>JADLZK010004445.1:0-362972 GCA_015847255.1 Hyparrhenia diplandra | reverse complement strand
TCCAAAAACAAGGCATGGTGTAAAAAGTCTCTAATTCGGACATGGTCAAGATGACACGAATGTATAGTAGACCAATGATCATAATAGGGGTAAATTAGGATAAGTAATAGGATAACTTGACACACACACTCGAGGAGCCAATCTCAAGGATAAAGGTAAAATAATGAATAAAAAGAATAAATCTAACATGGAGCAGGCATATCCTAGATAGTCATGTCAAGATAGCGAGATACACACATGTTTTACTATTAGAGATTCTAGTTCAAGAAAGCCAAGGTCTCTGCCGACTTACTTGCCGGGCACCCGGATAACACACAGTGCGCCGGCGTTGCGGACCTACGACTCGCCCGACCACGGACTTGGGGGATTACTAAGGACGGACGGGGCCGTCACCACCCGCCGCCTACCACCTCAACCGTGCGTATCGAGGCAAACGAAGGCGACCTCTAGCCTAGACACCATGTCTCACGCCATTGACCACATACTCTAGCGTGTACAAGGCTTGCAGTAAACAGGGGTCCTTCACGAGCAACCGCCACGAGGGCGGGACGACGAACCCGCAACCCGGCATCAACCAAGTCTAACTCTAGGTAGAACACATCATATTGATATAGCTCTTGGTCTAAACATGTATGTATGAAATACAAAGCACAATATTCTAAATGACAAGATCATGATATAGAAACTATAGGCTAGTTCATCAATCACGATTATATCAAAAGAACTTTGCTCTAATTCAAGAACATGACTATATTGATAGTAGAGAACAAGAACAAGATGAAGAACTCTAAATTGATCATACCGAATAGCTCCAAAATGTCTTGCTCTCCTTTATTAATCCTTGCCAAACTCCTCCTAAGTACAAACTAAGAAGAAGAAAGAAGAAGAAGAAAGGAGAAAGAAGAAAGAAGAAGAAGAAAGAAAGGGAGGAGGAAGAAGAAGAAGAAGAGAGAGGCTACATTGTGTGGTGTGTGTTAAATGAGGGGGAGAGGGCCTCCTTTTATAGGTAGAGGAGAGGGGGCTCATTGGAAAATGCCTCTCTCCACATGGAAAGAGCCAAAACCGTCCTTGGACACCTTCCAAATATGCTTGAACCGACCATCCAACGCCGGCCGCGGTCGATTTGAAAGGTAATGCACCGCCTCGCCAAACACGGGCCCCGAACCGCCTCGGGGGGTGGAGTGCGGCGCACCCAGTGGTGCGCTACAAGCCGCCGGGCTTCGGTTCGAGCGGTACTTGGCAGCGCTGGCGTGTTTGGGCTTGAAAAGTTGTGTGGCGGTGTTTGCTCGGCCCGCTCAGCGTGTTTGGTCCATTTCTTCCTTGGGCTTGATGTTCCTCGGAATGCGCTTTCCGGGGGGCGTCTTTTGGTGCATTTTCCACTTGTTTCTTATATAAATCTGCACAATAATATTTTGGCACTACAAGTGGAATTATGTTAATAATAAATGTATATGTGTGTAGCAAGGTATAGTTTCAACCCCTAATTGGTAGAATGTTGACGTTAAAAATATGTCGTTAGTGAACGTCAACAAACTCCCCCAAGCTTACCCTTTTGCACGTCCTCGAGCAAAAAGATAAGTACTTGGTTGTTGATCGGGGAGTTGCTAATATGCCGATTATGTTTTTTGCGGTGCCGGGGTTATAATGAGATTTTCTACTATAGTTTGAATAAAAATGGCATGCCTTTGCTCACCCTTTATTACCTTTCATCGTTGCGGGGGCTTTTTTAGCTTTTCTCAAAGCCTTGGGCGTTGCCGATAGAACGGTTATAACGAGAGATACTTTTCATTCATCCTTTGGATCAACTTTCTCATCCGGGATTTATTTATTTAAGTTCTATTTTGTTTTTCGAGAAAAGTATGGGCTTTATTGCTATATATATATATATATATATATATATATATATATATATATATATATATATATATATATATATATATATATATATATATATATTTTGGAGAGGTGGGCTCTCGCTCGCCCTAGACTTTTGTCTTTTATTTCCTCTCTCTTTTTTTTTTTTTTTTTGGAGATGTGGGCTCTACTCGCCCTCGGACATATGTCCATTTTTCATCTCTTTTTTTTTTTCTTTTTTTTTTTTTTTTTTTTTCTTTTAGCATAGCCCATATCATTTCTCTTTTTCTTTCAAATTAGATTCCCCGGATGTCAAATTTCTCTTTTTGGACGAAATCATAGCAAATCCATTTGTACCATATCATACTTGGCAACAACTTAGACTAGATAGAGCCTATGCAACCCACATGAATCAGGCTTCTTTTTTTTTTTTTTTGATGAGTTTTTAGACTTAGCAACTAAACCCAAACTTTAGAGAAATTCGAATTATAAACTAGGCACGAGGCAAAACATAAAGACGAGCAACTATTCATCATTTCAACGGGGGTAGAACTAAACATTTCTACAACACATATATATGCAAAGTGGAATAAATCTCCTCTCTCTCTCTTCTTCTTCCCCTCTTTTTTTTTATTATTGTTTTTTTTATTCTCATACCTCATCATTCATATAAGATAAGGAAATAACCGAATGGAATGTGAGATACGAGTTACCTTTGTGTGGGAGTCCTCCCCAAGCTAGCTTTCGACTTACCTTGATTTATGAACGTTG
Organism: Hyparrhenia diplandra; assembly: GCA_015847255.1. NCBI lineage: Eukaryota > Viridiplantae > Streptophyta > Magnoliopsida > Poales > Poaceae > Hyparrhenia > Hyparrhenia diplandra. The sequence goes on along the minus strand of JADLZK010004445.1, from coordinate 360,347 downwards.
CTAACTTGTGAACGCCATGAATAGATCTTTGATTACACCGTCTTTTTGAGCATGCCGGAGGAGACTCCCCCAAGCTTGTCTTGTGATGATCTTGGAAGAGCGGGACAACCATTCTTGGGGTTTCAAAGGTTTTTTATTTTTTTTTATCATTATCATTATTATTATTTTATTTATTTATTTATTTTTTGGTTCACCAAACAACTTCTGATCTCCATTGTCATCTCTTAGACTTACCCTCATGATGTTTGATAAAATCACGTAGGGGTTAGTCCATAGATTTGAGAGCAATAAGATTCATCAATGAAGATGAAGACTTTGAAAAGGTGAACAAAAGTTTTTTTTTATATATAGATTTTATGTAATAAATATTTTTGTTAATTTTGATAATAAAATATTTTTATAAAACATATTTTTTTAAATATACCCCATTTTTTTTTGAAATATACCCCATTTTTTTTTTTTTTGAAAATATTATAGATTTTTGTGTAGTAATAATTTTTTTTTTTTTTATTTTAATAATAAAATATTTTATAAAACACACATTTATATATATATATATATATATATATATAATATTTTTATTTATTTATTTTGGCATGGTAACGAAAAAAGATGAGAGTGAAAGGTTCACATTACCATGTTTTTTGTCCTCCCCAAGCCGGCTCAAAGCCCATTGGATCGGGGTTTTACCCCGTGCTTTTTTGGCTTTTCCTGCATGGTTAGTATATGGTAGATTCACGAGTGGATTTACCATCCTTCGTGATTACCAAATTTCAAAACATATCTTGGGAAGGAGCAAAAGAGCGACTTGTTTTTTTTTTTTTTTTAAAAGATTTTTATTTTAGGATTTTATTATCAAGGGAGAACATAAAAGCTTCACCAAACTTTTTCATACTCAAATAAGGCTAAGATAAATATGCAATATAAGTCTAGCCTTGTTTTATCTCCATGATGAAATAACTAATAATTATATATATATATATATATGGAGATAAGTATGAGTAAAAAGAATTGGTGAATTATTACCTTTGTGTACCCGAGTGTGTGTGTACCAACCACGCATGAAGGCAAGATGTTGAAACTCCCGCGGTGGTAGCTTGATGATCCATCTCAGGCGGGCCACAAGGCTTAGGTGATACACACATGTAGTGTATATTGACCATGGGCCTTAGTGGTCACAAAAGGCTTAAAGGAGGATGTTCCTCCTTTCCTTTACTTCTTTTTTTTTTTTTTTTTTTTATTTAGTGGACCTTTGCATACACGAGTGTACTTGACCGCGGCTTTTGAGGATAGAGTTCATAATTGCTTGCATCGGTAGCGTGATAAACTTGATTTGGTAATGACTTCCTCACACTTTGAGTAGAGGGAGGCCAAACTCAAACTCACCCAAACAAACGGTCTTGGGAGAGAAAGATCCCTTCTTCTGTCGACATGGAAGCAATGTTGGGTGGAGTCAGTGCCTTCTTTTTTTTATTTTGATCTTGTGGGGCCAACCTGCTCCTCCTCTCTCCTCTTATTTTTTTTCAACAACCATTTTTTTTTTTTTTTTTTTTTCAATAACACTTCTTTTTTTTTATATATATATCCCTTTTTTCAACTCCCTTTTTTTTTTTTCTTTTTCCTTTTATAGCAAGGGGAGGCTCATCTCTTATTTATCTCTCTTTTTTTCATCATATTTTTTTCTTTTCTCTTTCTTTTTTTTTTTTTTTTTTTCACTCGAGCTCTTTTTTTTTTATAATCCCCTTGGTGCACTTGGAACTTGATATTCTCACCATCTTCCCACACACACTTGGACTTTCGTAAAAAAAAAAGTCAAATGGGCAAAGTCGGGGGTCTCCTTTTTTTGAGTGTGTTCCTCCGCCCAAGAGCATCAAAGTTTTCTTGATGTAGCCCCCCATGTTTTCAGCGTCGCGTGCCCCTTTGTTCTTCTTAGTCTCCACTGAAATGGTTAGCGACAAGAATACCGAAGGTGCATACTAACTTGATAACATGTCCTTGCTTTTATTTATAAGATTTTTTTTTCTTTTTATAAGAGTTTTTTTATATATAAAATATTTTTTTTTTTCTTTTTAGATAAGCCTAAAATGAACAAAGATCACTACACATGCATATTATCGGGAACATGCCCTAATAGATCATCCCTTTAACCAACGCCTTCCCAAGAACGGCGCCCGAGGGAAATGCTTGTTGCATTTCTTAAAGCATAATCACTAGAAAAACAGTTTAGAACCCATGTCTAATAATAGCGGCGCCAATGCGCGCCGTTGACATTCCTAAGTGAAACCACCATGTCGGTGATAACACTAGGTACATCAACGGTGATAGACCTTGCCAAACAAGATATTCATCCAAAGCGCGCGCGGATCTATCATTGTAGCATTTCACCCGGGAACTATTCGGGTATCGTTATTTATATTCTTCCCAAAGGAAGGCATGGTGTAAAAGTCTCTAATTTAACATGGTCAAGATGACACGAATGTATAGTAGACCAATGATCATAATAGGGGTAAATTAGGATAAGTAATAGGATAACTTGACACACACACTCGAGCCAATCTCAAGGATAAAGGTAAAATAATGAATAAAAGAATAAATCTAACATGGAGCGAGGCATATCCTAGATAGTCATGTCAAGATAGCAGATACACACATGTTTTACTATTAGAGATTCTAGTTCAAGAAAGCCAAGGTCTCTGCCGACTTACTTCGGCACCTGGGATAACACCCAGTCCGGTAGTCGGTGGCATTTGTTAAGTGCTAAAAGAATATGAAGGATTACGCAAGCGCCGTAACACTTACCATTGTAGCTTTTCCCTAGGATAAGTATTCTAGAGTATCGTATCCACAGGGAAGCTTTGGCTAGAGAATCTAATAAGTCACAATCATGCATCTACTAACTTAGCAAACCACTAGACTATAGTGAGGGATAAATGTTAAAGGGTAAGTAAACAACAAAGCATAAAATAATAACCTACCTAAGATGTCAAAGATTATCTAAACTAAACAAGAGGTCAAAGAGAGATCAAGGTTCCTATGCACTTCTATTACTTAGGTTCTATGATAGCAATCATACCATAACACTGGGACACCAAAGCACTAGCCACGGAAGAAAGGGATGAGAAGGGGGCTAGGAAGGTTTGGCAAGGTCCTACAATCACCAACCCGAACGTGGTGAAATACATCGGCCATCGTGGCTGTCACCACACAGGGCTACCACAAACAATCCGTGGGGTTGGGTGCAATCTCGGGTAACCTCTAGTCTAGACACCATGTCTACACTATCAATTACTACTCTAATTATGTCTATAACTAGAGCACTTTCGATGCGGCGAAGATCCCATGCAATAATATAACAACTATATTTAACCATAAATGAAAAGCATAAAGTAATAGAGAAGATAAATATATAAATCACAAGTCATCCAAAGATAAGATATGAAACATACCAAACTCAGTAGACATCTCCGTAACCAAAGTATAGTTCATCTCTCCTTTAGTCTTGATTAGATCTAAGTTAGATCTAATCTAGTTCTAATTACATGTCTAATCTACTTCTAAGTACTTTGCTAATCTTCTTCTAATCTACATCTAATTCACTAATCCTGAGAGAGGTTATCCTTACATTGGGATACCTCTACAACCGAAGGACTAATGATTAGAATAAGAATAGAATAAATTAGGGTTCCACCCCTCGGGGGGGTCTTCTTATATAGGCCTTGGCGATGAATCGATGACCATTGGATCAAACCGACCTTGGCAACGGTGTAGATACAACCTCAATGTCGGTGGTAAACCGACATACAAAAGCCGAGCCCACGATTGGCTCCGTAGCTTTGGCGCGCCGCCGAACCCGATTTAGGCCGGCCGCCAAAGCCCCCCGTAGCCTCTCGGTCTCCCGTTTGTTCCGGTGTCTTCGGTATCTTCTAGAGTGTTTTAGTCCACTTTTTGGGTCGAGTTGCTTCACGGTCAAGTTTGGTCTTCATATGCCTTGTATATTTCTGGAACTTTCTCCATTATTCTCTGTAATTATCTATCAAGTCCCCTGAAATTATATAAATCACCAAAACTCGTGGAATTATGTTAGTTAAACCCCTAGTCTATGTTGATATTCAAATTATGCCCTTTTTCATGTTTAGTTGACTAGTAATATTATGCTATAACAGGTGTCAACACAGGCGTTGCTTAGGCCTACGACTCCGCCACCACGGACTTGGGGATTACTAAGGACCCGACGAGGGCGTCACCACCGCCGCCTACCACCTCAACCGTGCGTAACCGAGGCAAACGAAGGCAGCCTCTAGCCTAGACACCATGTCTACGCCATTGACCACATACTCTAGCGTGTACAAGGCTTACCCAGAAAGCGGGGTCCTTCACGAGCAACCGCCACGAGGACGGACGACGAACCCGCAACCCAAAGATCAACCAAGTCTAACTCTAGGTAGAACACATCATATTGATATAGCTCTTGGTCTAAACATGTATGTATGAAATACAAAGCACAATATTCTAAATGACAAGATCATGATATAGAAACTATAGGCTAGTTCATCAATCACGATTATATCAAAAGAACTTTGCTCTAATTCAAGAACATGACTATATTGATAGTAGAGAACAAGAACAAGATGAAGAACTCTAAATTGATCATACCGAATAGCTCCAAAATGTCTTGCTCTCCTTTATTAATCCTTGCCAAACTCCTCCTAAGTACAAACTAAGAAGAAGAAAGAAGAAGAAGAAAGAAGAAGAAGAAAGGAGAAGAAGAAAGAAGAAGAAGAAAGGGGGAGGAGGAAGAAGAAGAAGAAGAGAGAGGCTACATTGTGTGGTGTGTGTTAAATTAGGGGAGAGGGCCTCCTTTTTATAGGTAGAGGAGAGGGGCTCATTGGAAAATGCCTCTCTCCCACATGGAAAGAGCCAAAACCGTCCTTGGACACCTTCCAAATATGCTTGAACCGACCATCCAACGTCGGCACGGTCGCTTTTGGAAGGTAATGCACCGCCCTCGCCAAACACGGGCCTTGAACCGCCTCAAGGTGGGTGCGAGCGCGCTTACACCGGTGCGCTTGGCGCGCTTTTGCTTCCGGCTTCGGTTCGAGGGCCTTGGCAGGCGGGCGTGTTTGGGCTTGAAAAGTTGTGTGGCGGTGTTTGCTCGCCCGGTTCTCGCGTGTTTGGTCCATTTCTCCCTTGGGCTTGATGTTCCTCGGGGAATGCGCTTTCGGGGAGGCGCCTTTTGGTGCATTTTCCACTTGTTTCTTATATAAATCGCACAATAATATTTTGGCACTACAAGTGGAATTATGTCAATAATAAATGTATATGTGTGTAGCAAGGTATAGTTTCAACCCCCCTAATTGGTAGAATGTTGACGTTAAAAAATATGTCGTTAGTGACCGTCAACAAGCACCCACCAAGTTTGAGATTTTTTAGAAATCGTTTGATACTTTTTTTCGGTTTAATTAAATTTTCACGCGACTTCGCCGAGTAATTATGCGTTGAACTAGGTCCACCCCTGAAAAGATTCGTAATGGCACCTAGCTTATGCCCTAGGAAACAAATACATGTGGAGGTCGTTGCATAGTTCTAGTGGTTTTAATGTATAATTCACCAAATTTTGTCTCACCCGGCCGCGGAAAAAATTATAATAATAAAAATAATTGTCCGAAAATGTAAGTTCTTGTGTGGAACCATATTTTGGCTATAAATGACTCTCGAGAAAAATCTCAAGCCATTTTGACAAAGTTGGAATAACATGTAGTTCAAATATAACAAGTCTCCTACATAGTTTTAGGAACTATGTGAGAGGCTAGTTATATTTGAACTACTATAACCTCAACTTTATCGAAATGACTTGAGATTTTCTTAGCAAATATTTATAGCAAAATATGGTCCCAACCGAAACTTATTCGGACAATTATTTTTATTATTAATTTTTGGTCTTTGGGTGAGACAAAACGGTCAATCCACATTGAAAACACTAGAACACTATGCGGCATTTCCACATTTGACTTTCCTATGGCATAAGAGGCGTTGTGGCAAAGTTTGGCGCCATTCACGATCTTTTGAGGGGTGGACCTAGTTCAGCATAATTACCCGGCCGAAGTCGCGCGGAAAAATCAAATAAACGAAAAAAAGTACCAACGAATTCTAAAAAATCTCAAACTTGGTGACTTCCTAAAAAGGCATTTGGAAGCTTTGAGAAAAGTTTGAGACCAATACATACTTGGACAAAGATAATCCCTAAGAACCTAGTGCATAGACATGGTTCGATGAAAGGCTCTAAGTATTGTATTGCTCTCAAACATTTTCTCATGCTTCCAAATGCCTTTTTGAAGCAACCACCAAGTTTGAGATTTTTAGAAATCGTCTGATACTTTTTTCGGTTTAATTGAATTTCCGCGCGACTTTCTTGCAGGGTAATTATGCGTTGAACTAGGTCCACCCCAAAAGATCCGGAATGGCGCCAAACTTTACCACAAGGTAGCTTATGCCCCGGAAAACAAATACATGTGGAGGTCGTTGCATAGTTCTAGTGGTTTCAATGTATAATTCACCAAATTTTGTCTCACCCAAAGACGGAAAAATTATAATAATAAAAATAATTGTCCAAAAATGTAAGTTCTTGTGTGGGACCATATTTTGGCCATAAATGACTGCCAAAAATCTCAAGCCATTTCGAAAAAGTTGAAGTGCTATGTAGTAACTATGTGAGAGACTTATTATATTTGAACTACATGTTATTACCACTTTCTCAAATGGAAATTTGACCTACATAAACTTTGTTGGTCTCGATGAGTTATGAAACTTTTTGTGTTCAAAAGTTTTTCAACCGAAGTTCATTTAGGTGTTCCGTTTGACTGAGTTTTGACCGAGTCAAAGTTCGAATTCAAAGCTTGAATTGCTCGAACGGTTTTCAAAGCACTAGAGCGGTCTCGATTTGAAAAAGTCATGAATACGAGTTTTGTAGAACTCTTCAAGATCTACATTTGGTATTAGAGTCAACTTTTCAAATTGTGAACTTTTCATGCCTCGAAATTTGAAATTTCAAATTTTTACGGTTTTGAACGGGTTTTGAAGCACTAGACGTTCTCGATTTGAAAAGTCATGAATACGAGTTTTGTAGAACTCTTCAAGATCTACATTTGGTATTAGAGTCAACTTTTCAAATTTTGAACTTTTCATGCCTCGAAATTTGAAATTTCAAATTTTTACGGCTTCAAATGGGTTTTGAAGCACTAGACGGTCTTGATTTGAAAAGTCATGAATACGAGTTTTGTAGAATATGAGTTTTGTAGAACTTCGTCAAGATCTACATTTGGTATTAGAGTCAACTTTTCAAATTTCGAACTTTTCATGCTTGAAATTTGACATTTCAAATTTTTACGGCTCCGAACGGGTTTTGAAAGCACTAGACGGTCTCGATTTGAAAAGTCATGAATACGAGTTTTGTAGAACTCTTCAAGATCTACATTTAGTATTAGAGTCAACTTTTCAAATTTTGAACTTTTCATGCCTCGAAATTTGAAATTTCAAATTTTTTTGACTCACCGAACGGGTTTTCGAAGCACTAGACGGTCTCGATTTGAAAAGTCATGAATACGAGTTTTGTAGAACTCTTCAAGATCTACATTTGGTATTAGAGTCAACTTTTCAAATTTTGAACTTTTCATGCCTCGAAATTTGAAATTTCAAATTTTTACTGACTCAGAATGGGTTTTGAAGCACTAGACGGTCTCGATTTGAAAAGTCATGAATACGAGTTTTGTAGAACTCTTCAAGATCTAGATTTGGTATTAGAGTCAACTTTTCAAATTTCGAACTTTTCATGCCTCGAAATTTGAAATTTCAAATTTTACTGACTCAATCCGGGTTTTGAGCACTAGACGGTCTCGATTTGAAAAGTCATGAATACGAGTTTTGTAGAACTCTTCAAGATCTACATTTGGTATTAGAGTCAACTTTTCAAATTTTGAACTTTTCATGCCTCGAAATTTGAAATTTCAATTTTTTACCCGTTTTGAATGGGTTTTGAAGCACTAGGCGGTCTTGATTTGAAAAGTCATGAATACGAGTTTTGTAGAATACGAGTTTTGTAGAACTCGTCAAGATCTACATTTGGTATTAGAGTCAACTTTTCAAATTTCGAACTTTTCATGCTTGAAATTTGACATTTCAAATTTTACGACTCCGAGCGGGTTTTGAAGCACTAGACGGTCTTGATTTGAAAAGTCATGAATACGAGTTTTTGTAGAATACGAATTTTGTAGAACTTCGTCCAAGATCTACATTTGGTATTAGAGTCAACTTTTCAAATTTCGAACTTTTCATGCTTCAAATTTGACATTTCAAATTTTTACGGCTCCCGAACGGGTTTTGAAGCACTAGACGGTCTCGATTTGAAAAGTCATGAATACGAGTTTTGTAGAACTCTTCAAGATCTACATTTCGTATTAGAGTCAACTTTTCAAATTTTGAACTTTTCATGCCTCGAAATTTGAAATTTCAAATTTTTACGACTCCGAACGGGTTTTTGAAGCACTAGGCGGTCTCGATTTGAAAAGTCATGAATACGAGTTTTGTAGAACTCTTCAAGATCTACATTTGGTATTAGAGTCAACTTTTCAAATTTTGAACTTTTCATGCCTCGAAATTTGAAATTTCAAATTTTTACGGCTCGAACGGGTTTTGAAGCACTAGACGGTCTCGATTTGAAAAGTCATGAATACGAAGTTTTGTAGAACTCTTCAAGATCTAGATTTGGTATTAGAGTCAACTTTTCAAATTTCGAACTTTTCATGCCTCGAAATTTGAAATTTCAAATTTTTACGACTCCGAACGGGTTTTTAGAAGCACTAGGCGGTCTCGATTTGAAAAGTCATGAATACGAGTTTTGTAGAACTCTTCAAGATCTACACTTGGTATTAGAGTCAACTTTTCAAATTTTGAACTTTTCATGCCTCGAAATTTGAAATTTCAAATTTTTACGACTCCGAAGCGGGTTTTTTGAAGCACTAGGCGGTCTCGATTTGAAAAGTCATGAATACGAGTTTTGTAGAACTCTTCAAGATCTACATTTGGTATTAGAGTCAACTTTTCATATTTTGAACTTTTCATGCCTCGAATTTTTGAAATTTGGAAATTTTTTACTACTCCGACGGGTTTTTCGAAGCTCTAGATGGTCTCGAATTGAAAAGTCATGAATACCAAAAATTCATAACTCATCTAGATCTATATTGGTGGTATGACTTAGCTTCCCTCTTAGAGAGGTCTAAGGTTCGATTCCCTGTTTATCACACATTTTTTGAATGCCACACATTTTATAGGATTTATTTCTTTCAATTCATAGATAAATACACAAAAATGCCCCTTTAAATTGCAAATGAAGACTTGTCTTAGTGGTTAAGGTGCCATGTTTTGTTCCAAAGGTGCTAGGTTCGATTCTCATGTGCTACACATTTTTTTTTTTAATTTTGTTTTACATGATTTATTATTTTTAATATATATAAAGAATAAAACGCCCCTTCATATCACAAAATGAACATTGGCCTAGTGGTTAAGACACAACCTTTTGTTCCAAAGGTCCAAGGTTCAATCCCCATGCACCACACATTTTGCTATTTATTTCAATGACAGTTTGACTAAGTCACAAAAACCCATCACGTGGTGTCACAAAAAACAATTGCTCCACGGCAATCATATTATGTGACAAAAAAAAAACTGCCGTCATATATAGTGGCACTCTTATGTGACGTTCAAAATTATTCTGTCACAAATAGTCATGGTGCTAGAAATTTGTGACGACATATGGATTTTCGTCATATTATGCTACATTATATGACGGTTTTAGGCCCCATCACGAGGTCATTTTGTCATAAAAAATCGGTATTCTTGTAGTGTAGAGATCCTGCATGTGTGTGCACCCTTCGTGACATTTGTAGATAATTTTATGTAGCACAAAAGATGTCATAGGCCGGTTTGCGTGATTTTGGGTGGAGCATGTTCGAAAATCCGAAGTTTGTTAGAATTAGATGCAAATTAGGGTTTCTTTGATTCCCTGAGTAGTTACAACGTCGGTTCTTTGTTGACGTTTCTTAACGCACACGATAAATCCATAGCGCCCGCGGAATTGTCGTTGTAGCTTTCACCCGAAATATTCGGGGTATCGTATTTTCCACGAGGAACGGTTGCGCTCTAATCTTTGAGTAGGGTCACCCTAGGATAACTATGGATAGCGAGGTATCTTTACGGGCTTAGGTTTGAGGCGGGGGATTTCTTGGGCTGTTATGTCCTCGCCGGCACCGGCAATCCCAAACGGGATGGAGACCGGCATTTAGCACTGCGCCACACCCCAACGTGGGGGGGATTACAAGGGACGGACAAGGTCGTCACAACCCAGCCGCCTACCCCCTCAACCGTGGGATGCGCCACAAAAAGATAGAAAACCCTTAGTCTAGACACCACGTCTACACTAGTGATTATTGCTCCGGGCGTGTCGACAAGGCTTACCCGTCCCCCGGTCCTTCTACCGAGCACCGCCCGAAGGAACAACTATCAATCCTGTAATTCTTTAACAAACTAGATAATATGCTTGAAGAACAATAAGCCGAAAGATAATCACAAGCTTTCTCACCAAAGTGTAAGTAGCTTGTAGAGGTACAAAGCGAAGCGGGTACCGACAACTCCGCACTCAGACTTCCTAGGAGCCGCGGCACACCAGGGGCGGACCGACAACTCCAGGTAGAAGGAACCAAACTTCCTTCTAGCCTTTCCTCTCTCACTCTCCATTAGAACTAAGAGGGGGAAGAAGAATGGAACTCTCTCCTCTCTATTACATTGTGGCTCCTCCTTATGTTGTATATGAATTGGTGTGTCTTGAGGAAGAGGGAGAGGGCCTCCTTTTATAGGTAGAGGAGAGGGGGCTTGTTGGAAAATGTCCCTCCCCATATGGAAGGAACCAAACCGACCTTGGAACGCCTTCCTAATCAGCCCAAACCGACCATCCCACGTCGGCAACACACTTTTTGGAAAGTAGTGAACCGCCTCGAGAAGGATGGGCCCGAACCGCCTCCATACGGGTGCGCGCGCACCCAAAGGTGCGGGCGCACCAAGATGTGGGCCGTTTGGGCTGAAATTTTGTGTGTGCGTCCGTCTCGTTGTTAGCTTCGTTTCGGTGGGTCGTGCACTGAAAACGGAGTCCGTATGAAAAAGTTATGCCCAAAATACTAAACCCATGTCCTGCGGCCCGGTATGATTTTATGTTGGATTTGGGCCTCGACTTCTTGGGCTTATGTATAGATGTTGATATTCATATTTATGGGCATTTCTCCTTGCTTTGATCATGTCCATTTAGGGCCTTGTTATTCTTTATACTTTTCTTTGCTTTTGGCCCAAAATGTGTATGTTTCCAACATTGTCCTGCAAAAAACAAGTGAAGTACCAAAACTTGTGGAAATGGTTAGCTCAAAGCCCTATCACTATTATGTTTTGGTAATTTTATACTAATGTTGATGGTATAAAATATGTAGTTAATGACCGTCAACAAACTCCCCACACTTAGTCCTTTGCTCGTCCTCGAAAGTGAAGGTATAGGGACTAGAGTGGTTCAATCTCCAAGATGTAGACACGCATACAAGTTATTCCAGGCTTCACCGCTTTGTGAGCATTCAAAAGTGGCTACCAAATTATCTTGAATGATTGAGAAATGGAACGACATGAATTCCTATCTCCTTGCTACTACTCATGTGCAAAGACTTGGTTGATTTTTTTTAAGATAAAGTAGCAATGCTCCATGGTTGATTCTCACATAGTCACTCATTTGTGTTTCCTTGCCAAAGCACTCTTCACTCTCACTCATCCTATCTTTTTGCAGGGTTTTGTGGATCTTTGGAGTGGAGTGTTGCATACGTACCTCTGTATGTTTTGTCGGGTCAAGCTCTGGATCGTTGGAAAGAAGTGCCATACCCTTAGATCGAAATGTGCAAAAGTGTGTGGAGAATATTTGATGATATATTTTCTTTGTGGTTACTCCTTGACTCATGATCCTCTTCCCTTCTTTTTGTATGCTTCTAGAGAGATACAGGCTACTTTTCTTTCTATATTTCTTCTTTCTTTCTTTCTTTTTTTTTTTTTTTTTTTTTTCGGAGATGTGGGCTCTACTCGCCCTCGGACACGTGTCTATTTTTCATCTCTTATTATTATTTTTTTTCTACAGCCTGTATCTTTCTCTCTGCATTTTTTCTTGATAACAGGAGATGATCATGGTATAATGAATGGAGTACTTATTTTGTGGATGGTAAAGATGCATGTTGTGAGAAATTCTCATTGTGAGAACCGGGGCGTGTATAGATGCATGTTGTGCGCAATTCTCATTGTGAGAACCGGCGTGTATATGTGGGTGTACGTGTTTTTCGATCTTGGGAGTATGAGCTTCTCTCAACGCGGATCAACGGAGCCTGACAAAACTCAATACAGTAGGAAGTAGCTATAGTGGATATTCTTGTCATAATTCAAGCTTTGGTAGGATTTGGCTAAGTCAAACCATGAGCATGCTTTATTTTAAATTTTTGAAGATAAAACCAAGTCTCATTGCATAAGAGAGCAAGTGTCAAGTCATTCTACCATATCTCAAAGCTCAATTGTTTAGATGAGCATGGGGTCCCTAACAGGTAGTTGCTCATCAAAGAATGGTTTTGGCGAGGAATAAAGAGTATGCATGCCATGAATCAATTGGTAGACCGAGAGATGGAGTTTTTTTTTTTTCAAGAAGTTTTGTCTTTTTGATTTGTTCAATTTCAGACCTCAAAACTTTTATGGAGGATGTGAGAGAGGGAGTAGCACAAACCACCGTTTGAAGAGGAAGGAGTTAATGGTAGTTGTTAAGTCTTGTCCTTCTCCATCGTGAATTGCTCGGTGTTAGTGCAATTGTCTTTGGGGAGATCTCGGGTAGGTGTGCTTATATGCTTAAGAGATCTCCCCACACTTATTCTTGTACTGTTTTATTTTAAACAAAGAAAACAAAACAAAAAAACAACAACATGGCTCTATCGGCAAGGATACCATGGAGCCTTTATTATGAGAACTTTATTTTATTTTATTTTATTTATTTTATTTTATTTTTATTTGTTCACCTCAACATGACTCAAGCAAGGCTCATAAAAAAAAAGTGTAAGCATAGCCTTGATTCTTCTCCAACATAAAATACTTCCACCGATCATGACAACAACGCTCTAAGTTCATTAACCAAGATCCAACGCCATGTCGAATTTTGATTAAAGGAGATCTTTTTAACCTAAGCACCACGCTCAATTTAAAAAGACCTATGGATGCATTACACGTGTACACATGTAGGTGCACCCAAACTCAAGCATATGCCATGGCATGGAAAGCATAAAGTTTTATTTTCATGGAGACAAGAAATGAGTGAGGAGATGGTGAACATTACCTTTGCATACCCGAGTGTAAATACCGTCGGCATTTATGGATGAAGCATCGAGGTTGTTGCGGCGGTTTGATTGATAGCTCGGCCCAGGTCCATCTCAAGGCTAGGCCACATACACACACACAAAACGTGTGTGCGGGCCATGGGCCTTGATGATAGTAGCAAAGAATGAGAGGCCATCCCTTTTTGCTTGTTAAAGCAAGGACGGGTGGAGTCGTAGCATATTAATATGTTTCTTAACCATGTGGGGCCAACCTGCTCCTCTCTTATTATTATTATTATTTTTTCTATATATATATATATTGTTTTTCTTTTTAACAACATATTTTTTTTCTTATCTATATTCTCTCTCACTTTTTTTTTTTTTTTTTTTTTTCTTTCTCTCTTCTTCTCTTTTTTTTTTTCTCTCTTTTTTTTCATCTCTTTTTTTTTTTTTTTTCAATTCAATTCCCCTTTTTTTTTTTTTTTTTTAAGGCAGGGCTGACATCATCTTTTATTCACCCTCTTTTTTTTTTTCTATATGATCCCTTGGTGGATGGAACTTGGGATTGTCACCATCTTCCCCATACTGACTTTTGTGAAAAAGTCAAGTGTGCAAGGTCCGGTCTCCTTTTGAGCATGTTCCATCACCCATGGACATCATAGTTTTTTTTGTGATGTAGCCCTCATGTTCTCGAGCCTCGCATGCCTCTTTGTTCTTCTTAGTCGATCTCCACCTGAAATGGTTAGCGACAAGAATACCCCGAAGGTGCATACTAACTTGATGACATGTTCTTGCTTTTATTAATAAGAAGAGAGAAAGACTTTTTGCGCTTTTTTTTTTTAATAGTCCAGGGTATCTCCCGGGCAAAGCTTTCTTTTGGTCGTTAAGCTTGACCGTGGGAAAACATCCTGCAGTGATGATGGTGAAGTTCCCGCCACCACTAAGAATTTAGCATTATGCTCAAAATTGCAAGGTTAGCGTCATCATGCTACTACGAGACTTGCAACCATTCTCTTAAAAAGGTTTACAATGAGAACCAAGAGATGGTTGTGATCTTCATTGAAGCACTTTCGGCTAGAAGCAAGACAAACTCAAGAAGACCCAAAGGTGAGCATGTAGGAAGTCTCAATTGACAACTTGTTATGCTCAAAAATAGATTTCCGCTTGGTCTCAAGAGTTATTGCTTCGTGCATGTCCATGGCACATGAGGTTTTTCTCCTCAATCGGCTAGAGGGACATGACTTGTGTTCGTGTGAGGGCGATAGGTGTTTCGTTTCACTAAGATGCAGAAGCAACTTGGGTGAAGAGAATAGAGTTATGAACTTCGCCTCCTCGAACGGGTTTTGGTTGGGAAGATGCTTCGCCTTTAGGATGTCTAAGTGTGAGGCGAAAGCAATCTTTTCCAACTCCTCATCATGGCTTCCCTCTATAGGTTTTTCGTGAAAAAGCTTTTTTTCGAGAGGGTAGCCTATGAGAAGATTGAAATCAAGGATGAGAGAGATATGGAAGTCTAAGTGCACCTCAATTTACAAGGTTTTGCCATCATCCTTGAATTCAATTGCGAACTCCGAAGGACGAAGCATTCCTTCCTTCGGTGTTCGTGGTTCGGGAGAGGGCTCAACATTCGGTTCCAATGGCGGTACGAGGAATGGCTCGACCGATGAGGGGTTCCTCAATGCTTGACATGCCCTTAATGTGGAGGGGAATAGGTTCTACAACGGGAGAAGCAAGCTTCTCTAGGATGTGTTCAAGGGTTTTCCTATGTTCCGTTGTAGGTTTACGAGTAAACGACCCTCCAATGGTCACGTCAAGGCATAGGGCAGCATCAATGTCAATACCCGAACAAAAGATATGCAAAAGCACACTATCGGTTAATGACAAGTCTAGGCCAACATGTATAAACATTATAAATCTGGCCTAGGCTACACCTATGGACTCCTTCTCATCCTACTTGAGATCGAGGATTGTCCTTGGTAGGCATTGATGGGGAAGAATGCTAGACAAAAATTGTCTTTGAGTTCTTCTTAGTCCCCATTCAAACTTCCTACGACAATAGTGTACTATTGTTTTGCTTTCCGAAGAGGGAGAGCGAGAAACAAATTCCACACGTGAATTTCTTGGATCATGCCAGGAATGCTTTGGCGCGATCATAATTCCTCGAAATCTCGTAGATGGCAACATAGATTTTCAAAATGGTCACGAGAGATGGAGTGCCCGAACCAAAAGTTTTTTTTTTGAAATTAGGGTGGAGTTCATGGCCGAATGAAAATTTTGATTTTGAAAAATATTTTGGCCCCCGTGAACTCCCCATTGGAGAAGCAAAAAAGATTTTGAAATTTGGAGAAGGCTTCAATTTGTAAAAGAAAAATAAATAACTAATTTTGTTTTTTTTAGATACAACACACGGGTGCTCTAGGCTCGAGAGAGAATTACGACTACCGTTCCCGACAACGGCGCCCGAAAAGCTTGTTGACGTTTCTTACGCGCACACGAGATAAATCCATAAGCCGCGGAATTGTCGTTGTAGCTTCCACCCTGAAATATTCGAGGGTATCGTATTTTCCACGAGGAACGGTTGCGCTCTAATCTTTGAGTAGGGTCACCCTAGGATAACTATGGATAGCGAGGTATCTTTATGGGCTTAGGTTTCGTGGCAGGGGATTTCTTGGTCGTTATGTCCTTACCGGGCACCGGCAATCGCCCAAAACGGGATGGAGACCGGCATTTAGCAATCGCGCCACACCCGAACGTGGGGGATTACAAGGGACGGACAAGGTGTCACAACCCAGCCGCCTACCCCCTCAACCGTGGGATGCGCCACAAAAGATAGAAAACCCTTAGTCTAGACACCACGCCTACACTAGTGATTATTACTCCGCCGTGTCGACAAGGCTTACCCATCCCCTGGGTCCTTCTACCGAGCACCGCCCGAAGGAACAACTATCAATCCCGTAATTCTTTAACAAACTAGATAATATGCTTGAAGAACAATAAGCCGAAAAGATAATCACAAGCTTTCTCACCAAAGTGTAAGTAGCTTGTAGAGGTACAAGCGGCGGGTACCGACAACTCCGCACTCAGACTTCCTAGGAGCCGCGCACACACCAGGGCGGACCGACAACTCAGGGTAGAAGGAACCAAACTTCCTTCTAGCCTTTCCTCTCTCACTCTCCATTAGAACTAAGAGGGGGAAGAAGAATGGAACTCTCTCCTCTCTATTACATTGTGGCTCCTCCTTATGTTGTATATGAATTGGTGTGTCTTGAGGAAGAGGGAGAGGGCCTCCTTTTATAGGTAGAGGAGAGGGGGCTTGTTGGAAAATGTCCCTCCCCATATGGAAGGAACCAAACCGACCTTGGAACGCCTTCCTAATCAGCCCAAACCGACCATCCCACGTCGGCAACACACTTTTTGGAAAGTAGTGAACCGCCTCGAGAAGGATGGGCCCGAACCGCCTCCATACGGGTGCGCGCGCACCCAAAGGTGCGGGCGCACCAAGATGTGGGCCGTTTGGGCTGAAATTTTGTGTGTGCGTCCGTCTCGTTGTTAGCTTCGTTTCGGTGGGTCGTGCACTGAAAACGGAGTCCGTAAGAAAAAGTTATGCCCAAAATACTAAACCCATGTCCTGCGGCCCGGTATGATTTTATGTTGGATTTGGGCCTCGACTTCTTGGGCTTATGTATAGATGTTGATATTCATATTTATGGGCATTTCTCCTTGCTTTGATCATGTCCATTTAGGGCCTTGTTATTCTTTATACTTTTCTTTGCTTTTGGCCCAAAATGTGTATGTTTCCAACATTGTCCTGCAAAACAAGTGAAGTACCAAAACTTGTGGAAATGGTTAGCTCAAAGCCCTATCACTATTATGTTTTGGTAATTTTATACTAATGTTGACGGTATAAAATATGTAGTTAATGACCGTCAACAGTTGCCCGTAGTTTCAAATCTGGACCAAACTAGAGAAAAGTTTATATAGGTGTTTTGCTCATAATTTCGCGAGGAACATTTCGTTCAATTAGAGTTTTCGCTGATTACGCACGGATCTCGAGGAATAGAGCAAAAAAAAGTGAGAGGGGGAAAGAAATCGGGTCTGTCGGCCTCATCCCGCCCCGGGGCCCCCCCGCCCGCTCGGCCACCCCGTGCCGCCGTGTCACGGCGCCATCCGACACCGCGTCGCTCCCGTGCCTTGGTAAAGAAGGGAAGCCCCGTCCCGTGTCGTCCACTCCATCCTCTCGCCCTCCCTTCGCCTACGCCCGAGCAACAGCAGCCAGCTATGACCTCACCGCCGTCGCGGCCACCATTGCCGCTGCCGGCGTCGAGCACCGCCACAATCGCGTCCACGCCCGACCACACCCAGGCAACCTCGCGACCTCACTAGACACCTCCCCGACCCAACGCACGCACGAGTAGAGCACCGATGGGGCGAATCGGGCGTTTCCGCCCTGGCCGGGCGCATCCGCCGGAGCGCCGCCGCGAGCAAGCTCGCCGTGGCCACCGAGCCCCGACCCTCTCCGCCTCCTAGCATGCGCCCCGTGCCCGCCTTGACTTCCCGGTGGTGGAACCCTAGCTGGATGGACCCGCCCCCATCGCCGAACGACCACGCCGCCGTGAGCGCCGCCATGGCCGCCGTCGAGGTAAAAAGCTCGCCTCCCGCTTCAGGGCCCGTTTTTCTTGGTCGCTTAGTGCGCCCATGTGTGTCTCACCACCGCTAAACCCCCTATGCGGGGACGAATCGAGCCGAGGAGCTACCGTTTCGCCGACCGACTCGCCGCCGATGTCGTGTCGTGGCCCACGCCGCGCTGCACGACGCCGGAGTTTTCCTACGCTGACCGCTCGTCCCGCGCTTCGAGTTTATCGCTTAGGCACCATGAGCCATGCGCCGCGTGCGTTTGCCACACCCTCGCCGAAAAACGCGAGCCGCCGACGACCGCCGCCGCCGCATGCTGCCGTCTCGCCGCCGATCGAGCTAGAGCCCGAACTAGCTTGAAACCGGGCTAGATCGATAGATCTTGCCCCATGAGTTTGTAGATGCCCTCCGTCGCCGGAAACCCCACCGCCGGGAGATCCCTCGCCGCGCGCCGTCCCTCGCCTCGAAGTCGTCGACGAGCGGGCCCCAAATTGTCGCCGAATATCCTTTATAATTTATGTTTTTCCGAATTGCATGCATAGCTTGTAAATTCCATATCTTGGTCATTTTAGCTCCAAATTGAGTGAAACCAATTTTGTCATGCTTATCATTGTCTGCTCTATGATAAAAAATATGACATGCCATGTTCTGCTAGTTTTTATATTTATTTATATTTATGCTAGTAAATGCCATGAAATTAGATAAATGCCTATCTTATTTGTGGTGCATGATAAAATAGGGGTCCCCTGTACAAAATGTTCATGTTTTGTGATGTACGACTGGGAAAAATATGTTTGACCCTATGTTACGTGGTGGAAATGCCATTTTCGATTTATGTGCTATTTACCATGCTTTCTTAGGAAATTCATAGAAAAATAATTAATAGGATTTTTGGCATGATAATTTTTGTACATGCATTTCTTACTATTATGAAGCATTTCATGCTCCTGTTTAGGCAGTTTCATACTTTTCATAGTACAAAGTATTTTTATGCCTAGATTTATTGTCTCCTAGTGATTTTTGTGTAGGACAGTATGTGCATGATCTTGCCATGAGATTTTTATGATAGCCTTTGTAGACCAGTAGGATGCTCGGTAATTTTGTAGAATTTCCTGAGATGTTTATGTATTTACCATCTTTATGTTGCATGGAAAATAGCTTAGAAATACATGTTTATATGAAGGTAATGTGTATTAGTATTTTTATTGTGTGTTAGCATGAATAGGACCTGTTGGTATGGTTGGTTTGCTAGTCTTGAGTTTTTGGTAAACTAGTTTAATTCTAGCCTTTATATTTAAGGGTGTGCATATGTAGTGTTATTTAGGGGATATCATTTCATGTGCATTAGTTTATCTTTTGGTTGGTTCAGTAGGCTTATTTGATAGATTATGACTTGGTTTGCTTGCTGGAAAAGTCCCAAGTGAAGTGCATGCTTGAGTAATTTATTTGGAGTGTTCTAAGTGAGAGGTTGCCTGAAATCAGAGCCTCTGTTTTTGCTTTTTTTGAGATAGTTAATGTCAGATTCAGGTCAGGGCGATATAGAATGATTTGTAGATAATTTTGTTAGCTTTCCAACGAGTATTTGTTTGCTGCATTCGGGTTATAGAACTCCCTATGTGACTGTTTTAGTAACAGCATGTCTAGCTGCCATTTTCAGTGTATTATTAGTGAAATAGGGTGTTTGCTTGATGTAGGATATTAGGGTTTCTTATGTAGTTATGATTGTGTTCCTACAGAAGAGATATCCACTTATTAATATCGTACATCATAATGCATTCATCCATTCCTTGTAAATCATGCATTCCTTAATATTGATCCTTGCATACATATTCATATTGGATCGAAAGGACGAGAACACGAGGAGATCAGGAGCAGCAGGGAGGAGAAATATACATATGGAAGTACATCAAGAGGAGGTCCCAGAAGAAGCAGGGCATGTCGACAAGCTGCTGAAGAGCCCAAGGTACCTTCTAACCCTCTTCTGAAGGCAAGCCCCGGAGCATTCTGCCCTTTCCTATTCTTCCAATTAATTTGACTTGAGTCCTTTTATATGTTTCTTGCATTACGTATAGGGAAATGGTTGAAACCGTTGATGCATTTATGATCCTTGTTGAAAGTTGCCCTATCCTATATAGAGGTCTAGGTTAATGCTCAGTATCATGGTTGCAGTAGACAGTGATTCCGGTCACTTAAGGAAATGTTGTGTACAATCACATGGGTGATTGTCAAGCTGCTGTTGAGAACCTGATAAGTAAAACATGTGCGATTGGGTGGAATTTGTGGTCCTTTTCACCTGATCAATTAAGGACTTACTCTTTGTCGGGCTGTGGTCGGAAGTTGAACGTACCTGGCATATAGTAGGCTCCGCCGGGTCGTGAGCCACGAAACTCGCAAGACTGTTAGGGGCCGGCCATGCTCGCTTTATCGCTCCTCCTTTGGCGTTGGTTGCGAGGGGGTTTTATTGGGTGCAAGATGATGCGCACGATGATGTCGGTCTCGTTGCATGCTCACTTGGCACCCGAGAAGGAGGGGGTAGCCGGCAAGACCGAGACTTTTACGTCCCGTAACACCTTGAGGAGTGATTGGGTCTGCCTTTGCAAAGTAGACTTGGTGTGTGTCGTCGTATTCGCCCCGTTTACAATCGATTCGAATCGCCATCTCTCCTGGATAGTGAGAACCCGGGATACCTCCACGACATCGTAGTCTTAATATCACAATATATGTTATATTTAACATGATGCTGCTGTTAAAAGTATGATCAAGTTACTTATGCTGTTATTTATATTACTGAGCATATGTCTTTAACCTTGACTATACAGGATCTATGGTTATGTATATAATAAACAACCTTTTAACTTGGAGAATTCAAGTAGTATGTGTAGGTGCACTAATCAACCTTATTTTCTGAAATTAAATGTGAGTCAG
Source organism: Hyparrhenia diplandra (assembly GCA_015847255.1). NCBI lineage: Eukaryota > Viridiplantae > Streptophyta > Magnoliopsida > Poales > Poaceae > Hyparrhenia > Hyparrhenia diplandra. The sequence goes on along the minus strand of JADLZK010004445.1, from coordinate 339,372 downwards.
CCAGCTCCAGATAAAGCCATGCATAATCCTTTGGAGTCTTTTCCTTATTTTCTGGTTTCAGATGGGTAAGTCTTGCGGAGTACAATTGAGTACTCACGGGTTAATTCCCGATGTTGCAGGTGACTCCGTCTAGCATGTTCGATCTAGTTGTGATGTGCTGTGGTTGAAGAATAATGCCTAGGGCATGGCAGTCTCCATATTTCCCTGTCTCATGCTATTACAGGGTTGACACTATGTTGGCACTATCTTACTTTTATTTCCGCTGTACAACTATTTGGTTTTCGAAATCTATTGCTTCCGTACTCTAAACTACTTTTGAAATAAACGTGTACATCGCACTCTGATTAATATATATTGAATTTGGTTTAAGATACCTACGGATTTGAACTACTGAGCTCAACGATCCTTGTTGTGTTGCTTGATGAGTTTGAAATCACTTTCGGAGATTTCGGAATACCGGGTTTATATGGACTCAAGTGTAGAAGCTGCGATTGCTTCGGTAATTGCGAATTATACTTGATTTCTTATAAATTGGTCGGCTCATCACCACCGGCATCGAGCTTAGTTCGGTACTTAAAAATCCGATCCGGTGTTTAAGTTAAAATGAACCACTAATCTTTTGTGAAAATTTTTGCGAAACAAAATCTTTTCAGTGGTGTGAGTAAAAGATTTGCGAAAATTAATAGTGCCATGGTCATACCCTTATGCCCAATTAAGGGCGGTCGGTGGCCCTACTGACTTGGGATGGGTTTTATGCATCATATTTTGTTGTTGGTGTTTGGTTGCCGCACGGCTAGTAGTACGGGGCTACTCACTTGGGTAGTCATGCATGGATCGAAATACCTCTACGCCCCAGGTAAATAATGTTCATTTCCTCTACGCCCAAGGTAAGATGTGAGCTGTGAGAGCATGATCGGACAAACGCCGGTCTAGGGGGTAAAAATAAAATGTTTTGAGAGCTCCGTGGTCGGGTAGTGCCCCTGTAGACTTGTATATGGGTACACAGGTGTGCTGGGTGTAAAATGTGTTTTTCCGCAAGGTATGCGATGCCGTCAGGTGGACCTGACGAAGCAGGTATATGCAATTTAAATTCATGCATTGCATCGATATATTGTGGGCTGAAATGAATTTGTAGGTACACTAACTACGCAAAACGTGTAGATCGACTAGATGCGATTTGTTTCTTTTGAGAGGACGTTGGTTGTGCCACCACTTATAACGAGTAGTAACTAATCTCTCCTCTTTGCCGTGAGGACGTAAGTTACACTCATGCATCATGTTTATAATGGTTATCGCATTCATGCATGCACATAAATAAAATGGAAATACATTCCCTCTCTTTCCTTTTCGCTCTTGTCGCCCCCTGTTAAGGTACTCGTCCCTTTTTGATAAAAGTGATCAACTTAAGTCTTACCCTCACAAAAATCAACCAACCTTGTTACCCATGGCCCTTGCACCGAACAACCTAGTAGTGGCTGTTTTGTTAAGGAGACTCCTGAAGAAGAAATCCTAGAACACTCGAAGGGTACAACCTCACTAGTATTTTCAGAGATGACCTAAGGTGTTGCTAATTGGATCCAGTTAGAGGAGACAACTTTGATGAAAGGCATGGTAGCTTTTGCGAGACCGTAAGTACCATGTTTGTCACACTTGGATCATTGATGGCAAGGAGTACTAGTGCCAGAATGCTATGGAAGTGGCTAGCAAGATTAGAGTGAGAGCGGATCAATACAAGAAGTGCTAGCAGCAGAATGTTAATATGCTTCACAAGCAACCACTATCAACCGTGTAGCCTTAGAGAATGCCGAATGGAACATAGAGCAGCAACTCAAGGGTTGCAAGCTACACGAGAGGCATCGGAATAATTGGGACACCATGGATTGTGAGAAGAAGAAGAATCCAACTCAAGCAATGCTGTTGGACCTACTACGCTAATGATTAGCTCAAACCCTAGAAAGACTAGCCTATAGTACCCCCACGATAGTGCTAAACGAGTATTGGACCTAGAACCAAGGTTAGCTAACCCAGCCTATAAGGAGACCAACCTAGCTGTGCTATGAGTACGAGTGAGGAGCAGGAACAATGTCTTTTCATTTCTGACACATGACTTTGGAAATGAGATGTCCGAATGACCAGTTGAGACAACAGAAGGAGGTGTGCAAAGGATTTATGAGATACAATATAACTACAAGGAAAGGAGTATTTTTGGTTGTCCAATGCACACTATCTTCACGCCAGTCGCGAGAGGATGATGATCCGAATCGCCGATAATAGAGGTGACATGTTGAACGTTTCATTGGACATCCGTAGATATGCTTTGTTTCCATAGGTGTACGCTAGATGTTAAGTTTCTCACGTGATCCTTGTTGAGAAATGTATCTTAGCTTTATCGTTAGCCTAATCCTTCTCCTAAGACTTTATTTCAACCACGGATCCTTTGGAAATGAAGTAATGGATTAATCACCGGACTTCATTAAATGAACTACAAACCTCGATGGATGTAATGAAGGATACAAGCTCCATGAAAGTTTTGTGCATTATGCGTGCACTATACACAGTTTTGGTGTATTAGAGTTGTGGTGATATGATGATTAAATTATGGTTACCTTAATTTGTTGACTTCTCAATAAATTCAGTGTAGCTCTAATTTAATGTCCATATTCACCATTGGAATTATCGACTTATAATCCCCACTAAGGACATGTGGAGATGCCTCAGATGTTGCATTCAGTCAGAGAAGAAAACCAGTAATTACCACCACCCTCTCTAATTACCAGGAGCCATTCTTTAACTAGCTCTTGGGAGAGTTACGCAACATTTTGCGTGACACCATGTAGGGTTGTTGTGGGCACCTTGAGAGCGAAGTAATCAGTGCAACACCCCAGAAGATTTCACAGGTACTCAAACCCTTTTTTGCCTCAGAGAAACTGACAAGTAACTTGACCTTTGGAAAGCAAGTTTGGTCTATTTTGGTTGGCCAAATATTGCAGACTGGGTATACAACCCACCTGATGGATGGACTAGTAGGAATATGGTGTTCTCACCATTGTGCCATTTACCCAGTTAATACTTCTATTACCTGGGCTAGGCCACACAAACTTTTGTGAAGCTTATAAGTGCATCAGTGAGATCACTATGATAGCAGATGAATTTAAGAGACCAACACTGAGTGCCAAAACAATAACTTGGTACCCACAAGCCTTCGACCATTTACCTTGTTATACCCTAGAATACGAGGACTCTGAAGCCGAGGAATCAGTTAGTTTCAGAGAGGACTCAATATCAAGACGCAGGATACTATTGGAACTTCATACGGGAGAACTTTTCTACCCTGTATGAGGAAGACAACGATAACAACAATTGTTTTGTTACCAGGATCAAGAAGAAGCCCCTGTTGAGATGGCTTAGCTTAGAAGGACATTTCGGCTATCCATTGGTCGGCTATCTTCGGTTAGTTGCGAGACTTCAGTATGCACTACCGAAGGAGCCACAATCTGGAAACCTTTGATACAAGAAATCCTATGCTACTTCAGTGTAGAAGAACAAGACGACTTGGGATGCTAGGTACAGACCCCTTATGGGAAACAGTTGCAATAATCGTGAGAAGCTCGGACAATTTTCGTGATTTGATCCTCACCCGAGGAAGAACTAGCCAACAAGCCAGACTGTGGACAACTCCAGTACAACCATACCGAAGAGATCCAAGAAGGGCCGTAACCATCACTACGTGCCTAGTCAATAAATTTTAATGTTGTTGTTTTGTTTGACCTCGAATCTTTACATTCATTATGAGTCGAACATATATACAAGAGCATCATGGAGAGATATTTGAATTGGAACATGGTTATATCGTGGTCGGCCCCGCAAGGATTAAGATGGAGAGTTGAGAAAATCTTAACTTCTCGGATGGTATTGTCCTATTGGAGCTAGGATGTCATTATGGAATTAAGCTGGATGAATATAATGGGAAGCAATTATGGACACTTTGAGATGACCAACTATTTTGAGAGACTCCCGAGATGGAAAAGAACTCTGATGATTCCGCACCAATTGCCTATCGTATTTCCTCTACCCTGCAAGATACCGGTACATCAGATATGTATCGTGGTATGTTGAGTTTTGGATGTTTTTCCCTGAAAAGTTGTTAGGGCTACATCGGATATAGGTGTGAAGATTGCAAATGGGGATTGTACCGGAATAACACCTATTTTTGGAAGGCTAGATAAGATGCCATCAAATGAGTTAGCCGAATTGAAGCTACAAGTGCAAGATTTATCGGATCAATTCCTAGAATGTGTGTGGATCACCGATCACTCAATGCGGTAGCAGATATGAACAAATAGTCGTTCCCGGCATTGACTTTCTTTTGGTCGATTGTCAGATGCTAAATAGATCGATTTTCATCTAGGTTACCAGCAAAACAAGATGCGACCACCAGACATTTAGAAGACCGCTTCTCTACAAGATATGGGCTGTATGAGCATTTTGTCATGTCCTTCGATTTGACAATTGCTCCAGCTTATTTTGTGTACCCAATGAAATTGGTACTCACGCCAAGTTACTTCGTGGTCGTGTTTATCGATAACATTGTGGTATATTTAGAAATAATGAAGACCTTGTAGAACACCTGAGATTAGCGTTGACCGACTTCAGAGAACACCAGCGCTATGCTAAGTTCCAGCAAGTAGAAAATTCAGTTAAAGAAAGTGTAGTTCCTTGGATACATACATAAGGACAATATTTTTGTGGATCTAACATGGTTGAGTGACTATGAACTTGGAGGCAATAATGTTTGTCACTGTGATTTGGAGTTTGTCTTAAGTTTAGTTAGTTATCAATTTATAACCCGACCTAAGATTTCCGAATCCATGACAACGTTGTTGTAGAAGAATGGAAAATTCGTGTAAACACTGAAGTGTGTGACGACTTTTGTACTTTTACGAGAGTTGTTAACCATCGCTCTAGTGTTTGTACATACGGATATGGAGGAACCTTTTGATGTGTTTTGGGACACCTATGATTCAAGTTTGGTGTGCACTTATACAAGAAGGACGGGTAAGTATTATGCTTCGTGACAACTAAGGAAATTTGAGGGGAATTACCCAACACAGGAATTGGAAATTTCAGCTATAAGTGCATACTCTGAAGGATGGTGCCCTAACTTACTCGGATGTGTGCCAGCTTTATGCCAACTACAAGAGTCTTTATTAAACCTTCACTTGAGACGTGCTAAAGACGAGACAAAGAAGATAGTTAGAGATGATATCTTAGGACAAAATGGGAAGCGCCTTACCAACCATGCCGGCCGGAGGCTATCACGATATAGACACCTAGAGTCCGAAGGCATATTGCACCCTTGACCCTCCATGGTTACAAGAAAGATTCAACTTGATGCACCCTCCAATGTGCATAACGTTTTGGTTTGAAGTTCCCTTGAAAGGCGGATAATCAAGGACATGAAGATAGGCGAAGCAATTCTTTCATCAATCAGGAACTCAAGGAAGCAATGGGAGCACATTTCAAGATTGAAGAATTTATATCCAATGACTGATGACCGTCGGGTTATGAATAAGGATAAGAGAGCTCAGAGATCAGTCTTCCAAAAATCGCTCTTTTGCCTCTTGAATCATGTGATACTTCCTGTTTTCTTAACCCCAACTTGCATGTGATGCCTATCCATGCAAGGTCCATCAGTGGCATGTAAAATATCACGTTAGTTGTAGAATTGCTATGGTGTTGTGATTGATAACTGATGGTGCCGCGACGAAACCGAGAGCCTCTTGTGTTAGGCCGACATAAGTTGTGCTGCTCGGCACGCGCTGGTATCGTCATTGCTAGTCATGACTCATTGTCAAAACTACACTAGTGTGTTCTTTCTACAGATACTTTCCTCGATCATCTATTCTATATCATGTTGAAAGATCTTTATACAATCCTTGAATTTGAGCTTTGCCTTGAAATGGTAAATAAGATGATTTTTGGAAGAACAGGTCACTAACATCAACATTAACAGACTACAAGAAGAGATAGACGAAGTGCTGACCACCCCCATGGGTAGTAACATCAAGTTATGAACTTGTGTCACTTTGATTTGATCAAAAAGAGCACCCAATGCTCATGGGTTGAATAGTTGCAAAACAAATAGGGATTTACATTAGTTATCTCAATCAGATGTTAGATTCAAGATCTCTCAAGTCCAGCAAAGATGATAATGGTTGAGATATCTCAGAATCTTAGCCAGATAAGCTCCAACACGTTAGAAAGGTCGCACCGACGCAACCGCGTAATACTTTTGGATCCCAAGATAGAGACTACGAGTATATCAAGCATTTGCCATGAAGAGAAATTGAAGGCTTGGAATTGAAAGAAGGATTAGCACCGAGGTTGATAGATCCTTACCTAGGGAGTTTAGCATCAAGAACAATAGGTCGCTATCTAGGAAAACTAGCTTAGCAAGTGCTTATCTAGATGAATGAAGGCAAGTTTACGTTCTTCTATGAGTTGCAACGAGAGAAATGGTTGAGAGTACTTGGAAAATGTAGTCAAGCCGAGAGAAATTCAAGTCAACATCAACTTGGCTTATTTTGAAGAACCAATCGAGTTTGGATGTCGAGAAAGAGCAAGTTGTAAAGTGATTGTAAGATCGCACAAGTTTCCATAGAGGGCCTTAATGAGAATGATGCTATGTAGGAAGTAGAAAAATATCTTCGCGAGACTTATCCCATGTTTTTCAAACAAGTGCTAAGTAACACCAAATCTCGGGACGAGATTTCTTTAAGGGGGTAGATTTGTAACACCACGGTGTTAATCATGTCATTAGCACATGCATTTCATACCATAAGCATCATTAGCATGCATGCATCATTCATTTATATCATGTTTTGCTTATCATTGCATGTGGTGCTTTGCCTTATCATTTCATGTATGAAATACTTGCATAATTAGTTGTTTAATATTTATTTATTCTTAAATATGTTTGTGTGATGTTTTGGAGCAAGGTTGATGTTGGTCATGTCTTCTAAATTGTGTTTTTATAACAAGAGAGTTTGACTTGCTTTGACCCTATTTGACTTTGAATGTGATTTGTCTTGTTTTACTTAAAAGTCCTAGCTAGAGATCCTGCATGTGTGTGCACCCTTCGTGACTTTTGTAGATAATTTTATGTAGAACAAAAGATGTCATAGGTCGGTTGCGTGATTTTTGGTGGAGCATGTTCGAAAATCCAAGTTTGTTAGAATTAGATGCAAATTAGGGTTTCTTTGATTCCCCGAAGTAGTTCAAGGCCGGTTGCCCGTAGTTTCAAATCTGGACCAAACTAGAGAAAAGTTTATATAGGTGTTTTGCTTAGAATTTCGCGAGGAACATTTCGTTCAATTGGAGTTTTCGCTGATTCTACACGGATCTCGAGGAATAGAGCAAAAACAAAGGAGAGGGGAAAAGAAATCGGGTCCTGCCGGCCTCATCCCGCCCGACAGGGCCACCCGCGTTCGCCGCCCCCCGTGACGCCCCCCGCGCGCCATCCGACACCGCGCCGCTCCCGTGCCTTGGTAAAGAAGGAAGCCCCGTCCCGTGTCGCCCACTCCATCCCTCTGCCCTCCCTTCGCCCCACGCCCGCGCCGGCCAGGCCAAGCCTTCAGCCTCACGCCAAGGGCCACCATCGCCGCTGCCGGTGTCAAGCACCGCCACGATCGATCGCGTCCCACGCCCGACCAAGCACCCCAAGAACCTCGCGACCTCGCTAGACACCTCCCGACCCAACGCACGCACGAGTAGAGCACCGATGGGGGCGAATCGGCGTTTCGCCGCCGGCGCATCTCGCCCGGAGCGCCGCGCGAGCAAGCTCGCCGTGGCCGCCGAGCCCCGACCCTCTCGCCTCCTAGCATGCGCCCCGTGCCGCCTTGACTTCCCCGGTGGTGGAACCCTAGCCGGATGGACCCGCGGGGCCCCACATCACCGGAACGCGACTACGCCGCCGTGGCGCCCGCCATGGCCGCCCGTCGACAAGGCCGCCGAAGAGCCCAAGGTACCTTCTAACCCTCTTACGAAGGCAAGCCCCGGAGCATTCTACCCTTTCTATTCTTCCAATTAATTTGACTTGAGTCCTTTTATATGTTTCTTGCATTACGTATAGGGAAATGGTTGAAACCGTTGATGCATTTATGATCCTTGTTGAAAGTTGCCCTATCCTATATAGAGGTCTAGGTTAATGCTCGGTATCATGGTTGCAGTGAGACAAAGTGATTCCTACTCCACTTAAGGAAATGTTGTGTACAATCACATGGGTGATTGTCAAGCTCGCCGTTGAGAACCCGATAAGTAAAACATGTGAGATTGGGTGGAATTTGTGGTCCTTTCCACCCGATCAATTAAGGACTTACTCTTTGTCGGGTCGTGGTCGGAAGTTGAACGCACACGGCATATAGTAGGCTCGCCGGTCGTGGAGCCACGAAACTCGCAAGACCTTGTTAGGGGCCGCCATGCTCGCTTTATCGCCCCTCCTTTGGCGTTGGTTGCGAGAGGGTTTTATTGGGTGCAAGATGATGCGCACGATGATGTCGGTCTCGTTGCATGCTCACTTGGCACCCGAGAAGGAGGGGGGTAGCCGGCAAGACCGAGACTTTTACGTCCCGTAACACCTTGAGGAGTGATCGGGTCCGCCTTTTGCAAAGTAGACTTGGTGTGTGTCGGGGTATTCGCCGACTGGTTTTGCAATAGATTCTAATCGCCATCTCTCCCGGATAGTGAGAACCCGGGATACCTCCACGACATCGTAGTCTTAATATCACAATATATGTTATATTTAACATGATGTTTCTTTGTTAAAAGTATGATCAAGTTACTTATGTCATTATTTATATTATCGAGCATATGTCTTTAACCTTGACTATACAGGATCTATGGTTATGTATATAATAAATAACCTTTTAACTTGAGAATTCAAGTAGTATGTGTAGGTGCACTAATCAACCTTATTTTCGAAATTAAATGTGAGTCGGCCAGACTCCGGATAAAGCCATACATAATCCTTTGGAGTATTTTCCTTATTTTCTCGGTTTCGTGACGAGTAAGTCTTGCGGAGTACAATTGAGTACTCACGGGTTAATTCCCCGATGTTGCGGTGACTCCGTCTAGCATGTTCGATCCATTGTGATGTGTTTGTGGTTGAAGAATAATGCCTAGGGCATGGCGGTCTCCATATTTCCCCTGTCTCATGCTATTACAGGGGTTGACACTATGTTGGCACTATCTTACTTTTTATTTCCATTTGTACAACTATTTGGTTTTCAAAATCTATTGCTTCCGCACTCTAAACTACTTTTGAAATAAACGTGTACATCGCACTCGATTAATATATATTGAATTTGGTTTAAGATACCGCGGATTTGAACTCTTGAGCTCAACGATCCTTGTTGTGTTGTCGATGAGTTTGAAATCACTTTCGAGATTTCCGAATACCGGGTTTATATGGACTCAAGTGTAGACTGCGATTGCTTCGGTAATTGTGAATTATACTTGATTTCTTATAAATTGGTCGGCTCGTCACGCCCTCTTGATTGATCCACTCCTTGGCGTCTTTTATTCAATGCGCTTTCTAATTTATTTGGCGACTTTGTACTGTTTCCACTTTTATACCTGTAAGAAATAATTTCTACGAATACAAGTGGAACGGGTTAGAAGTAAAGGTATATGTATCATAAGTTTGCCCCTTTCTCATGAATTGGATATAAGTTGGCGGTATAAAATACTCGATAATGACCGCCAACAAGTCCCCCAAGCTTAACCTTTGCTCGTCCCGAGCAAATAGCTAAGTGTTTGGTTGTTGATCATGAGTTGCTACGATGCTTTGATATATTTCAAAATGTACCATGCTCATCACAAAGTATTCTTCCGTTGTTTAAATAAATTGGCATTTTTATCTATCCTCGATTTCTTAAATCATGTGGGGGCTTATAACATTCTTCAAACTCTTGGGTTATTTGCAAGATAGAACGGTTTTCATAGAAACACTAGTCATTCATTCTTTGATTGATCATTCTAGATTTGTGTAATGATTCCTTAGATCATCTCGGTGTGCAAACCATAAGGAGAAACAAGTCATAAGCCTTGATCAAGATGTGCAAGTGAAATTTTATTTCTTTTTGATAAGGTATGGGCTAGCTCTTATTTCTTTTTTAGAGAAGTGGGCTCTACTCAGCCCTCGGACACTTGTCCATTATTCTTCTCTCTTTTCTCTTTTTTTAAGGCGGGTATCGAAGTACCCATTTTTTTATTTTTTTTCGGACACACGTCCATTTTTTTTTCTAGCTTAGCCCATAACCTATTTTTGGCAATGTGAATGTGAATCTTGATCAAAAGCGTATGACAGGTGTCTCACATCGGCTATCATGAGAATTTTGATCATTAAGGATTTTTGGAAATTATTCTCCGAATGATGAATCTCTCTTAGAACAAAATCATAGTAGATTCTATTTTTACCATATCATATCCGGCAATAGCTTAGAAAAGAATCATGTGTTTGCATACCCACAAATCATTAAGTTTTAGGACAGGACAAGTTAAGCCAATAAACTTAAATATTAGGGAATACAATGTTATGAACTAGGTGCAAATTGAACTATAGACAGAGCAACTATTCATCATTTCAACTTCCGAGAAATTAAGCATCCTTATACTACATATTGAAGTGGAATCATATTTTTGTTCTTTTCAATTTTCTCTTTTTTTAAAGAAAATGAAAAATTAAGAGATAAAATAAAATGATAGGGAGGTAGGCACTTACCTCCGTGGGGTCCTCCCCCAAGCTAGTTGATGGCCTATGGGTTAGGGGTAGTACCCCATGTGGCGCCCGAACGCCATCATTGCCTCGTGCTCCCGCCGTCTCCGTTACGCCTCCTCTCGCTTGGTGTTGCGTGTGCTGCCGATGGCGTTGATCGGAAACCGCACAAAACCAATGAGTGATCGCGCAATCTCACCTCAGGCGGAGTTCCACATTCCCGAAGTCGGGTGTTGATCTCTTGGAGTGCTCGGGGTCCACCGTAGAGTGACGTGGTGGTGGTGGCAACCCTTCGAAGTCGGAGGACACCGGTGTGTCTCATGCCATGTTGACCCTCCCCGCTGGTCGGGACGAGGTGTGAACATCCCCTCATACTTTGGAAGGTGGGTGTGAGGCCGGGGTTCAGCGTTGGTGTAAAGAACCCGGGCGTGGCATCGGTACGGGTGTAGGCCGTGGCATCCGTGGAACCACTAGCCTCGCCCCGTAGCTCTCCTTCGTGATGACCGCGAGAAACAACTCTGCGTGCTTCGTCTAGCTCAACTAGAGCGAAGGTGAGTGATGGGGATTTATATAATGAGAGTTCCGGGTTAGGGAGCGGAATCTCATTTATATATCCCGAAAAATAATAAATAATCTTCTCATGGTCATTCTCATCAAATTTTATTATGTGCCCTTGTATCGTGTGACAATGAAATTTCCGAGGTGGAGTATCTAGGTATGTGACATTCTCACCTTCCAATGCACCAATGTTACTAGCAATCCTTGTCACAAGAGAGGTACAATAAACAGGTGTGGATTGTTTAAAATTGCTAAGCATGCATTTTATGATTTCTTTTACACGAGCAATCTTTCTCTTGTGAACTATGGCATAGAGGCATTGCATCTCAACATCTAAAAGACGGTGAAATTCATGCCTAGGAAACAAAGTTATGGCAATCCATTTTTGCATGAATTTCAATGTTGGATGATGTGTGTTGGCATTAGAAGGACGAAACCTAGGATCTGTAGGAACTATGGTGGAGATTTCGGTGAAAAAAGGCGCACGATTAAAAATCGGTAAAGCAACGGCTAAGTTTGTGCAACATTTCTTAGCATCAAAGCCTATGTGCCTAGCCGCTTCTTGCCAAGTGTAATAGTAGTATTTACTAAAAAGTCCGAAACTAACACCACGATCACGAACTTCCAAAGATCCTAGAAATTGGATGGTGAGGAGGCGAGCCCGGCTCATCCAGGGGAGCAATCCCGGACCATCCGACAGTTTTCCAAATGATGGGGAATTTGATATCCATACCTAGTTTTTCGAGGACGTCGTTGGGGAAGCAAGGAGCGGGAGCGAAGTCTCGGTTCTTGAGGATGTTGTAGGCTTGTATCTCCCGTTCTCCTTCCAGTCGAGGTGCGGTGCATCGGCTTCCTCGATCGTCAACCCCGTGGGTGCTTGTTCTTGCTCTTGCTCTTGCGAGGGTGCATCTTCTTCGTATGCTTCGGTGTTGTCGGTGTGTACCGAACTTCCTTGGGAGAGCCTCGCGCTTCTTCTCACGCCCTTCTTGAACGCGCTTGCCGGCGCTCCCGAGCATGTTAGTGAACAAAAAGCGAACGGAATGGAAACAAGTGCTTACTCTTGGAGAGACTTGGGAGAGAGAGCTTGTGAGAGAGTGTGCTGGTGTTCTTGCACTAGAGCTTGGGATTGCTTTGTGGAGTGCAAGAAGTGAGCAAGTAGCCAAATGAGAGAATAAGGGAGTGAGAATGAGAGGGGTGGAGAGCTCTCGCGGCCACCTCGCGTATTTATAGCACGATGCACCCCGACACTCGGACGAGGGCAATGGCTAGTGCTCGTGACCGTTTGGGCCCGTGACGGAGGCGCGCCGCCAGGGGGCGGCCGGCTCACGCGCGGCGGCCGGCCCCGTGCCGGGCCACGTCGTCCCCCTTGGCGGTGTGTTCAAGCGGTCGAATTCGACCGTTGGGCGTGGTGCAAATCGGTCGGGTTCGACCGAAAACTTTGTTTTTTCATTTTCTCTCATTTTATAAATGTTTTAAATTTTTTTGGAATAAAGTTTTATTCGAGTATAAAATCTTATCAATCTATATATTTTATTTTTTATATTTTAATTGACATGGGAAATATGGCAATGGGATTAAAATATGAAGAGGAATTCTTTTAATATTAAAGAATATGGTAATAAAAAAGGAAACTAATTAATTAAAGGGGTTTTGAATTCAAAAATAATTTAATATGAGGAAAATAAATTTATAGAAGGAAAATATGTATTTCTTACCTTTAGTGAAGCTTACCTTTAGGCCCCGCTTTACACGCCATGCCTTCTTCATATTTTTGGATGGTGACGTGGTAGGTGTTGGCGACTTTTATTTCTTCTTGAATCTTTTTGGGGGTTGCAGGGGTACTTCTTCCTCCTTCTTGGCGTGAACAGGTACAACTTCCTCTTTGGTTTTGTCCGCCGTCCCTGTTCCTCGGGGTCCTTTTGCCTTGATCGTTGTCTTTGCTTGGGGTTCAACCTTTTTCTTCTTCTCGATTTCTTCCTGTTGTATCCATTGAATAGGCATTTGACCACTGCCTTGAATTCGAAGTCGACCCTTCCCTTGCCAACATGGACGATGAGCGTTTGTTGTGTTGAGGAACGGTCTCCCCAATAACAATGCTACATGATCTTCTTCTCCCATGTCGACTTTACGATGAAGTCTCGTGGGGACGTAGCTATCCTTCACCCTCACCGTATGTCTCGAAGAATCCCTTCCGCTTTATTATTGCTTTGATCCGCCATTCCGAGTTTGGTCTTGGTGCGGGATAATGGGAAGTGTAGGAGTGTGTCATTGGCCTTCTTTGACATGATGTTGACACTTGCCCCTAGATCACAAAAGAGGCGTTGCCGAACGTGTATGGGCCTATTGAGCAGTGATTGTTGGGCTCCCCGATCCTCCTTTTTCTCGCAAAAGGTGAGTCCACAACAACATCCCAGTATAACCCGCTTACAGGTGTGGTTGTTTATTGTTACCATGTTAACGGATTCAATGGGGCCCTCGCCTTCGGTGAGTCCTTTACCATGTTGGGTGCAATTGCGGCAGCTTAATTGAGCTATTTGGGTTTCTATTATTTTATTAAAGCTCAATTGATTCTTTACTACAGAAGATAGGGTTTCTAATTTTGTGTTCACATTTTCAAGCATTTTGTCATTAGATGATAATTTCTTGTTTAGACTTTCATTAATTTTAGCTTGACCATAAACTAAATCTTTCAAGGAGGGTTGATTAGGATTGTAAACTGAATTAAAATTTGAATTGACAATATTACCTCCTTGTGGGCGATTCGATTGTTCCACCCATTGTTATTACCGACGAAATCCATTGTTGACGTAGGCTACTTCTTCTCGAAGTTTCGGGACAAGAACCTCCCCGAATGTCCAACCTCTCCACGCACTTCACATGTCATATGTGAGTCCATGGGGAGTGTAGCACCGCTTTGACCGGAGCTTGGTCGCCCAGCTTTTCATCGAGATCGATCTTTGCGGCAAGCGGTCTCTCTCATTTACTTGTGTGCATACCTTTTTGTGTTTTCTCGGGGCCCGATCTTCTCCCCAAATTTTGGTTCTCGATCATCTTCTCAATGAGCGCTTACGCTTTCTCAACAAGTGAGGGATAAGAACGCCCCTCCAAAGAAGAATCTATGTGGCCCTTCGACATGGTCGTAAGACCATTGTAGAAGTTCCGAAGGACGAGCCACTTCTCCATGCCATGGTGTGGGCGGCGAGGATGTACTCTTGCAGCCTCTCCCACGCCTGCGGTATGGGTTCTTCTTGTCTGGCGAAAATTGGAAATTCTTGCCCTTGCAGTAGGCATTGGTTTTGCCCATTGGGAAGAACCTTGGCGAGGAATGCGGTGGAGCATTTACTCCAAGTGCCGACAGCCTCCTTGTCCTTGTAGAACCATTGCTTCGCCTTCCCCACAAGGGAGAAAGGAAACAAGCGAGCCTTTGATTGCATCCGGCTCAACGCCCTGATGACGATTGTGTCGCACGCTCCAAGAAGTTAAAGAGATGAGCATTTGCGTCCTCGCTTGGCGGTCCACGAGAATGGACTTGCTTATACCATCGTGATGAGGCCAGTCCTTAACTCAAAGTTCTTGTCGCCCAAGTTGACACGGGGGCCAACTGGGACATTGCCCACAACGGGGGACAGAGTAGTCACGGAGTGTCTTAGTGGCCATGAGTGTTGGATGACGTGCAACCTCCTCGGGAGTGATGATAGGAGGGAGTGGCCCGAGCCCCGACTCCTTCCGAGCGACCTCTCCGATCGCCGACGTAGTTATTCGGCGGCAGGTTGCGACCGGTCATACACTATCCCCGTTTTCATCCACAACAGAAGAAAACAAAAAGAGTTAGCCTCGCAAAGATTAGGGCTATCATCCATACATGTGGTTATAATCATCTTTATTAATATTTTTTTTTAACCTTGCCTTCCCACGCAAGAACGCCGAAAATGCTTGTTGGCGTTTCTTAGCGCAATCACTAAGAATAAATATTATCCTTAATGATAACGTCAAGAGAGCGTCAGGTGATAGATAAATTGAATATTGCAAGGGTCAACCCGCAAGCGCACGGATCTATCATCGTAGCATTTCACCCAGGAGTATTCGGGTATCGTTCATTTATATTTTCCCATGGGAAGGCAGGTTTAGTTTTAATATGATGATGATAGCCCACAATGTATGTATGGATAGCCACTAATCATGTACAGGGGTAAGTGACGATAATATTGGAGATAGTGGTGACACACACACACTTCTTGAGCACTAGAAGGAATAAATAGAAAATAACATGTAAAGGGAAAATCTATGTTGAGTTGGCTATTCTAATATCGCCAATGCGTCAGACTATAGTCTACATATGTCATTCATGGTTCATAGCAGAGATGGGCTAAAATGATGAGGAGATGCCCGCAGCTGGTATATGCCAGCCGGTGACACTTGATAGGACTCCAACCCAACACCCGGATGTGGAGGAGTGCGAAGGACGAACAGAAGTTGTCACCCTCTGGCCGCCTACCTCACTACCGTGGGATGCCGGCATTTCCCAGATGATTCTCTATAGACCTAAGCACCTCGCTTACGTTTATAGAGAACTACCTAAACCCCCCGCGGTACCCCGACCCTACGGATCGACAGGCAAGAGTAAAGGTAAACCCGAAGGTACACCAGACCATCACTCGAACTTAGTTCTACTACGTTCCAAGAATAAAATATGATTCAATTAGCCTAAAGTTAGTCATGTTAATTATCACATTATACTAACTATACTCTAGTTGGCACAATATGAATATAACATGAGGATAACTATACTCTAGTTCATATGCATTGCGATATAAATAATAAGACTTGAATAAAGGAAAGAACTTCATAGTAAAATTACCAAAAAGATCTTTCCAAGGAGACAAGCCCTCCTTGAAGCTCCGCCTAACTCAAATACTAACACTAAACTAATGAAGGGGAGAGAGTGGTGCTCAAGGTGAGAATGTAACAATGTGATGTGTAGTGTGTTGTGTATGTACAAGTGAGGAGTGCCTCTCTTTATATAGTGGAGAGGAGGAGGGAATGGAGGGCTCTCCTTGCTTCGAGCTATTCTTGGCGGAACAAAACTTTGCACCGCATGCAACCGCCGCTTGAAGATCGCTCCAAACCGCCAGAGAAAGGGCGGGAACTTTGGCCGAAATTTTGCGCCGACCGCCGCAGGTGGGTGCCGGCCGCCCTGAGGCTGGGCCTCCCGCCCCGCCTTCTCCCCTGTCGTGCATTTTGTCACTCATATGTTGGACCTATGGTGGTGCATGGGCCAAATTGTGCGCGGGGTTTGGTCCTCTTGATTGATCCACTCCTTGGCGTCTTTTATTCAATGCGCTTTCTAATTTATTTTATGCGACTTTGTACTGCTTTCCACTTTTATACCTCGCAAGAAATAATTTCTACGAATACAAGTGGAACTAGGTTAGAAGTAAAGGTATATGTATCATAAGTTTGCCCCTTTCTCATGAATTGGATATAAGTTGGCGGTATAAAATACTCGATAATGACCGCCAACAGCTACCCAAAGACATATTGCCATGGGAGCGAAAAAGGAGTCAAGGGGAAAGAGGTCACGGGGAGTTAGCTAGTTGTTATATGTGTGTGTTTCAAAAAATGTATCGATGTATGAGTGAGACTACATTTATGTATGTGTGAGAATACCTTTATGTATGTGTGAGACTACCTTTATTCATATAAGAGTCAAACTTTTTCTAAAAAGCCTACATGGCATGTGTGAAGGCACCGCCAAGTTTGAGAATTTTTCTCAATTGTTTGGTACTTTTCTCTAATTATTTCAATTACCGCGCGAATTCTCCCTAAATGTATGTTGAACTACGACCACCCCGAAAAAAAGACCAAACGGTGCCAAACTTTGCCGATAGGTCCCTTTGTGCCCTAGGAGGCATAACTTGTGGAGGACGGTGCGGGATTATTTTGTTTTCAAAGTGTAAATCACCATATTTGGTCGCACGCGTCACGTAGAAAAATACAGAAGAAATCCAAAAATGGCTAAAAAACTAGGATTTTGCGTGGGGCCATATTTTGGGTGTAAGTGACCACAAAAAAATTTGAGGAAGTTTCGAAGTTAGGCGGAGCGGGACGTGCTTCACAAAGGTATACTCAACCTCTCACGAAGCCTATCCTTACACTTAAGTTTCACATGGTTGTGTGGCCGGTGCGCTTTGCGGTGTGCTATCGGCCTCAAACTTTTTCTCGAGGCGTCTACATGGCATGTTGAAGGCACCGCCAAGTTTGAGAATTTTACGTAATTGTTTGGTACTTTTCTCTAATTATTTCAATTACCGCGAATTCTCCCTGTAAAAAGTATGTTGAACTACGACCACCCCCTAAAAAAGACCCGAAACGGTGCCAAACTTTGCCGATAGGTCCCTTGTGCCCTAGGAGGCACAACTTGTGGAGGACGGTGCGGGATTATTTTGTTTTCAAAGTGTAAATCACCATATTTGGTCGCACGCGTCACGTTGAAAAATACAAAGAAATCCAAAAATGGCTAAAAACTAGGATTTTGCGTGGGGCCATATTTTGGGTGTAAGTGACCACAAAAAATTTGAGGAAGTTTCGAGTTAGGCGGAGCGGGCGTGCTTCACAATGGTATACTCAACCTCTCACGAAGCCTATCCTTACACTTACGTTTCACATGGTTGTGTGGCCGGTGCGCTTTGCGGTGTGCTATCGGCCTCAAACTTTTTTCTCGAGGCGTCTACATGGCATGTTGAAGGCACCGCCAAGTTTGAGAATTTTCGTAATTGTTTGGTACTTTTCTCTAATTATTTCAATTACCGCGCGAATTCTCCCTTAAAAGTATGTTGAACTACGACCACCCCGAAAAGACCAAACGGTGCCAAACTTTGCCGATAGGTCCCTTGTGCCCTAGGAGGCACAACTTGTGGAGGACGGTGCGGGATTATTTTGTTTTCAAAGTGTAAATCACCATATTTGGTCGCACGCGTCACGTAGAAAAATACAGTAAATCCAAAAATGGATAAAAAAACCTAGGATTTTGCGTGGGGCCATATTTTGGGTGTAGGTGACCACAAAAAAAATTTGAGGAAGTTTCGAGTTAGGCGGAGCGGGACGTGCTTCACAAAGGTATACTCAACCTCTCACGAAGCCTATCCTTACACTTAGGTTTCACATGGATGTGTGGCCTGCGCTTTGCGGTGTGCTATCGGCCTCAAACTTTTTTCTCGAGAGGCGTCTACATGGCATGTGTGAAGGCACCGCCAAGTTTGAGAATTTTCTCGTAATTGTTTGGTACTTTTCTCTAATTATTTCAATTCCGCGCGAATTCTCCCAAGAAAAGTATGTTGAACTACGACCACCCCCTAAAAGACCCAAAAACGGTGCCAAATTTTGCCGATAGGTCCTTGTGCCCTAGGAGGCACAACTTGTGGAGGACGGTGCGGGATTATTTTGTTTTCAAAGTGTAAATCACCATATTTGGTCGCACGCGTCACGTAAAAAAATACAGTAAATCCAAAAATGGCTAAAAAAACCTAGAATTTTGCGTGGGGCCATATTTTGGGTGTAAGTGACCACAAAAAAAATTTGAGGAAGTTTTGAGTTAGGCGGAGCAGACGTGCTTCACAGTGGTATACTCAACCTCTCACGAAGCCTATCCTTACACTTAGGTTTCACATGGTTGTGTGGCCGGTGCGCTTTTACAAGTGTGCTATCGGCCTTAAACTTTTTTAAGGCGTCTACATGGCATGTGTGAAGGCACCGCCAAGTTTGAGAATTTTCTCGTAATTGTTTGGTACTTTTCTCTAATTATTTCAATTCTCGCGCGATTCTCCCTAAAAAAAGTATGTTGAACTACGACCACCCCTGAAAAAGACCCGAAACAGTGCCAAACTTTGCCGATAGGTCCCTTGTGCCCTAGGAGGCACAACTTGTGGAGGACGGTGCGGGATTATTTTGTTTTCAAAGTGTAAATCACCATATTTGGTCGCACGCGTCACGTTGAAAAAAATACAAGAAATCCAAAAATGGCTAAAAACCTAGGATTTTGCGTGGGGCCATATTTTGGGTGTAAGTGACCCCCAAAATAATTTGAGGAAGTTTCGAGTTAGGCGGAGCGCACGTGCTTTCACAAAGGTATACTCAACCTCTCACGAAGCCTATCCTTACACTTAGGTTTCACATGGTTGTGTGGCGGTGCGCTTTGCGGTGTGCTATCGGCCTCATACTTTTTCTCGAGGCGTCTACATGGCATGTGTGAAGGCACCGCCAAGTTTGAGAATTTTCTGTAATTGTTTGGTATTTTCTCTAATTATTTCAATTACCGCGCGAATTCTCCCCGTAAAAGTATGTTGAACTACGACCACCCCTAAAAAAGACCCGAAATGGTGCCAAACTTTTTGCCGATAGGTCCCTTGTGCCCTAGGAGGCACAACTTGTGGAGGACGGTGCGGGATTATTTTGTTTTCGAGTGAATTCATGGTTTTTGTAAGATAAGAAATTTTATATTTAATTTGAAATTCAAATCCATATAGGTCAAAATTTGTCGAATCCAAGGTTTTTGTAAGATAAGAAATTTTATATTTAAGATTTATTTATTTATAACTATATTTGTATTTATAACTATATTTGTCGGATAATATGCCTTATATATTTATTTTTTAAAATTGTAACATGGACTATAGGGGCGGTTCCATCGGGAGCCGCCCTTACTGAGGTGCCCTCGTATATATACCCGAGGCGATTTCGGGACCCAAATTTTCTAAGTCCTGGGCGCCATTCTCTCTATCGATGCCGGCAGGCTGCCAAAATTTTTCCCGCCGTCGCCGCCAAATCCTCCTCCCCCCGTCGTCGCCCCCAATATATCCAACGGGGGCACGACGCCGTTTCACAAGTATGGGAACATAACTCGAGTCAATGGAACGACCTAGTGGCTCAAAAATACTATGGCGGAAGCATTGGCCCTCGGTGCGTAAATAACGAGCTAGCAAAGAAGAACATACACCCTACCCATTTAGGTTCCGGTGGATACTTTGCGGCGAAAAAGACTTTCCCTAAGAGGGGACGAAGAGGCGGAAGCGGTGGGATTCCCCGTAGAATTTGGGGATACGGTCAAGGAATTGGATACATGCCGGGAGCACCGCATCGTCCCCGTTCTTCCCTTAAGTTTGACAAATCGGAGACTCAAGAGGTAGTATCAAAGATATTGGAATACGGTCAAGGAAAGGAGAAGGGCTCATTCAAACCTTCCAGAGAGAAGGACAAGCTGACACTTGCCTTGGGAAACGCCGAGCACCCTGGGCGCACCAGGCATAGGGAAAAAAGAACAACCCGAGACATGGCTTTGAAGAGGACCAGCACACATACAAGAAGCATGGTAGAGACCGAAAGGCGTCGGAACTTGAAAGCACAAGTCATGGCCATGGTAGCGAAGGCGCTCGAGGAAAGAGGGCTGTCTCGCGAACCAAATAGGTCCAACTTGCAAGCAGTGCGGGAGCCCTCCCGGAAGTTCCTAGCGACCAAGGTTCCACCGCGCAGGCACAACCGCCGTCCGATCGCATACGGGAACCAACTAGTTGCCAATGTGTGGTTCTCGTCGGAAGGGCTCAAGTTGTCAAGCTTGCCGCAACAGGTGTGGCACATCCCCCGGGGCGGTGGCACGGTAAGCCTATCCCTAAGGACTACACTAGGGTCGAGGTGCATAGCGTGGAGCCCCATTACATGGATTATGACCTTGACCACCCGACTCTTGAGGGAGTGTCCAAACTTCGGGCAATGCATTCAACGGTTCATCCTCCTCGCACAAACGAGACATCGTGATAATCGGTTGTTCGCCTCCCCCCCCAATTTTCCACGGCTAGAAGGAGTTATCGAGGAGGGGAGATACTTTCACCAACACATGACGAAGACATGCCCGAGATGCCACACTCCCCTCCTCGTGGACCGACAAATGCCCGAGATGCCACACTCTTCTCCTCGTCCTACGAGAGCGGGTGGCTTCAAAAGAAACTCCAGTTGAAATGGAGGTGCCTCAAAAGAAACAGAGGTGCCTCCGAAAGAAACAGAGGTGCCTCCGAAGAAACTCGGGGTAAAGAGAAGCGGAAATTCTAGACATGCAAACTTCCGCCCGGGCCTTTCGTGACGAACAAGTTATGGCATCGAGGATTTTTGGGAGGAGTCGAGCTTAGGAAAAAGCATCCAATCCATTGTAGGCCCGTCTTTGTGCCGATGAAGGACGCCCTCGTTGGTGTCCGTGTGGTTCGCCCATGATCGCTCAAGCCACGTAACCAAGTCAAAGAAGTAGCAGCCGGACTTCGACCCTTCGGTCACCAATCACTTTCCGGCCAAAAAGTATCCCCGATGTTGGAAGAATCGGATGGTCAAGGAACCGCCTCAAAAAATTATGAAAGAGGCAAGATATTCCTACCAAACGATGTCATGCGAGAAGATGCCACGTGGAATGAAAAAGTTTCATGATTGGTACTTGTTGGTATCCGAGAGGACGGACATAACCGAGATAACACTCCACTACCCCGATAACCTTCTCGGTGGACCCGGTGGTGAGATTGCCTTCACTTTCGACGACATGCATACATTGTATCACCTCTGTGAAATGGACATTAATCTAGTTCACATCTACCGCATGTAAGTCCTTTTTCTCTCTTAATATGGTATGATTGCGATATTTTGATAACGTTGTAACTAACCTAATCGATCTCTTTTAGTATGCAAGCGCACCTTGCAAAACAAGGTTCCAAGTCCGAAAAATGCATACATGGATCCTCGACAAATAGCACAAACACGCTTTGCATTTCCTAAGAAATGGAAACCGGATAGCAAATACTTAGCGGGTGGATCGACCGCGGGAGGAGAAAGAGAAAATCCGGCGAAGGCAATGAAGGACGCTGCCATTAACATGGCGGCATACTTAGCCGTGTCTTTCAAAAATCTCGAAAACAATCATAGTATATGGCTACCATACCACTTCGGGTAAGTTCAATCAGTATATAAAGGTTGGTTAATACATATTATACGCAAATGAGCTTAACGTTTTCCTCTCGATTGAATTTATGCAAGAAACCAATCGGATCGCTATATGTGTCGATGTCGGGATCGTCGGCGTGGGTTTTGGATTCACCGCACACTCGGCCGCACATTAATTATTCCGACTTCATAGCGATTCTCAAATTGTATAAATAACGACAATCCTCTTATATGATTCAATATAACCTCCTAACTTTTTTTGTCACATACTAACATGTTGTATTTGTGAATATCAATTTCAATAGGGCATACCGTTGGTATGTTAAAAAGTTGAATGGGAGACATCTTGCCGAATGAAGGGTGAGTCGCGGCGTCAAAAACAGATACTTGTGTAAGTATGACCTACCTCGATCTTGCATAATCTCAAATGCATTTGCTAACAATTTTATATACACAAAGTGTGCCAAGCAAAAGCCCGGAAGTGTTCACTTTGTGGATATTACGTATGCATGGCGATGAGTAACAACCTTTCGTACACGAGACACCCGGACTTGGTATATATGCTCATTCCTTTCTCTCTATGTATATGCTCACTATGTGTTTCTATATATAGGCTAACTTTTTATTATCTCCTAATTGTGTAGGCGAGACGCCGGTAGGGACAAAAGGGGACCCTTACCGAGATGATGACCTCTTGGAACTCGTGGCTAGCCTTTGTGACTTCATATTAGATCATGCTATACATCCAAAAGGTTGCTACCTTGATCGTATTTCTTCCGAAGTTGCGAGAAGAATCCACAACTTCAACATTTTCGTGAGTGGGAAAGGCTAGCAATAGGGAGGTGAACTAAGAGATGAGATTGAACTTGTAACTTATGTGAATAATGAATGTTTATTGTAAGATTGAGTAATGGAGATGATACTTTGTGAGTTATGAGAATTATAGATGTTTATTGAATATAATATATATATATATTGTGAGAATTGTGAATTATAGATGATTATTAAATATAATATGTACATATATTGTGAGAATTGTGAATTATAGATGTTTATAGAGGCGAGTATAAATATTTCAGTTTTGAATTTTTTTTTTTGCACCAAATCCGGTTTAGGGGTGGTTTTAGATTAAACCGCCCCTACTGATCTTTCTTTTAGGGAGGTTTTAGAAACAACCGCCCCTACTGAGTAGTAGGGCGGTTTTATATTGAGCCGCCCTAATGAAAACCACAAATAGGGGGCGGTTGGTCTTATTAGCCGCCCCTACGGTGACCTGATAGTAGGGGCGGCTCGGAGAACCGCCCCTACAGGTGATGCCACTATAGGAACGGAGAGTTAGGGGGCGGTTTTGAAAACGCCCCTAGTGCAAAGAATGAGCCGCCCTATAGAAGGTATTAGTAGTAGTGTCTGGTTGGTTTTGAAGAAGAAATCGGTAATATTGTAAGTGCATCAATGATTATCTGTGTACTATGCGCTGATGTCATAGTGAACATTTATGAGTTAGTATAAATGGGTACATATATTCAATGACTTAAGAGATGGTAGTGTGAGGTACAGACCACGGCACCATTTCAAGACATGACTGATTCACATTTAACACCGGGTTTGTTAGAATTTTCACCTGTGTTATGGGATCTTGCACATTAAGGACAGAGTTTGGGGCTTAATATGATATGTCTGGTGTACTGATATATACGCCTAGTTGTTCCATGATGGATTGAGTGATCTCCTGCAGGTCATTGTTATTGGGATCATGGTCTGCACTTAGCCTTGCGATGATTCCGTATGCAAGATGATCTCGCGAGTCTGTGTATAACATTATTTCAGTGCATCTAAATATATGGAAGCAATGTATCTTTGGAACAATACCTTTTCTGGGAGGTGGAAGCGACATGATTTGGTATGTGTTGTTGATTTCCCCAGTGACCCTGGATTATTTTCTACACCAAAATAATTAAACAGGGTAATCATGTTTGGACATTTACTGCATCTAAGACATACATGCATCAATATAGAATATGATCATGTGCCACATTTCTGGCCAAAAAAAAAAAAAAAAAAAAAAAAAAAAAAAAACTAATGAGTAAGAGGGACATCAACTAATTCATATAAGAGGAACAAATTATTCCATATCTGATACCCACAAATGCTAAAAAGAACCTAAAAAGGCCCCTAATGCCATTGGGCAATAATAGAATGTGATCATGTGCCACAATTCTGCCAAAAAACTAATGAGAAAAAGGGATAGCAACTAATGAATAAGAGGGACAAATTATTCCTAATCTGCAACCCACAAAAAGCTAAAAAGAAAAAAATCCCCTAATGGCGTTGGGCAACCATTTTTACCAAGACCACTATATGATGGTTTTCATATTTTTTTGGTGTACACAGAAAATGGAGTTACTGAATACTACCTATTAGCTGAATAAACCAACAAAAATCGAGGGGGAACAATGGCTTAACAGTTCGAACCAAATTAAATAGATGCAATTGCATATTGATTCTAGACAAACCTGCTTGGAAGAGTGAGAACCCCAATTATTATCCAGGAGCCAAATCATTAATCCATACCCTCTGAACAAATAACAATTAAGCACAAAGGGGCAAATCTTAATCCATAGCCTCTGAACAAATACCAATTAAGCACAAATCGAGTGGAGACAAACCTGCTTTCAAGAGTGAAAACCCCAATGATTATCCAGGTGGTAAATCCCGAATCTATGGGCTATGATCGAAAACACTTTTAAACTCTGTGCAATATAACCTGCATCGTAACAGAGGGCAACATGAACCTGGCCTTTGAAATGTCGGAAAAACAAAATAATTTGGTACATGTGTTGACCGGACCGGACTATGCTGGAAAATGACCTAGAAGCAGTGCAGGGTGCAGGGACAGAGCCGCGACATTGCTGGAGGTGGAGGGACTCACAATGCAAGAGAGCGCGACGTCAGAGTCGACGGAGGTGGTGTTGTCCCTGCATGCCTCCCCTCCTCGAGCTCGGCGTCGTCGTCCATGCTGAGTCCGCCCCGAGGCTGCTGTCCCTACGCGGACGCCGCCCGCATCCTCCTACTGCCGCCTCACGGACAACATCCACCCGGGTGCAGGTCAGCAGGTGCATCACCCCGCCTCCTCGCCTGCGCCTAACCACCTACCTATCTCTACCACCACCAGGAAGCACACACACAGCAGCAGCCGCAGACGGATCGGCGAATCGAGGCCTCCGGATTGGAGATCACGAGATTCGGACGCGGGCTCGGCTGGGTTGCCCTCGGTCTCTCTCCTCTTTCTCTGTCGGAGGCTGGCGGAGGAGCACTGCTAGCATGGGACCAAGACTGCATCCATTGCACCAGCCTCCTCTAAAGCAGATTCTTTCTCCGGAACAGTCACGCCTCCATCCTTCCCTGAACTCTTTTCATGATAAACATACAGATAACACATTTTATTTTAGAGTAAAGTCCATTTTTGGCCATCGAACTTTTAGCGAAATCCAAGAATGACCATCGAACTCCAAAACTGGGTATCTTTGACTATCCAACTCTTAAAACCGTTCACAATTGGCCATCAGGCGGTTTCGATAGATGGTTTTAATGTTTTATTTACAATTTAGTCGTTAGATCAATGGTTAGTTGATTATGGTATGCCCCGCAAAATGAATCAAGAACCTATGTTGGTGGATGCAATCAGTTGGTTGCTTTTGTTAGATGTCGAATGAAAAATTTGTTTGCCACGTATCCTCTGTTATGAATTAATATTAATAAATTTGTATTTCAGGCCGGACATTTTACCTGTTATTTGTGCAAGATTCATCCATAAAACATGTTTTCTCTCTCGCTATTTTAAATCAGTTCACTAAAAAAACTATGTTTTCTCTCGCTATTTTAAATCTTTTTATTATTGTTGTGTTACAAACATGACCGCCGCGCCCGGACCCGATCGCCGTGTTCTACACCTCCGCCATCCACGTGCACTCCTCCCGTGGCCACCACCACGCGGCGCCGGGCGCTCCTTTGGAGATGCTGTTGTCCCACGGCCTCCCCTCCCCCACCGCGCACACCCTCTCGGCCTCCTCCCGGCATGCGGTGCCTCCTCACGGTCGGTCGTGCGTTGTTCGACGGATCTTTGCCGGACCCGCACGCGCTGTTCTAAGGACTAAACTGTAAATAAAAAATATTAAAACCACCCATCGAAACCGCTCGATGGCCAATTGTTAACGGTTTTAAGAGTTGAATGGTCAAAAGATACTTTCGGTTTTGGAGTTCGATGGTCATTCTTGAACCGCCAAAAGTTGGATGGCCAAAAAAGGATTTTACTCTTTATTTTAATGGATTAAAAGCCTATCACACAACCAGCATCCACTACCAACCCCACAAAAATAAATTGCTTAAACCCTGCACTTCCAACTCAAAACCCAACTTCACAGGATTCCAGTGCAGCCTGAGCAGTAGGCAAACAATTTCGAAGCGAAGTAATCCCAGTTACAACCCTACGAAATCCCAGCACTCATTGATTGGAAAAAAGTCTACATCACCCCCTCAACTATGGGTGGTAGACTACATAACCCCCAACCTATGAAACGGTCTATATCACCCCTAAACTTTTCGAAAACCGATCAAATTAACCCTAAAGCAGTTTTGAAAAATCATAGTAAATCACAGAAAAATCGTAAAATGAAAAATCAAATTGTGTTAGACTCTGAATGAGTAGATCTACACAATGAACATATAATATGGTATGCTTTAGTTCTTTTTTTTTTTGTAGCTTTAAATTTCTGTTTTTTTCCTCATAGCTGTAAAAAAAATGTACTAAAGCATACCATATTATATGTTCATTGTGTAGATCTACTCATTTAGAGTCTAACACAATTTGATTTTTCATTTTATGGTTTTTCTATGATTTACTATGATTTTCAAAACTACTTTAGGGAGTAATTTGACCGGTTTTCGAAAGTTCGGGGGGATGATATAGACCGTTTCATAGGTTAGGGTTTATGTAGTCTACCACCCATAGTTGAGGGGGTGATGTAGACTTTTTCCCTCATTGATTCAAGTAAATAATTCATACAAATATGACAGTTCTCGGGCGCGGTGCCTCACCAAGTTGGGCTGGAATGGTCGCTCCGCCACCCGGCGAGCCGTCGTTCTACAAAAAGCGAGAATGCCCAAACAGATAGATCGTCGGATCCATGAAATAGCCGATCGCACCGCGAGATCTTGGACCCGACCCACGGCCGAGATCTGCCAGGCGAAGGCGCGACGACTAACCCGCTCCCAAGTGGACGCCGGGTTGTGGCCCTTGGATACCGCCCCCGACTTAAAAGCGCGGACGCCGCTCCCAAGCCTTCCTTCGCCACGCCCTGCCAGAAGCCTTCCTCCGCCGCCCTGCGTCCTCATAACTGGCGCCCCATGTGCATATGGGGCGGCGACGCTCCAGAGGAAGTCGTAGTGGAGGTGGAGGGGAACGATCGGCGGAGCGCGAGGCACAAAGAAAAACGGGGGATGGAGGCGGGGGTCAAGGAATGCGGCCTGTGGATAGGTCTACGGGAGGTGGGCGGTGTTGAGATTATTGCGGCAGGGATTGGGTTCACGAGGGAGGCGAGGAGGCCGCCGGGGAGGTGGGCCGGGCAAGGTACTAAAATGCTATAATTCAGTTACCACTGACGGGAACCAATCAGAAGGGAGAACTCCAAAATAAACCCCTAGTGGGGATAGCCTTATAGGTGTTTTAGATTTATTCTTATGATTGGATCCATCTTCTTTGTTAGCCAAACAATGATAAAGCTCAGGGCGAGTAATACTAATTCATATTTTAAACAAAACTTCGAGAATCATGTAACTAAGTTAACCACAATGTCCAATAAGAAACAAGTATTGAAATGGCCAATGGGCGCACGGGAACAAGAAGAATCTTTTTGACTTTCTTAGATTCATGTGCATGGTACGTGTCTGCAGTTCCAAATAATTATCCCATAAGGCATGTGGTTTGTACATATAAGACGGGCGCAGGAGGAGGACCGGTTCCAACCCTGCCTGCGCACGACGGAGGCGGGGGTCGGTGGGGCATCAGGCATCGCGAGGGAGGACGACGAGTACCTGGTGCGGGGAGGCCGGATGGGGCGTGCGGTGGATGGGACGCGTCGGCGAGGAGATGGGGCGGTAGTTGCCCTTGCCCACCGTAGATTGCAAACTGGTTAGAACCATGGGCTCAACCCGTTCAGATCCATTGCCTAATCCAAACTGGACCAACTAAATTCCTCCGAGGATCCAAACCAACTCGAACCAACTTAACAAGCCAGCCCATCTGAAACCAACCAGAACAGCCCAGAGTAAAACCCAAACCATTTAAACCATTTAAACCCAAACCATTACGAGGCTGACCAACCCGGCCCGGGTCCAAGTCTTGGCGGGGGGCGTCACAGCTCGCCGGTGGGAGTAGGCCGGGGAGGGTAAAGAGGAGACTGTCGCGGCTGCGTCGGCTAAGCTCCACCGAGCAGCACGGGCGCAGCAGTGGGAGCCCAGGTGACGCCGACAACCCGAGGAAGATAAGCTGGGGAAGAAGAAGGCCGTGTTGGTGCCTAGTCGGGTGGTCAGTACGATCTCCGTCTCCATTTAGAGAATACAGATGTATAACTTTGACCGCCAATGTTGGGATTTGATGAATTCAGCTGTTTTCCGTCCGAGGGAACAAATTCAGCTCACACAACAATCGAAAAGGACACCTCCAACTTTGACCGAAAAATCGGAAAGGAGTACGTCAACCGACTTTCTTTTTTTCCCGACTTACATCATCAGACTGTTTTGGCTGCATTTGTCAACCGAATTGTGAGCCGTCCGATCTGACTCGGGCGCGCTGTGCGTCGTCGGATCCAGCACGCGCCGTCACCTGCTCGACTCCGCTCCGTTTCGTTGCCGAGAGGAAGCCCCGACGACCACGACACCCCGGAAGACCAGGAGAGAGAGACTGACAGAGAGGGGAGAGAGGGAAAGGCGGCAGCGCAGCGAGGAGGCTGGCGGCGGCGCACGCTCGCCCGACCCGGAAGAGCAGGGGAGAGATAGAGAGGAAAGGCGGGGGCGCGGCGACGAGGCCGCCGGCCCGGCGGTGGGCTAGGGTTGCTTCGATAAGTGCAGGAGCTCTGGGACCTTTACCGCGCCAACGCCCAGCTCGTCTCAAGGCAAGGCGAACCAACGAAAGCCTCTCTCCCAAATCTGTATTTTTTTTTTTTTTTCTGAAATGTGTGAACAATTTGATGAATATAACATGTATTTCTTTCATATCTGGAATTCATAGAAAATAATTTTAAATTTGTATAAAAAAAAACTGGCATATATTTGTGTTATCCCCCTAAACACTGATGAAATCATTGTAAATATAGGTAGAAGGCAGTTTATATGTAGGTAGAAGACAGTGACAAAGTGTAGGTGCATGAGAAAAATTCAATTCAGAGGGGTGGGGGGACAACTGAATATCACCTAGATGCTTCCAATTTTTAAGGCTCTGATTACCCCCATGTATATACGTACGCGTATAATCTATTGTTATCTCATAGAGGTGGAGCCACTCCATTGATGCCAACCTATAATGTTCCACTCCATTGATGCCAACCTATAATGTTCGCATTAGCAGCCACCTAATAGTCAAATGGTGGAAAGCAACCCAAGATCCAACTGCTAAAATTCTTTTTTGAGCATGGCAGTGGAGAAATAATATGAAAGAACAAGCTTTACATGTAGTGCTATCAATGACCTCAACTTAACAATGGCCTCGTAATTGTTCTGTGCATGTGAGGTTGTAGTTGTAAACTCCAATGGATGGAATCACAAATCCAGTCTATCAAATGCCCTAATGGAACTGATTGAGTCCAATAATTCTGGTTCTTATAGTATATCAGTTATAAAAAAAGCCAATGCTTCAAATCAGTTCTCCTTGCTAACCCTTCAATCTACATATATGCACCTCTCAGAACTTTGAGCATCTTCAAGTTGCAAACTCTTCACCTAGGATCATAATCGCACACCACAAGTTAAGCTTCTCGAGTTCTTGTGGCTCCTGCTGACAAAACCAAGCGTGAGAATACCTCACTAATTTTCTTTAGTTACACATGTATTCTCTGCTTGGCTCCAAGTCCTTCATCATGTATTCAGTGTGTGCAAATTCTTTTTGCAGATTAATTGTTGATTACCCATCATGGCGGGGACAATGTGCTCTGCTGTTGTTGGTGAAACAATCAATAAGATTGTCTCAAACCTCCTCGATAAGGATGAGGACAAGTCCAGTGCAGCAGAAAACATAGAAAGGCTGGAGATGGCACACATCAAGATGGAGTCCACGCTGCGCTTGGCTGACAAATGGCAGGTCACTGATGTGCCTGCTAAGGTGGCGGAGCAAGCTGAAGCGTGCTGCAGAGGAGTGTGACTATGCTCTTCGGAGGTGCAAGCAGCGTGCCATAGAAGAGGAAGAGATCCAGCAGTCACTGTGCCAGTCCTCGTTTCCCAAACGGATTGCTCATGCTACCAAGTCATTTATCACATCTTTAAGCCACCGGTGGTAGTAGTAGTGATAATGTTTTCAGTACTCTCTCTACTGATGTCCGGAGATTCGAGAGGTTTGCAGACAGTTCAGCTGAATTCCTAAAGTGCGTCGAAGTCGGGCGGAACCCCCTGGAAGTACATGTTCTTCAACCCTCTCATCGGCCACCTTCTTTCGGGGAAATCTATGAAGTATCACTCAGTTCATGGGAGCAAGGTATGCTACTTCGCCATACGACCCTTGAGCCGCCCGACCGTGGAGTCGAAGCAAGAATAGCATTTGTTTACCAGGACCTCAGCAAGCCTACAAGGGGTTTCTATCTTGGCTTCATGCTTCGGATCTCTGAAAGCACTGATATACTTGGCGTCATCATCAGGTGCATGCAGCCAGTCACGCCGCTTGAAGTCTACAGCAGAATGTGTCTAGAGAGCTCATGCAGCTGCCTACGCAAAGATTTCTCCTGGTTGCCATATGGTCTCCATACAAAAATGAGTACTGGAACAACGTCCACAGCAGTTTGACTGAGTGGTATCGTCGAACCCGGTTTGCTGCAATGAGCACAGGCATAAGAACTTGACCACCTCCTCTGTTATTGGTACTTCATTTCGGAGGAGGTTATTGTGGTGCACCTGCAGTGCCATGTCTCTTTATCTTGTCATCAGGACAAAAAGTGGTCTGGGTTCTGCAGCTGGACATGGAGGAAAAGGTGTTCTGAATTCAGACTTTCCACCAGTGAAGGTAGGAGTTTTGATCATACCCCATGACTCTCCAGAGGACATGGAGACTGCAGGTGCTGAGAGCTATG
Organism: Hyparrhenia diplandra; assembly: GCA_015847255.1. Classification (NCBI taxonomy): domain Eukaryota; kingdom Viridiplantae; phylum Streptophyta; class Magnoliopsida; order Poales; family Poaceae; genus Hyparrhenia; species Hyparrhenia diplandra. The sequence continues at coordinate 307,740 of JADLZK010004445.1, read as the reverse complement.
CTCTAGAGGTAATTGGTGAAAAGGAGCAGGGAATAGTACACACCAATGCTTGTCTGCAAGACCTAGATGAGAAGTTACTACCGAAGGCGATAAATTACCTGAATCATAATCATGACTCCAAGGAATATCAAATGTGTTTGAAGTCTAGGCATGGCTCGGCGCACCTTTACGTGGAGAAGACGAGCACACAAAAAGCAAAGAGTAGAAGTAAAAATAAAACCGCAATGCATAGGAAGAAAAGGGCAATTCCATTAGACAGCGTACAGATATGGAAGCAGGCCTCCAGGAACTATCTCAAGTTATGGGTAGTTCGTGCATCGAGCACACTGCAAAGTTTATTCAGGTCTTGGGCTGGCTATACCTAATAACTTGGCACTAGGACTTGTACCTAGATTTCTGAAAAAATACTATGCGCTCCTTTTTTTTTCATCCGCCAAGGATACAGAAATAATGTCCTTAGTCAATGAAGTATCTGTGATTGTGCATAAATTTAGTGAAGTAATCAACAATTAATCATACATTTTTCATAAATTATTCCAAAACATTTTCACAAATAAATTATTCAGAATTTGTTAATGTGTAGCAGTAGCACCAACGAAGAAAAGTCAATGTGACTCCACACTTGTCTACTCGATCCTGCAAATTTCACAGCAATAATGACTCAGTCCTATGATGAAATCTCACTAAATCATCTTTGCTGAAACAACCAGCCTTTTAAGTACAGTTTGCATGGTTTTTTGAGCTTTAGAAGCATAGCATGGGAGGTTTGTTCATTCAAAACAAATCATTTGTGATAAAGTTTATATCAGGTGAACCGTGTGCTCCACTCTTTCATTTTAATACAAGTAACACAGTTTATTAATGTAGATAGCGAACTCAGCAATTCAACAAGAATGAAGATATTTCAAACATCCACAGTACTCCCCCATAATAAGCAGCTCGTCATTATACGCTTTCTTCATTGCTAAATACACAATCAGGCAAGGAATCAACAAGGTTGTCACTAATAGCAAGAGATATCAGCAATTTTGCATATATAAGTCAAATAAAACTGGACATAGATGAAGGCTGGAGGCCTAATATGAATTGAACAATCTTCCTTTATCGACTTACAATAAGACATCTTAATACAAACATACACAGCTGTGGAAAAAAAACTTATAATAAGAGGAGGAAGCTACAAAAGATCACGCAAGAACAAAAAAGCAAGATTGATAACATCAGATGGCGCCTGACTTCCAGGTAGATTATATAAGCAAGTGACTACAAATTCTAAGTTCATCCATTGCGAACCACATTAGAAGACAGTATCCTTGTGACTCCAATTTTTACTCCTCCAAAATCTCCACTTCATCTAAACTGAATCCTGTTCAATATAAAAATAAGAGTAAGATCCAAGGGGTTAATTTGAGAATAAGAAATATTTCAGCCCGCATGGTTGAGGATACCATAGACCCATAGGCTTTATTTCAGTTTCATTCAAATCAATAAAAAGAATCCGCTTCAGTGCATTAGCTTTTTATTTCACCAAACAACAGAAGTTATGCAAAGGTTGGACAAACACTAGTATCGACTATCAAGAAAAACAGTCCATCCAACTCATTATGAGAATCAAATGTAATTCTAGTAGAATATATAGACACAGAAGCCAACAAACTGCATGACAGTATTGGCGATTTACATCAAATAATAGGAGCTTAACACATAGAGATGAGAAAATAAATATTTGACTAAACACGCAATACTAGTGTTTCAATCTGATAACAACTAAAATAAATCACAGATAGTTACCAAGGAAACCTAAAAATAAGAATAGAGCTCGTGTCACACATGAATAATAGTTACAAACAGATAAATGAAATTCCTCGCAAATCTTTTATTCTGCTCCAAGGAACACAGAGAATTGAAGAACAAATGGAGCAAGGACACTACAATTCTTATATGTGACTATACATACATAAATGGCCATCTAACTGCTCACATCTAGTCAGCGGTGGACCAAGAATTTTTAAGTGGGAGTGAAATTTAGGCAAGGAGAGTCAAGTGACATGCGTCTCCATTTCCTGTTTCTTTCCTGGATGTAGTGTGTTTTTAGCCCATATTTGCCTACTTCCCATTGGTCCAGTAAAGTCCATTACTCCAACACATGTCCACACAAACCCAGCTGCCTCTAATCTTCTCCAATCGTCCCCTTCCACCTCTAACTCCTGGTTCTCTATAGATGTGCCAATATACACAGATGCAGCATTCAAGGAGATCAGGGGATGCTGTGAGGCTCGCTAGCCTGTAGCTGGGATGGCTGCCCCACATCACCTACATGGTAGGTCCACCCTTGCATACACTATTTATTGTTTTCCTAAAATGAATTATTCACTTTTTTTACCTACAAGTATAGAAAACTATGGCCTCACGGTTTTACAATATATGTAACTAGTCATACACTAATAATTGTTTTTTAATAATCTTATAATTTTCTTTTGTTACTTCATTTATGTTCCACTTCCACATACAAGAAACTGATGAAAAGGATTACGAATGTTGCCAGTTAACTTACTTATGTAAAAAAGAGCTCATGAACTTCAGGACTTTGGTAACTTTAGCATCAATAACCTCACACTTGACTTCAACTATCTTTAAGTGGCCCGATATCACAGCTGCAAACTCTGGTGGATTCCAGCTTCCTATAATCCTCAACTTAGGTTTAGATCCCTGCATTTACAAAAACATTTCCTAAGATCAATAATAATGTAATTTACAGGGCAGCAGGTTTGCATTCAGAAAATGCACATACCTTGGAAAAAAAGGTGAAGAGTGAGCTTTTCTAGGACTGGTGAGTGCTTCAAAAATGCAATTTAGCTCATGGAAGTCAGGTGCCACACACCAGTGATCATTGAGGAACAATGTCCTTAACTTGCTAAATGTAGGGCACTGCTTCAAATCCCTTTGAAAATAAACTGCATAAAAATGTAAACAAAAACGCTCAACTATGTGGTTCAGCCTAGCTCTAGTTATCTTTACCCAAGTTATCACTAGTTTACTTTTACTTTATTGGATACTTAGGCTTTCCTTTACCTAGCTTCCTTGGCAGCCAAGTTTCTTACCTTTATGCTTTAGAATTATTCCCAGAATATGCTCTCTTGAGCTTCTTGTATTGCAAGTTACCTTTTCTATACAATGAGAACATGTCCTAGAGCCACAATTCTTTGGCAGCCCAATTTTAGTTCCAATTCCAACAAACTAATACTCATTGTGAATATAACTGGTAGATAGAAACTAGTTATTGTTGATAGCATGCAAAAAGTCCATACAGGTGCTTTATGGATGTGCCAAAGAGAATATAGATACAAGAGAAACTATGGGACAAATTATAGGAGGTAGAGACAGAATTGTATGCATACCGTCTTGGATTCTGCTATCAGTGACAAATTCTCAGCTTCTGACAAGCCTTCCAGAAGCACGCAGCTGCTGTCATTTTCAGGTTCAATACCATAGCAAGAGTTACAATTATCATGACCACAGTTCCCAGAGTCAGCATGAGTACAACAGTCAGCAGTCTCATTAGCCAGTCTGACAAATGCCTTCTTTAACGATGGCATGCTATCAAGAACAGGAGTTCTGTGCAAATAGCCATTTGGAGACCCCTGGTCATCTAACTTTAGTGAAACAAGATTTGGAGCATAAATAAGAGTACGGAAGCTTCGATCATAGTTGAAACAACAGCTTATGAAGCTTAGATGTTCCAGAGACTTGGACGAAATCTTTGTTACATTTGGCAAGTGGCAGTTGGCAATGTGTAGATGTTCTAGTGACGGACAGCTCAAGAAATCACATGTTCTGTTCCCCAAGAATACTCCAAAAAGCTCTAGGATCCTCAAGTGCTGGGAGACTATAGGCAGATCATCAAGCCCAAAGCAAATATTGCTACGCAAATGGACAAAAAGGATGCCAATGTTGAGCACCCGAGCTTTTACACAACAAAACATGCCGGATCCAGAGGTTCACGCGCTGCTCGTCACTAATTTGAAACAGACCAATCTTGAGCTCAAATGTGTCAAGCGGTGAGCCTGCACGTAGGGAGCAGAAGATATTCCATGAAGTCACTAATGTCCGACAGATGCTGCGCCCTGATGCGCAGGCTCGAAGCTGACCGCCAGAGGTGACGCCAGCGCCGTGCCAGCACACATGTCCGCACGGCCTCCGGCGCATCCAGGAAGCCGAGGATGTGGTGAATGACGCCCTCCGGTAGGGAGTTTATTCCTTCACCACCGCCAGACGCTGGAGGAACCACTCCCTTGCCCTTTTTTCTGTGGCGGCATTCTGTCGAACAGGCAGCGTGTCTCGATGCTGCGGGACAAACACTGTCAGTAATTGCAAGTCATGGGGCCGAGATTAGTAGAGCCAGTGAAGGGAAAAGTAAGAAGGAAGCCCTGCGCGGTGACCACCCTCACCTGACTCGGTGCCTGACCTGACTACCGCCGGAGTCGCCCGCTGCCGCAGGGATGGTAACGACGAGCCTTGGTAGCCCGAGCACGCAAAACCGAGTGGACACGAGAACCGGCGGTGACGAGACCGAGGAGCAGGGGTGGGACTTGGAAGAAGCAGAAGGAGTTTCAGGTCGCGGAGGCCGGCGCCGGCGGCATTCCTCAGGTCAGGGCACGGGCAGAGGCAGGGCGACCGGGCGGGAAAAGTGGAGAACAAGCGGGAGGTAGAAGAATGGGGAATTTTGATTTCTCGCCCGCCCCGGCGGATATGAGTCATTAAAAAAATTGCTGGTCAAATATTGGTCAAAACTTTTATTGCTCTCGTAACACTGTGCCAGATATTCACGTATAGGTGGATTTGGATATAGTTAAAAAAATGAACTTAAAAGATAGAAATTTTTTTAAAAATAAACTACTAGTTAATTTGCTAAAATCCACATATGTCCAACTTCTACCCGCCTTCTACCTCTACATGTATGTTGCCATGAGATTTTCTTAAAATAGCATCACTATACCATATTTTATGAAGTGCGTATATATGTAAATTTCACATGAATGTTATTTTGTTATACCAAATCTGTTAAAAAAATTGGTAAGCTAACAGAAGAAAAAACCAATAGAATATGTGACCACGTTATTGAAGAATAGACGATGAAGCAAATAGCATGTATAGATGACTTGTACGCTAATAGGTTAAAATTTAAAGTGTTGCGCATAACAGTGGTGACGTTGGTTTATTTAATTAATTTTAGAGATGACATAGATAACTTGCATAAAAGATTTTTTAAGTTGAGTGGCACACAGTGGAGCAAGCGTGGATGAATGAATATAGAACATCTAGTAGCTCACTTGGTGATCACGTTACATGTAGAGATAAAACTTTTAGTTGGATTTAGCTCTATAAGACTATATAGATACCATCAATGAGCTGGATAAAATGTCATGTATAGCGTTTGCGCTCACTTGCCACACCGACCGTGAGCTCACCGCATTGGGCGTTGCTTTCGTCGTGCCGCCCTACAACCCTAGCCGCACACTTGCGGCCCTACCCGAGAGCTCACCTTGCATCATCTGTGTTGGTCTTTTCTTGCGCACGCTCGCCAAGCTTCCTACGCATCGTTCTCCGCGCATGATGCTTGCCGCGCCGACATCCGTCTTTAACACACTCACTTGTAGTGCTAGGAGGCTCGCATTGTCGCTCTCGAATCCGTGTTGCCCGCTTGCTTGTCATGCTTGTAGCACCGACAGCTAGCTCGTCGTGTCACCATCTGTGCCACCCACGCACGTTCCCTCGTCACCCTCCACGTTGGTCACACGCTCCCTCCTACTCCCTTTGTTGTTGAGAAGTCCCAGCTTTACAAGTGTCCCCCAACGGTGTCACCTCGGTAAACTTTCATCATTTTGCTCATGTGGAAGAGAGAGAAAGCAGCTGAACAAAACGCCTATCTCTTGGTCTAGCGCTAGTTTCCCTCACAGCCGAGGCATTGTGTGGACCACTCGTCCTCTCTCTGTTTGGCTCTGGCCCTTGAAAAGCATATGATGAATAAGAGAAAGTGCATAGGGAAATGAAGACATGGGACCCACAACAAGTAATGTAGAGTTGATTACTAAACCAGTTATCTTATACGTCTCTTATACGATGTGACAAACTATAAGCTAGTTAGCTAGTTTAACTGTTGAGGGTGCACTTGTTGAAAACACTAGTATCCGTTGTATTATATCTTGGTTGGATGGACGTGTCATTATTTGAGCAAATTAAGGCCGCGGGCATGGCCCAAGCTAGGTTTTGGCCTGCCCACGACCTTAATATTTCAGTTATGTTGTGTGAATTTCCCTCAAAAAAAAAAAGTTATGTTGTGTGAACATCTTGAAACATATTATGAAAAAGGTGTTTTCTAGATACTTATCCCAGATATATAGTGTGTACTAAGTGTATATTAGAAGACAATGTATTTTTTAGCCCATATAGAAGTATGTATGTCTTAAATTTTATAGTGAAGCGAGTATTATTTTTGAAATCCCATACGCTATATTTTTAATTAAGAAAAGTAGTTTTATTAAAAATAAAAATTCTAGTAATAGATTCTTGCTGCAGGGCCGCCGGTTGTATCCGCCGGGCCGGGCGGCCGACGATGCGCCAACTTTTTGGAATTCCCCATTCTTCCTTCCACCTCCGCTTTGCTCATCAGTCATCTCCATTCTCCAGCTTCCCCGTCCCGTCACCTTACCTGGGCCCCGAAGAGGAAAGCCACCGCGCTCCACGACCTGAAGCTTCTTCTACTTCTTCTTCCAAGTCCCACTCCTTTGCGACTCTGCCTCATCACCGTCGGGTTTTCTTATCCACTCGATTTCTTTGCTTGGGCTATCAAGGTTCGTCGTTACCATCCTTGCTGCGGCAGCGACCGGCAGGTGATGCCGGTGGAAGTCAGGTGAGGGTCGTAAACCCGCATTCTTCTTGCTATTCCTTCACTGGATCTACTGCTCTCGGGCCCCAAGACTTGCGATTACTGACTGTTGCTTGTCCTGCAGAATCGACGCACGCCTCCTGTTCGACGGAATGCCACCACAGAAAAAGGGCAAGAGAGCGCTGCCTCCGTCGTCTGGTGGTGGTGGAGGAATAGACGAGCTACCGGACGGAGTCATTCACCATATCCTCGGCTTCTTGGATGCGAAGGAGGCCGTGCAGACATGTGTGCTGGCACGCCGCTGGCGCCACCTCTGGCGGTCAGCTTCTAGTCTGCGGATCCAGAGGCATCTCTTGACAGACATTAGTGTCTTCTTGGAACATCTTCTGCTCCTCCGTGCAGGCTCACCACTTGACACATTTGATCTCAAGTTTTCTGTATTTGAAGACAGCGACGAGCCACGTGTGAACCTCTGGGTCCGGTATGCCCTGTTGTGTAAAGCTGGGGTGCTCAAATTCGGTAGCAGTTTTTCCTATATCAATATTGGCTTTCAGCTTGACGACCTGCCTCTAGTCTCCCAGCACTTGAGGGTCCTAGAGCTTTTTGGTGTGGTGTTGAAGAACAGAACCTGTGATTTCATGAGCTGTCCGTTATTGAAATATCTACACATTGCCAACTGCCAATTGCCTTGTGTCAAGAAGATTTCGTCCAATTCTCTGGAATACCTAAGCTTCAAAAATTGTTGTTTCAACCAAGACCAGAGGTTCCGCACCCTTATTTATGCTCCAAGTCTTATTTCACTAAAGATAGATGACCGGGGGACCCCACATGGCTATTTGTACAGGACTCCTGTTCTTGGCAACATGATGTCCTTAAAGAAGGCATTTATCAGACTCACTCACGAGACTGCAGACTGTTGTACTCATGCTGACTCTGGGAACTGTGGCCATGATAATTGTAACTCTTGCTACGGTATTGAACATGAAAATAGCAGCAGCCGTGTGCTTCTGGAAGGCTTGTCAGAAGTCGAGAAATTGTTACTGATAGCAGAATCCAAGACGGTATGCATACAATTTCATCTCTAACTCCTGCAAATTTGGCCCATAGTTTTGTCTTATTGTATATATACTCTCTTTTTGGCACATTCAAAAAGGCACCTGTATTGACTATTTGCATGCATGGACAACAACTAGTTTTTATCTTACCCGCTATATTCACCACGACTATTAGATGACCCTTTTCATTTTTATCCAGTTTATTTTCAAAAGGGATTTGAAGCAGTGCCCTACATTTAGCAAGCTAAGGACATTGTTCCTCAATGATTACTGGTGTGTGGCACCTGATTTCAACGAACTAAATTGCATTTTGAAGCACTCGCCAGTTCTAGAAACACTCTATCTTGACCTTTTCTCCAAGGTATATACATTTTTGAATGAAATCTGCTGCCTTGTGGATTACATTATTATTGATCTTGGAGAAATGTTTTTGAAACTGCAGGGATCTAAACCTAAGCTTAGATTTAAAGGAAGTCGGAATCCACCAGAGAGTGCAGCTGCAGTATCAGGCCACTTAGAGACAGTTAAAGTCAAGTGTGTGGTCATTGATGATAAAGTTATTGAAGTCCTGAAGTTCATGAGCTCTTTTTACATAAGTAAGTTAACTGGGAACGGACCAATAATTAAGTTGCCTAGTTCTTAAAGGCATGTCGGTAATTGACGGTTTGTCTTATATTATGTACACCAGTCAAACTCTAAGACGTTTTGACTTTTTTAGATGCATAGTTTTTTCTATGCGTTTAGATATACACCATATCTAGATATATAGAAAAACAATGTATCTAAAATGCCAAAATGTCTTATAATTTAAAATAAAGGGACTGTAATACTTTTTTTTAATTACTCAATGCTATAGGTTGATGTTGCAGAATATTGCATATGATTATTGTTCTATTTGTTTTCTAGACTGTTAAGGCCTATTTTAGAGTTTAGAACAGGGCCTTAATAGTTGCCTGACACAGCCCCGGCTCCCTGAACTTGTTAAGTCGTGCACTTCAGGTCCATTGCCTTCAGGACGTGCTGACTAGGATATAACTTTACAAGAAGCACCCTGCCATAGTTATCTCCTACCTCTAGCCATTTTTCCTCAACTGCTCTTCTCACGGCTGCCGACGCCTCTTCTGCGCGATGCGCCGCCCGCAGCCGCCAAGGCCATTGGCCTCAATCGCGATGGCCACTCTGGCGCACACCACCCGTTGCTTTTCTCACTGCCACTGCCACCCATGCACGTCATGCATCAACACCAAGACCTCACCCTTCCTTGAGGAGCACCACTACCAAGACCATGTTGTTGCAGCTCGCTAATTTGTTTCTTGCTTGAGAAAGAGGAGAGCGAGATCATGTGAGACAGAAGGCTTAGCTAGTGGTGGCAGGCGAGAGAGCAATGTTGTGCAGTTGGATCCCTCGGCCCTTGTGCTGCCACCGTGCGCGCGGAGGGTCACGCCACGCATGCCCTAATGGCCGTAGTTGCCCCAAGAATGTGCCGCAACCTTATGGTATTGAGGACGCAGCCGAGCATGGCAAGTGGCAGTGAGCATGACAAGGGCATGGTGCAGGGGCAGGCACGGTCGTGTGTCAAGTGGAGGCACCACAGCTGGGGGGTAGATGGTGCGCAACAAGAAGCGACTCAGTGTGATGGAGCAGTGATTGGGCGTCGTTGACGACCAAGAGAGGGCGTGGGCATGGAGCAGTGTATTAACTCTTATAAAATTTATTACAAGTTGGTCATTTTGCTTTTGTTATATTTAGGTGAAATATAATATTTATTCAAATTAGAGGTATTATCTTAGAACCTTTGTTCAATCCTTGGTCTCTAATTTTGTGGTTGCATTATCTGTACTTTGTATTTTGGCTTAGCTTGTCCTAAATTTTGCTGCAATCCTCTGTGTTTTTCTTCCTTGGATGCAAGACTGAAGGATTCGCAGTATGAGATTTCATTTATTTATTTGTAACTAGTGTTCATATGTCTGCCATGAGTTCTATTCTTATTTTAGTTTTCCTTGTTGTGGCAACTATCTGTCAAACTTTTTTGGTTAAAAGTTTAAACAATGTAGCACTGCATGGTCAGTCAAATGTTTATTTTCTCTCATCGATGTGTTATAAGCTCCTATTATGCGATGTAAATCACCAATACTGTCATGCACTTTGTTAGCTTCTGTGTCTATTCTGCTAGAGTTCTATATTACAGTCCATTTGATTCTTATAATGAGTTGCTAACTCTAACTTCATTTTAATAAAACATTTGTCCAACCTTGGCATAACTGCATCCTGCTGCTGTTTGTTGCAATGAAAAGCTCATTCACTGAAGCGAATTCTTTTTCTTATTGAATTAAACAATACTGAACTGAAGCATATCGTCTATGGTATCCTCATCCATGCCGACGGCTGCAAGTTTTCTTATTTCTCAAATGAAACCCCTTGGATCATATTCTTACTTTTATATTGAACAGGTTTCAGGTTAGAAGAAGTGGAGATTTTGGAGTAGTGCTTGGAGTCAGAAGGATACTGCCTTCTAATATGGTTCGCAAAGGATGAACTTGGAATTTGTAGTCACTTGATTAGATAATCTACCTGGAAGTCAGGCCATCAGATGTTATCAAACTTGCTTTTGTTCATGTATGCACTTTTGCAGCTTCCTAGTCTTATTATAAGCTGATAAAGGAAGACTGACCAATTTATATTAGGCCTTCAGGCTCCATCATCTATGTCCAGTTTTTATTTGACTTGATACAGGCAGAATTGTGGATATCTCTTGCTATTAGTAACAACCTTGTTGATTCCTAGCCTTGTTGTATATTGAGCCTTGAAGAAAGGGTGCTGATGATGATTTGCTTAATCTAAGCAGTATTGTGGATGCTTGGAATATCTCAAAGATGGCTTAGTGAGATTTTATCATAGGACCAATAGGTGTTCCAGTAAAATTTACAGGATTGATTAGAGAACTGTGGAGTCACGTTGACTTTTCCTCATTGACACTATTGCTACATATATATTCTTAAGAAATTCCAGGTAATTTATGAAAAAGGTTTCAGAATAATTTATGGAAAATAGATTGAAATAAATTTGAATGGTGAAGCTTGAACCCGGAATGTCGTGCTCACAGTTTGTTGGTAGCGCCTCCTTTCGTGGGTTGATACAGTGTCTTCCCAGAGAAGTGTTTTCCAAGAGAACTAGGAAGCTCTCGGTGACGAAGAATTGGTGAAGTGTCTTCCAAGGAGACAAGCTAATAGTAGATCATAGTAAGTCAGTTGGCACAGAAGTAAGAAGATAAACAAGGGCTTAGGCTTACAAGTACTCGTGTAGTTGCAATCCGATCAGCAGCAGCGCTCTCTAACCCATACACTAGTTAGGGCACGATCCACAGAGGGGATTTTGATAGGAACCATGCTAGTTTGCACACAACAATTTCTCTCTTTTCTTGTTTCTCGTGCTCTACATTTTAGAGGAAATAACGCCACGCTCTAGAGTAGCTCTTCGCCACAACAAGCACTTTACCACAACACACTTTTTCGACCGACGCCTCCACTTTTTGTTAGGTGAGGCTTCGGAGTCCCTGGCACCATGGGAAACCACGGTTTCATGCAATACAACATGTCTGGTGGATGTAGTGGTGGAGCTTGCCGGCGTGTTGCGTTGGGCCTGACCCGTAAGGATGGTGAGATAACGCTGCTAAGAACATCTCTAATAGTATTCTTAAACCCACTTTGTAGATCATGATTTAGAGAGCTGTTTGAATGAAGATCTTCCCACTCTCCAACTTCTATATATATCCTATGGACACTTCTATCTTTAACTAGCAATAAATTTGAAAATAGAGGGTATCAATATTTGGAGAAGATCTAATTTAGTACTCCCTCCGTCCGTGAATAAAAAAAAATTTCTAAAATCCGTTCCGGTCCAACTATCTTAAGTCTATCTTAAGTTTGACTAACTTTATAGAAAAAATAACAATATCTATGATATAAAATAATATATCTAATGATACTAATTTGATACTATAATTCTTGATAGTTTTTCTTAAAAATATGGTTAAAGGTTAAAAAAAAATTATTTAAGACAACTCCATAAATCTATTTACTCGGGACTTTGATAGAGTATCATTAAACTATTAAGGAATGATATACATAAGTTTTTAGAGTTGCTTTAAGATGTCAAAAGACATCATGCTATTTTTTAAAAAAAAAAATCCTATATGTTATATTTTATTATTTGAGGAAAACGTATTTATTATTCACAAAAGAAAAGGAAAAACATATTTATTTGTAAAAATAAAAAGTTCCTAGTAAGGGACCCTTGTGTAAAATGGAACCGACCCATTGTATCCGCCGGGCCGGGCGACGTTCCAAATTCTGAAATTCCCCATTCTTCCACCTCCGCTTGTTCATCTCCAGCTTCCCCGTCCCATAAACCCTACCTGAGCCCTGAGGAATGCCGCTGCTCTCCGCGACCTGAATCTCTTTCTGCTTCTTCCAAGTCCCACCCCCCTGCTTCTGGATGTCGTCACCCCGGGTTCTCCTATCCACGAGATTTGCTTGTTTGGACTACCGAGCTTCGTCGTTACCATCCGTGCTGCGGCAGCGGGTGACGCCCGCGGAGGTCAGGTGAGGGTGGTAATCCCGCAGGGCGTCCTTCTTATTCTCGCCTTCGATGGTTCTATTATTCTCGGGCCCCAAGACCTGCGACTACTGACTGCTGTTGCTTGTCCTGTGTTGCTTGTCCTGCAGCGTGGACGCACGCTGCCTGTTCGACGGAATGTCACCACGGAAAAAAGGCAAGGGAGTGGTGCCTTTGGTGTCTGGTGGTGGCAGAGGAATAGACGCCCTACCGGACGGAGTCATTCACCATATCCTCGGCTTCCTGGATGCCAAGGAGGCCGTGCGGACATGTGTGCTGGCACGGCGGCGCTGGCGTCACCTCTGGCGGTCGGCTTCGAGCCTGTGCATTGATTGCCAGAGTTTGGGGGACGTTAGTGTCTTCCTGGAACATGTTCTGCTCCTCCGTGCAGCCTCACCACTTGACACATTTGAGCTCATGTTTGATACATTTGAGGACAGTGACAAGCAGCGTGTGCATCTCTGGGTCCGGTATGCTCTGTTGTGTAAAGCTCGGGTGCTCAAACTTAGCAGCTATTTATTTTATCCTCCTTTCCCGCTTGACGACCTGCCTCTAGTCTCCCAGCACATGAGGATCCTAAAGCTTTACGCTATAGTGTTGAAGAACAGAACCTGCGATTTCATGAGTTGTCCGTCACTGGAATATCTACACATTACCAATTGCTTCTTGTCTTGTGTTAGGAAGATATCGTCCAAATCACTGAAACATCTAAGCTTCACACGTTGTGATTTCGACAACCAAAGATTCCGTGCACTCTTATTTATGCTCCAAGTCTTGTTTTAAGCTAAAAGCTAGATGACCCGGGATACCCAGATTTCCATTTGTCCAGGACTCCTATTCTTGACAGGATGCCATTGTTAAAGAATGCATTTGTCAGTCTCACTTTCGTATGAAAGCAGACAGTTGTACTCATGCTGACTCTGGGAACTGTGGTCATGATAATTGTCACGCTTGCTATGGTATTGAACATGACAATAGCAGCAGCTGTGTGCTTCTGGAAGGCATGTCAGAAGCTGAGAATTTGTCACTGATAGCCAAATCCAAGGCGGTATGCATACAACTCCTATAATTTGTTCCATAGCTGTATCTATAGTACTCTCTTTGGCACATCCATAAAGGCACTTGTATGGACTTTTTGCATGCATCAACAGTAACTAGTTTTTATCTTACCTGTTATATTCACAATTAACATTGATTGACCTTTTTTCTGTCTATATATATTTTTATCTAGTTTATTTTCAAAAGGGATTTGAAACAGTGCCCTACATTTAGCAAGTTAAGGACATTGTTCCTCAATGATTACTGGTGTGTGGCACCTGATTTCAACGAACTAAATTGCATTTTGAAGCACTCGCCAGTTCTAAAAACACTCTATCTTGACCTTTTCTCCAAGGTATATACATTTTTGAATGAAATCTGCTGCCTTGTAAATTACGTCACTATTGATCTTGGAGATTTTTTTTTTTTGTAAACTGCAGGGGTCTAAACCTAAGTTTAGAATTAAAGGAGGCCAGAATCCATCAGAGATTACAGCTGCAATATCAGGCCATTTAAAGACAGTTGAAGTCAAGTGTGAGGTCATTGATGATAAAGTTATCAAAGTTGTGAAGTTCATGAGCTCCTTTTACGTAAGTAAGTTAACTAGCAACATCCTAATCCTTTTCATCAGTGTCTCATATGAGGAAGTGGAACAGGAATGAAGTAATGAAGAAAAATCTAAAATTATTAGAAAAGTGATTATTAGTGTATGACTAGTTACATATTTGTTAAGCATTGAGGCCATAGTTTTTCTATACTTGTAAGTCAAAGAACAGTGACTAATTCATTAAGGAAAATAATGAGTAGGCTATGACAGTTTTTGTGTAGTAGGAGAGATGGTGAGTCCACTAGATGCAGGGGGCGGACCTACCCTGTAGGTGAGGTGGGGCAGCCGTCCCAGCTACCGGACAGTGACCTCACTGCATCCTCTCTTTTTCCACCGTATACATGAATGAGGCGATTGGAGAAGATAACCAGCTACTGGGTTTTGTGAGGACATGTGGGAGAGCAATGGGCTTCATTGGACCAATGGGGATTAGGCAAATATGGGCCAAAAAACAACACTACAGCTCCATTTGTTCTTCAATCCTCTCTGTGTTCCTTGGATGCAAGAATAAAGGATTCACAATATGGAATTTCATTTATCTGTTTGTAACTATTGTTCATATGTCTTCCATGAGTTCTATTCTTATGGAAATTATCTGATTTTTTTTTGTTACCATTTAAAAACTTTAGTAGTGCATGTTGTCAAATGTTTATTTTCTCATCTCTATGTGTTAAGCTCCTGTTATTCGATGTAAATTGCCAATACTATCATGCAGTTTGTTGGCTTCTGGTCTACAAATTCTGCTAGAATTATGTACTAGAGTCCATGTGATTCTCATAATGAGTTGGACAGACTGTTATTCTTGGTACTAGTGTTTGCATCGGAAGCTAACTCTAACTTCATTTTCATAAAAAGATTTGTCTGAGCGTGGCATAACTGCATTCTGGTGATGTTTGGTGAAATGAAAAGCTAGGCACCGAAGCGAATTCTGTTTTAATTGATTTATAAATGAAGCTGAAATGAAGCCTATGGGTCTATGTATCTTCATGCATGACCACGCTTGAATTTTTCTTATTTCTCAAATGAACCCCTTGGATCTTACTCTTATTTTTTATATTGAACAGGTTTCAGGTTAGATCAAGTGGAGATTTTGGGGAGTAGAACTTGGAGTCACAAGGATGTGAAAGATGAACTTGGAATTTGTAGTCACTTGCTTAGATAATCTACCTCAAAGTCAAGCGCCATCAGATGTTATCAATCTCGCTTTGGTTCATGTATGCTCTTTTGCAGCTTCCTAGTCTTATTATAAGATGATAAAGGAAGATTGTTAAGTCATGTTAAGAGACTGGTACTTCTGCTTTCATAAAGATGGTTTAGTGAGATTTTATCATAGGACTGAGAGCTATTGTTCCAGTAAAATTTGCAGCATTGATTAGACTACTGTGAAGTCACGTTGACTTTTCTTCTTTGGCGCTATTGCTACATATTCTTAAGTAATACTAGATAACTTATGAAAAGGTTTTGGAATAATAATTTATAAAAATAGTTTGAAATAAATTTGAATGGTGAAGCTTGAACCCGGAACGTGCTCACAGTGTGCTGGGAGCGCCTCCCATCGTGGATTGATACAGTGGCTTCCACGGACAAGCTAATAGCAGATCATAGTAGGTCAGCAAACACCGAAGGAAGAAAATAAACAAGGCTTAGTTGCAACCTCGATCAGCAGCAGCGTTCTCATACACCAGTTAGGGCATGATCCAGACAGGGGATTTTGATGGGAACCATATGTTGGCTTGCTCACAACAATCTCTCTCTTTCTTGTTTCTCATGCTCTACTTTTTTTGAGGTAATGATGTCACACTAGAGTAGCCCTTCGCCACAACGTGCTCTTTTCCACAACACGCTCTTCGGCTAATGCCTTTGTTTTTTTTTTTTTTGAGTAATGCCTTCGCTTTTTGTTAGGCAAGGCAACCGATACTTCTACTAGAGTTCCTGACACTATATGAGAAAGCGTAGTTACATATGACCCTGGGCAAAATACTCACTTCCCATCATCAGAACTCGAAATACTTGGACCCGCACCCGAACTTGTAGTACCCGATCTAAAATTTGGATAGCGATTTCTATTTCCCGATATTAATTTGGATAACTCGAGTAATAAATCACAGTTTCCGGACTACCAGAAGATCTCTGTCGTCACCCATATGAATGAACGCCTGAGTGAATGAGCAGAGGTTGTCTTGCCACTAGCAATAATGCGCGTCGCATGGAATCGCGTGTGGAGGCGGAGTCTCGTGAACTCAAATCATATGCGGAGGCGGAGTTGCCACGAATTCCTCGAATTGCATGCGGAGCCACGGAGGCGGAGGTGGAATCACACGCGAGATGGAGTCGCTACGTGCTGATCTCTCTCACTCTGACACCTCGCATCCTGCATCTACACCGGTCCCAAGTGCTGCAACCACGTCTTCTCACCAGCCGAGACAAGGTGCATCGGGTACATTGGGTATAGTCGAACCCAAAACTACAGGTACCCGAAACTGCGGGTAGTGATTTTTAAAGGCCGAAATCAGGTAGCATTTTCAATTACCCGAATTTTGTATTACCAGTAGTTAACCCGAACGTCCATGGTGATTTTTGTACAACATGGCTGGTGGATGTAGACGCGGAGCTTGCCTGCCTGTTACATTTGGCTTAGCCCGAGCCGGAGGACAGTAAGGTGAGATAACACTACTACGAGCATCTCCAATAGTATTCTTAAACTCTCACTATGGAGATTATCATTTGAAGATAGTCATTTGAATAAAGATCGCTCTCTATATCTTTCCACTCTCCACGTTCTTACATATCCTATGGATACTCTAGAGAGTTAACTCCGTTCTGCATCTTTTAACTACCAATAAATATGAAAATAGAGGATAACGACATTTGGAGATCTAATTTAATATAGCCTGTTGGAGGGTGGTACTTTTCCACTAAAATCGTTGTTTCTATTACTAAGGAATGATATAAAAAAAGTTTTTGGAGTTGCTTTAAGGCGTCAATAGAAAAATTCGAGTAAAGGACCCTTGTGTAAAATGGGACCGACCAATTGTATTGTATCGGCCGGGCTTCTTCCACGGTTCCACCTCCTGTTGTTCATCTCCAGTTTTCCCCGTCACGTAAACCCTACCTGAGCCCTGAGGTTCGTCGTTACCATCCTTGCCGCGGCAGCGGGTGACGCCGGCGGAAATCAGGTGAGGGTGGTAGCCCCGCAGGCGTCCTTCTTACTCTTCCCTTCACTGGTTCTACTACTCTCGGGCCCCAAGATTTGTTGCTGACCGTTTCGTGCCTTGCAGCGTCGACGCCCGCGCGCCGCCTGTTCGACAGAATGCCACCACGGAAAAAAAGGCAAAGAGAGCGGTGCCTCCGGCGTCTGGTGGTGGCGGACGAATAAACACCCTACCGGATGAAGTCATTCTTCATATTCTTGGCTTCATGGATGCGAAGGAGGCCGTGCGGACATGTGTGCTGGCACGGCGCTGGGAGCACCTCTGGCGGTCGGCTTCAAGCCTGCGCATTGGGTGCCGAAGTTTGGCGGACGTTAGTGCCTTCCTGGAACATCTTCTGATCCTCCGTGCAGGCTCACCACTTGACACATTTGAGCTCAAATTTTCTGTATTTCAAGACAACGACAAGCCACGCGTCAACCTCTGGGTCCGGTATGCTCTGTTGTGTAAAAGCTCGGGTGCTCAAGCTCCACAGTTATGTGCATTATCGTGGCTTTGATCATGACCTGCGTCTTGCCTCCCAGCACTTGAGAAGCCTAGAGTTTGTTGGTTTAGGGTTCATGGATAGAACCTGTGATTTCTTGAGCTGCCCAACACTGCAACATCTACACTTTGCTGGCTGCGTCTTTCCTTATGGCAACAAGATTTCGTCCATGTCCCTGGAACATCTAAGCTTCACTGGTTGTTGTTTCGATCCGGATGAGCTAAGGCTCCGCTCTCTTATTTATGCTCCGAGTCTTGTTTCACTAAAGCTAGATGATCAAGGTTGCCTAGATGGCTATGTGAACAGGACTCCTGTTCTTGACAGCATGCCATTATTAAAGAAGGCATTTGTGAGACTCGCTGAGGAGACTGCAGACAGTTGTACCCATTCTGACTCTGGGAACTGCGGTCGTAATAATTGTGACTCTTGCTATTTTAGTGATCAGGAAAATGGCAGCAGTTGTGTGCTTTTGAAAGGCTTGTCAGAAGCTGAGGATTTGTCACTCATAGCAGAATGCGAAACGGTGTGCATACAATTTCGTCTCTAACTCATATAATTTGCCCCATAGTTTCTCTTTGCAGTATCTATATTTTCTTGGGCACATTCATAAAATCTCCTGTATGGACTTTTTGCATGCATCGACAGCAACTAGTTTTTATCTTACTAGTTAATTCACGATGAGTATTAGTTGACCCTTTTCTGTCTACATTTTTATCCAGTTTATTTTCAAAAGGGATTTGAAGCAGTGCCCTACATTTAGCAAGTTAAGGACATTGTTCCTCAATGATTATTGGTGTGTGGCACCAAACTTTCAAGAACTAAATTGCATTTTGAAGCACTCACCAGTTCTAGAAACACTCACTCTTCACCTTTTGTCCGAGGTATATACATTTTCTGAATACTAGGGGAACCCCCCCGCGCGTTGCTGCGGGAATTAAGAAAATGCAATGATCATAAGAGGAGATTTCATGATATCATCTCTGCACGATAGGTATAAATGAGCTTATTGTAGAAAGTTGAAATACCGGTGTATTGTCATAAAATTGGAAGTACAGCTATATCTAGAAGTACAACAATATACAAAACCTATATGCATATAGGTGACAACAATCACCTTGCCTGTTCTAATAATTGGAAGTACAGCTATATCTCAATGATGACTGTTGTTCAGCAAAAGAAAAATCTCATGGCCTGAAACAACTGTTAATCTCATGACGAAAAAAGTGACCACCAATGACTTGAATCAAAGTCAGTCACAACCAAGGGAGGGTTGGCATACCTATTAGGTGTTCGTTTCCGGCTAGTCAACTGGCATCCGGAGGCGTGGAGCAGTGACTGTACGATGCAGGTCGTGGAGGGCTGGAGGCAGCGACGTTTTCAGCGGCGTCACCTGTTGCTCCCGGTTGAGCTGGCTGACTCAGAAGAATTCCGAGATGCTACTTCTGTCCGGCTATTTTCAAATTGCGTGGAAGCAAAACAGAGTCATCAAGGTGTTCCTGCTATAATTGAAAACCATTCGATCTCATATATCAAACATCCTTTGTTTTATGCAATTATTCCAATTTTATAATTAACAGGCCTGGCCAATGGATCACATGCGGCCACAATACTACTTGCTATGTCAATTTAATTTTATAATTAGATTCAAGCACCCACCATCAGTGAACCCAAATGGCAAATGAATTGGTCATAACTCATTTAGGACAGTTCATTGCTTGACTATTCATTGTCCGGCACAAGGGTATATTCACATTACTGGCTGGCTAAAAAAAAACCAAGATGACTGACATAAATAAAATGCAATCTTCTGCAACTGAACAAAGAAGATACTGGCTAGTTGATTAGCTACTTACCTTTTCACCTGATGCATTTTTGGTGCCGATGTGCTTGGGTGAAATCAAACAGAGAAACTTTGATCCTAAAACCAAATTGAGTTTCCTATTGAACAGGCCAAAAGTTAAAATTCATGTGGAAAGGCTGCACACAACTGACATAAAATAACTTAAATTACATAGCATCAAGATAAGGAAAGATTATAGACTTCATGACTGTAGGCACCTAGCTGTGCTTTCATGTTTAAAAAGGCAGTCTTTTTTTGAGGCTTCACCTCATCTACTGAGGTAACACATTAAAAAAGGCTGCAAAGCTAATTGGATACTAACCAAAAAAAAAATGCATCATACCTGCTTAAGGAAGTTAGCCATTTTTTTTTACTTCAGCCTTCTCATAAATTAATTCCCCTTTCGTTGTGTCAGCTGGATAGCTAGAGGCTCCACCTGATAGCAAATGCCCGATTTCATAATAACATAAACATTTTCTCCATCAAAAGATTTACAATCTGAATGTAATATGGACAGGGCACTATGGCAGACGTAATTGAGAAGTAGAAGCTACAGATGTACATGCCAAAAGGATCTCAAGACTAATATATTCAGTCCTATCGACTTTGGCAAAGCAGACCAAACAACAATTATGGTGACAATAATCCTCGTCCTACAATGTTGTAGCCTTTATCAATTTCAGGAACGCCCGATTCTCTGTCTCTGGAAAGCGCAAAAAACAGGAAACAAAATTATGGCTCCACGCGTAAACAAATGTGTCCCAGATTAAGCACCTAGACTAAACGTAACCATGAAAAGAAAAAATAAATAATTTAGGGAGACTCACACCTCCAAACTTTTGCAGACCCAGAGTCCGTGCATCCCTAGACCTTCCGGTTGCTGATTCAGAGTCAGAAAATCATACATCAGATAACATTGAGCAAATGCAGAATCTATAATCGCAACAGCCCGTCCACCGCTGCGAGCACTTGAGCCCTCCGCCATCGCCGTCGCATGACCACGACCAGTAGGATCCCCACAAAACAGATGCAGAAAGAAGACAGAGGAGCAGGCAGATTACTAATCCTGGATTTCCTTGCTACAGACTGTAACCAAAAAAAATTCAAAAGGGCAGTTTTAGAGCCTAAGAGCAAAACCTGGAGAAAGCTGGTGAATAGATCGGACGTCTTGTCCGCCACAGCGGCATGCCTTTGCAACATACGGCTTCAATTGACACGATCGAGGTCGCCTTGTTGGGACACGGCGTCTTGCTCCACCAGCGATTCCAGCTCCACGATCGAGGTCCCAACGGTGATTCATAGGTTAAAATAAGACCATGCTTTGCTTCTGCAGATAAATTTGCATTAAAGGAATAAAGTGAAGGATATAGTCACAACTGTATAGGAATGTGCACAACGATAGAGAAATTAAATTAAAGAATATATAAGTTTTAACTCATTAAGTAACATGTTTATATGAGTTGCCATCAGGATATTAATGCATATTAAGTAGCAGACTTTGATTTGAAACATGTACCTATCAGTTAGCTGTATAGATAGCAGTGTATTAGATACTGTTAATTGTAGTCAGAATTGAAGCCTTAGGTGAGTACCCCAAATCTCTACACCCCAAGAAGCAGGAGCGTCACGAGCATGCTGAAAGCGTGAGGATGACTCCAGCCCACACTGGGTCTTTAGCAGTATGTTGAATGCAAAGGTTGTGCCCAGCACTGCACTATTGGAACAAACGATCAACATTCAGTGATGTCATCAGAGCACACACAAGGAAAACTAATTGTCTAATTGATCAACCTTCAGGGATTTCATCAGATATCACTGCCAGCTCCGCAATGTTCCTGCAGAGTTCAGCAAGATGATTCCCTGTACCAAATTCACCAGTAGCATGCATGGTTAGATGAGGTTATGCACTTATGTGCCTAACTGCCTATGCAGGATTTGATGTACAGAGATCTTGTTTCAAAAAAATTAACATGTGCAGAGATCAACATGGATGTGAAGTGAAAGGTATACCTGTCTTCACTC
Source organism: Hyparrhenia diplandra (assembly GCA_015847255.1). NCBI lineage: Eukaryota > Viridiplantae > Streptophyta > Magnoliopsida > Poales > Poaceae > Hyparrhenia > Hyparrhenia diplandra. The sequence continues at coordinate 285,985 of JADLZK010004445.1, read as the reverse complement.
CAAGATTGGCGGCTAGTGTTTGAATCAGTGGTGCAAAAGATCTTTCCAACTAAAATCACCGAGAGAAGCTGTTCATATAAAATTGAGCTGATCAAGAATTGAAGACTTTAGAAAAATCTTAAGAAAATGACAACAGTTTGCTGCTCTGCTCCATACTTTTAAAAACTGAAATTCTACTATGGACTAATATTGGAATCCCAAAAAGAGATTTAACTTTCAGGCAATAACACTGTAAATCTGTAATTGCACAGCAGCAGTAGAACTAACAATCTATGAATCTAGATCAGGTGAGGCACGGTAACAATTAAACAAAAGAAGCAGCACAACATTCATATCACATAGCCTCTCAACTGGTGACCTGCACGGAGCCGAATCAGATTGTACACGGCAATACTACAATAGAATGGAAAGAATGACATCGAGCAGGGAAAGACACCGCTACTACACTCTCTACTACACCATGGATTCGTTTAGAAGCATCAGTGGCATCAGATCAGATCATAAATAAACCACGGACCTGACGCCTCGTGTGGACGCCGCAGCTGCACAAGCGCTTCGTCGACGTCGTCGTGCACCTCATCAAGAACGCCGTGCCAGCTGATGAGCGTCGACGGGCTCACGCGCGAGAACGTCGCGTCACACCTCCCCATCCGCATCTTCTCCGCCTTCCGTCCATCCGGCTCGAGCTCGTCGAGCGCATGCCAGGGGCTGCGCCACCCGTCCGTGCTGCGCGACAAGACGGCCCGCGGCCCCCTCGTCGACTCGTCCTGCGCTATCGTGGCCGCCGCCGAGGCCTGCCGCGCGGTCGTCCCCTGGAGGCACCACCCGAGCCTGTAGGTGGTGGCGGGGAGGTCGGTGGAGGAGCTCCCCCATGGCCGGGCTGGTGCCGAGCTCCTCCATCGGCGCCCCTTCTCCATCAGGCGTGAGAAGACATGGAGGCGAGCTCCTCCATGGTCGGCCAGATCGAGCTCCCCATGGCGCACCACCACCACCACGTGGCGGCGGCGGCGGCGGTCACGGCCACGGCCACCGCGCGACTGGACGCGTCCGCTACCTCTAGGCTCGTCCCTGCCGCAGGAGCCCACGCCGGATGGGGAGGAGGTCGGCCCTGGTCCGCCCATGGGGGATGGACGCCGGCGGGCCGTTCTGGTTGCATGGCCCGGCTGCGGAGGACGAAGAGGCGCAGGAGGAGGGACACGTTCGGACATGAATCTGAACGGCGGCGATCCAGCCGGGCAAAGGTGAAGAGACGGAGTCGATGGATGCCAACAGGGAGGGGAAGAGGGTGGCGCGAGGAGGGGAAGAGGCCAGCAGCAGGGAAGGGAAAAGTCCAGCGCGAGGAGGGGAAGAGACCACCACGGGCGAGAGGGGAAACGACCGGCGCGGGGAGGGGAACCGACGAAGTCGAAAGTGCCGTTCAGCCGGCGACGGAGTGGATGGGGATAAGGCGAGAAAGACCCATGACCAACGGGGACGAAACGGAAAAAGGCCGAACCCACGACGCGCTCACCCGGACGGGGAAAAGGCCGAGCCTAATGATGTTTCAGTTACCACTGGTGAACCAATCCGTCGAGGTCGTAGAACTCCCCTTAAGATTCTTCTTAGTGGGGATCTCCTATATAAGAGTTATAGATAACATGGTGCCTTGTATATACATTTTCTGAATATAACATGGTGCCTTGTAAATGACATTATTATTGATGTTGAATAAATGCTTATGAAAACTGCAGGGACCTAAACCTAAGTTTAGAATTAAAGGAAGCCGGAATCCTTCAGACATTGCAGCTGCAATATCGGGCCACTTAAAGTTAGTTGAAGTCACTTGTGATGCTATTGATGATAAAGTTATCAAAGTCATGGAGTTCATGAGCTCTTTTTACATAAGTAAGTTAACTGGCAACATTCATAATCCTTTTCATCAGTTTCTCATATGTGGAAGTGGAACAGAAATGAAGTAATAATGAAAATTATAAAATTATTAGAAAGCAATTAGTAGCGTATGACTAGTTTTATATATATTGTAAAACCTTGAGGCCATAATTTTCTATACTTGTAATAAGTAAAAAACAGTGAATAAATCATTTTAGGAAAACAATAAGCAGTTCATGACTGTTTTTCTGTAGCCGGAGAGATAGTGAGTTCACTAGATGAAGGGGTGGACCTAACCTGTAGCGAGGTGGGGCAGCTGCACCAGCTACCAGACAGCGATCCTCACAGCATCCCCATTGTTTTCCACCATTGAGGTGGGGCAGCCACCCCAGCTACCGGCCAGCAAGCCTCACAACATCCCCACGTTTTCCCCTACCTTACAGCTGTGTACTTTGGCATATGGTCAGAGGACCAGGGATTGATAGTGGTGGAAGAGGGTGATTGGAGATGATAACCAGCTGCTGGGTTTGTGTGGACATGTGGTGGAGCAATGGGCTTTACTGGACCAATGGGAATTAGGCAATTATGGGCACAAAAACCACACTACAGCCCAGGTGGGTAGCAGGCTAGGAAAGAAACAGGAAGCAATGGAGATGCGTGTCGCTCGACTCCCAGGCCAGCAGCATCTTAAACCATACAGATCCCTAGCACAGCACAGTGCCTGATGGAGGGAGAGGTAGAGCAACCACAACTAGGCGCCGAGTCGTCGGGACCCCTCCTGTTGTAATATTCATGTAATACTCCTTAATATTCAAGGCATATGATCATCTCATTAGCGTCCACTTTTGATCTTTATGAAATTTACATGTTGGCTGATTTGCTTTTGATGTATTTTGGTGAAAGGTAACAGTTATTGTTCAAATTAGAGGTATTAGCTTAAAATGGTTGTTCGCTCCTTGTTTAGCTGTAATTTTGTGATTGCAGTATGTGTATGTACTCTTTTTTTAATTATTATTTTGACTTAGCTTCTCCTAAATTTCACCCCACCAAAACAAAATTCCTGGGTCCAGAATTGACTAGATGTGAGCAATTAGATGGCCACATATGTATGTATTTACATATAAGTACTGTAATGTCCTTACTCCATTTGTTGTTCAATCCTCTCTGTGTTTGGAGGCATGACTAAGAATTTGATTTATCTGTTTGTAACTATTGTTCATATGTCTGCCATAAATTCTATTCTTATTTTAGTTTTCTTGCTGTGGCAAATATCTGTGAAATTTTTTGGTTACCAGATTAAAAAAACCTTAGTACTGCATGTTCAACCAAATGTTTATTTTCTCATCTCTATTTGGTAAGCTCCTGTTAGTCGATATAAATTTGCAATACTGTCATGCAGTTTATTGGCTTCTATGTCTACAAATTCTGCTAGAATTCTGTAATAGTGTCCATTTGATTATCATAATGAGTTGGATAGACTGTTATTCTCTACTCTCCCTCTTGCACCCGGCCAAGGTGCCCTTCGCGGTGATGGGCGCCATCGCCACCGCCCGGCGGCGGCCTCTCCCCCCCGGCGCCCGCCACCATCCCGTCCCCCAATCCTCTCCGACCCTCTCTCAACCCCCTCTGTCTCCCCTACCTGCGTCGCGGGGATGCGGCCCGGGTGCCTCACCCGCGGATCGGCCGGCCCGCCCTCCACCCGGCTCCACGCCACCGCCGCGGCCGGATCCGGCCGGGCCACGCCCGGATCCGGGCGGCCACTGATCCGTCGCCCATGGATCCGCCTCCCCGCCTCTCCTTCGCCAATGGGGCCCGCGCCTCTGCTCGCGGTGGGCGCCGCCAGTGGGGCCGTCACCGCTGGGAGCCCGCGGTGGGCGCCTTTGTGGGAGGGCGGTCACCGCCGAGGAGGCCCGAGGCCTCCGTGGGAGGCCATCTCCACCACGGAGGCCGCGGTGGCGCCAGCGCCCGGGCCCGGCGGCCGTGCCCCTTCCACGGCATCGGATCCTACCCCTCGTCATTTGCTCGGCCGGCGGCCGCGCGCAACTTCGGCCGCGAGCACCTTCTTTGTGGGCGGCGCCGCCCGACTGCCGCTCGGTGGCCACGGCCGCTCCCTCCCGCGACATTGGTGCTTTCGGCCTCCTATGGCCGGGACCGTGGCCGATCCATCCGCGGGAGGCCTCTCCCCTTTATGCCTCCGTTGCGGACGTCGAGGAGGGCAAGTTTGTAGGTGATATCTCTACCTCCCTCAACCGCCACCCAATGCAGCGGCCCGCTCCTCGCCGTCGATGTTGGTGGGTCTTGAGGTGGCGTGCTGTGCGGCCTTCGGCTCCGACCGTTGCCGTGCAGTCGCTGCCTCGGCGACTCGGTGCCTCACCGGTCTGGCAATAACTGCCGGGCACTCCGTAGGTCTCTCTCCCCGGCGCTGCTCCTTCTTCCCGACCTCCTTGGGGCGGGGTCAAAGCGTTATGGTGGGCTGAGGGCATCGTCTCCGGCCCCGGGGCGGTGATGGCGGCGCCCGATGTGGTTGCGGCGGACCCGCACCACCTTCGTGCGGCTCCTCGGGGGCTCTCGGCTGCTGCCTCAACTTCGGCGGGTCCGGTGCGGCGTCGTGCTGGTGACTCCGCCCGCGGGCGTCGAGTTGGCCGCGACCCGCCGTCGTCTTGGTGGCCGGCGCCGGCGTCGCTTCTCCCACCATGCGCTTAGGCGCGAGGTGCGGCCTCCGTTCGGCCGGTGCTCTTGAGCCCGTGGCGGTGCCGGGTTGGCCCGGCGTGCATAGGGCACGGGCGGCGTCTCGCTCACCTACGCCTCGGGCCGCGCCGTGTCCCCACCCACCAGCGGTTGGGGCCGTGCCGCCGTGCAACCTTGCCGGATCTGCGGCGGCCGGCGGCGCGTCCTCCACTCCGAGCACGCCACGCGCTCTGCTCAACCCCGATCTACAGCGGCAAACCCCGCCTCGCGCCGTCGACGCCCAGTGCCGGCCTATCTTGTAGGCCTGTGCTTCAACTGTCTCTTGGAGGATCACGTCATTTGCGATGCGTCATCGTCGTCTTCTTTGTCCTCCTCTGCAAAGGCGCCCCCCACCGGCCGCAGTGATGCAAGGCGGACGTGGGGCGCTGTTCACCGGACGACCCCTTCACCGCCCCTACCACCACCGCACGAGGAGGAGCCTCTGCTACAGCGTGGGGTGTCGTCGATTGCACCAACACCACCTCCCGCGGCTGCTGGGCTTGTGTGGGCACCTGGTGGCCGAGGCTTCATGTGGCCTCCACCGGATGCGGGCGACTCGGCTAGCGAGGCTGCCGCGGTTCTTTGTGGCGGTAGCCGCCCGACATAGCGATGCCTCCTCGGACCTTCTACGCCTTGCGCCCGAGGCTCACGTTGCCCACCGCTCGGGTGGACCCGATGCTTGGCGAGCTCGCGACATCCCTCTTCGCTACGAGTAGTTGGAGCCTCCGTCGCCTCTACGCATGGTCACACTCTACTTCGCAGAGGCTGAGGCTTCGGAAGTTCCTACGGTGCCACTTCCGCCACCTTGCACCGCCCAGCCCAGCCCTTCGACGCCCGGGGTGGGGGCTTCCTCTGGCCGCCCCTTGCGGGGAGGGGCCGGAGGAATCCGTGGTCGCGCTGCGCCGCGAGGGGCGGTGGCCTCGGATGTTCCTGCGGTGCCGGCGGATTCGACTACGACGTTCCGCGCCGCCCCGCTGTGCCCCCGACGCCCGGGGTGGGGGCTTCCACGGCCCGACTCTTGCGGAGGTGTAGGGTGGGCGGTGGTGCTTCGCACTCCCTTTTTTTCGGCTACCCCATGTCGATGTTCCACCGGACTCCGCCCCCGTTCCTTCAGCAGCTTCGGTTCCGGCCTTCGTCGACTCGTTGACTCTGCCTTTGGCGGAACCTGCCAAGGCTCCACCTTGCAGGCGGAGGACAAGGGTGGTCGACGACGGCGGGTACCGGTGCCGCGTCGCGGCGACCGGTGACCGCCAAATCTGCTGCGTGATCACCGCCCGGAGAAGCGGGCTCGGCGTGTCAGTCCCAACAAGTGGGCTGGCGACTTGTGCGCGGTGCCTTCCCTAAGCCGCCTTCGCCCGTGAGGTTCCATGCAGCCTTTTGGGAAGCTGAGCCGTCGTCCAGGCGGGAGAATGTGCGCAAGATCCTTCCCCTGCTCGGCGTCCACTTCGCGGGGGAAGAGTCGGGAGTTCCCGAGGCTGGGGGCATCCCGACGATTCCCGTCATCCCGACGACACCCGGGATCGTTCGGGAGCACGTAGCCGTGCCCACTACTGCCTCCATCCAGCACTTCGTGGCGTCGCTCACCCTACCGCTCAACATGCCCATCCTCAGCGGCCAGCCCACCCTCCGCTCGTCCAAGATACTTGTTGAGGTTTGGAAAGCATGACGTGCTCGTCTCGTTGCGGAACAAAAGAAGAGGCACGATCCTCTTCCGGAGCGGACGACGTTCTTTGGAGATGCTCAACAAGCTTGAGGGACGCCAGGTCGGGCGGCGCGTCCCGAGCTACAGCGTAAGCTCCGGGAGCACTTTCGTGAAGTCGGATCGTCCGGCAAGCGTAAGGTTATCTTGGCGAGATCTTCCCATTGATGCGCCCCGGTGCATTGCCGGCACCGGGGAGATTCGATCGGAGCCGTAGCCGCGGACGCCGGCTCTCCAACACTCGTCGACATTAGTTTAACTTTTAGTACAACCGTAATGCACCACCATTTTAGCCGGTGATTCTTGTATGTGTGTTTTTTTAGCGCTTCGCCAATTTTTTTTTTAGCTAAAGTGTGCGACGTGTAAAACTCTATTTTTCCTTAATGAAGCACGTGCCAATGGGTGCGCTTTCGAAAAAAATAGACTGTTATTCTTGATACTGGTGTTTGTAGCAGAAGCTAACTTCATTTTCATAAAAGATTTGTCCAACCTTGGCATAATTGCATTCTGCTCATGTCTGTTGAAATGAAAAGCTAATGTACTGAAGCAAATTCTGTTTTTATTGATTTAAGCGAAGCTTGAATGAAGCCTATGGGTCTATCGTATCCTCATCCATGCCCACGGCTGAAAATTTTCTTATTTCTCTTATTTTTATACTGAACAGGTTTCAGTTTGGATGAACTGGAGATTTTGGAGGAGTAGAACTTGGAGTCACAAGGTTACTGCCTTCTAATGTGGTTCGCGAAGGATGAACATGGAATTTGTAGTCACATGCTTAGATAATCTACGTCATGCACCATCAGATGTCATCAGTCTTGCTTTTTGTTCATGCATGTATGCTCTGTTTCAGGTTCCTTGTCTTATTTTAAGCTGATAAAGGAAGATTGTTCAGTCCATATTAGGCCTTCAGGATTCATCATCTATGTTCGTTTTTATTTGACTATATGTGGAAACACAGATAAATGTTTTATTAGAGCACTCACAATGCAGACTCTATCATAATTTCTATCCTCATTTATTATCCCTCTATTTATTGCATTTTGCTGATGTGACACTATATTTATTGAAGAGAGAGAGGAAAAACACAAGAAACCAAGTCTAACTAAGAAACCAAGTCTTCACGTAAACCAAGACAATTTGTGAGAGTGACAAGTGGGCCATGTGACATCATGATAGAAAAATACATTGTGAGAGATAGTTTCTTGTCACAATGTCCAAGATTATAGAAACCATGATAGTTTCTAGCATCGTGAGTGCCCTTAGTAACAACCTTGTTTGATTCCTTGCCTGGTATTATATGTAGCCTTTAAGAATGGGCGCCGATGACGATTTGTTTAATGTGAGCAGTATGTATTGTGGATGCTTCAAATATCGTCAATCTTATTGCTGATCAGTAGGATCTTGCTATCTACATTAATAAATTCTGTTGACTTGTGTCCATGTTTTATTGTCTAGCTGAATTTTTCATTCTTGGCTTTGTGCCCTGTGTGAGAAATCCGATTAAAATGAAATAGAGAATGACGCACAAGGTTTATATGATATAAAAATGATGGATTAGACTACTGTGATGTCACGTTGACTTTTCTTCATTGACGCTACTGCTCCGGCCATCTAGTGTGTCAGGTCAGGTTCCGAGCAAGATTTTAATCCGACACCTTTTATCAGTTCTGAGCTAACCGGATCTTTTTTTTTTTTTTTTTTTTTTTAAAAACATACATTATATTATCACAGCAACGCTTTTACATGGAGGACCTCAAAAGAGGACCAAATTACAATGAAACACAGGAGCTGAGGAAGGAGACGACTCTGTTCGTGGCGTCGGAGACGACGAAGCCGCCGACGAAGGGGCGCTGTACACCCAGGTGGAATGGCCGCACAAAGCGACGGCTGAACACGGGCCAGCGAGCCAATGGAGTAGTCGAACATCGGTGACCAAAAGATGCGTTGTAAGTCGCCGCGGAGGTTGAAGATGAGACTCAAACCCGGATCCCAGGGGAAGGCAGTGACGCCGCACCAACTCCATGAGGGGGTCGCCTAGCTGTAGAGAAAAGCTCGAGGACCAGAGTATGTTGTGGTAAGGATGTTTGAAAGTGTAGTGTCCACACGCTAAACAAGCCACCTCAGCAACAATGACCCAGCTAGACATGTTCTCAAAAAAAAAAATGATCGTTGTAGTCTGATATCCCTTCAACTTCCACTTGAACTAGACAATTGTAAACTGAACTCAGCATTTTCAATTGAATCCTGCCCTCTCCTACTATCCCTGTTCATCCCCTTCTACCGTACATTAGGCGGAGCAAGTTTCCTGGGCGATTCCGCCGGTCCCTTTTCCTCTTCGGCAAATTTGGAAAGGCATCGAGAGCGAGGTGGATTGGTGAATCGTCGTGTGGTTGTGCGTAGACGAGATAGTTTTCTATCTAGGTCTAGGGTTTGCCGGGGAGGCGTGCTTTCCTCTTCCTAGTGATGCCGGCGACAAGGGCGGGCTTGAGATTTGGGATGTGGGTATTCAAAATTTTCAAAAGATAAAGATTTTTTTTCTATCTATAGATTAAATCCCATTTTGGGGTGGCCACGACTTCTTCTTCGACGATGGCGGTCGGCGAGGGATCAACTATGGCGATCATGGAGACTTTTGGGGATTTCGGGAAGCATAAGTCCCAAGACCTCAATGTATTTTTGTACTTTGTTAGGGGCCTTTGTGTAAGATGGCTGGGACAAATGTCCATGTATGCTCCTAAGAGCAAGATTAATAGAGACGCCTGTTGCCGGCTGCAAGGAGTGCCATGTCATTCGAAGTGGGGACCGGTGGTGGCAGGTTTCGTTTAATGCTATGTTTGGACAACGGACGAATAGGAGACGAGGAGATGTGGTGACAGGCCAAAGAAACGGTGGTGCGGGGCATCTCGCCCGCTTTTTGCCGGCGATTTGCATCTCGCTCGCTCTCTTCTCTTCCTAGCTTTCTCTCTCTTCCATGTCAGATTATGCTGATGTGTCTAGCCATTTCGCTGGCTAAGATGGCCTCATTATACTTGCTCTAAGGGTACCTGTATTTGTACGTTAATAAAAAAACTTCCACTTGGACTTTTTTAGTAACCATTCCAATTACCTCCTTGCCCTAGGTTGAAGTGGTTATGAAAGCGATTACATTCTTTTTTTGTTAAAAAAGTGCAGTAAATACCCTTTTTATGCGAACAAGTGCAGTAAATACTTGAAGTCTTTAAACCATATAAAACGTCTCTAAATTTTACGTTTTCTTAGAAATATAAAAAAATTCAAATGAAATAATTATACATCGAGAATATATCTCTAGATGCTTGAAAAATGGCCTCAATAGCAGCTGCCACACTCCACTGACCGCGAGCAGAGTAAACCCGGAGCGCGCCAAGAGCAGGGCCGCCCGCCGGCCGCCGCATCCCGGCGCGCTGAGCTCCCCGCAGGCCGCAGCTGCACGCCGGCGCAGGCTTCAGATCGAGAGGTGCATGCCCACCAGTAGCACATGACAAACAAGAACACGAAGGAGCCAAAGGAGACGGTGAGTGTGCCCCTCGATTCGTCTCTTCCTCTTCCATGTCCCGAGCACACTTGCTCGACTGTTCCTCAAGCTCCTCACCCCCAGATTCACTTCTCTCTGCTCTTCTCAGCGCTGTGTTCCATTGCTCAGATCTGTCAGCTCGCGGGCGTACCTAATGCTGCTAGCGGCGGCGTCTTTGCTCTGCTCCGCCTCCGCGTGAACTGAAGCTGCTGCGGCCTCCGGCTAAAGTGAGGTAATCCGTCGTGCTTGCCAGCCTCTCCGCCACATTTTCATTGCTCGCTCGCCCTTTTTTGCAATGCGCCTCAAACAAGGAATCTGTGTGTTTCCGTATCCTGCAGAGGCGCCGAGAAACGCTCGCAGCCTATTCGACGGAATGCCTCCACGGAAGAAGAATGCCAAGAACGCGGCACTGGCGATGGCGGACGGCATCGACCGACTTGGCGCGCTCCCGGATGAGGTGCTCCACCACATACTATCCTTCCTCCCGGCTCAGGACGCCGTGCAGACGTGCGTGCTTGCCCGGCGCTGGCGCCACCTTTGGAGGTTTGCCACTGGACTTCGCATCGGCCAGTGCTGTGAGGACGAATTAGCAGAACAGGCAGTCGTGCATGAGCTCCGTGAGTTTGTTGACAACCTGTTTCTGCTCCGTGGGCTCACACCTCTCGTCAAGTGTGAGTTCTGGTTTGATGAATGCCGCAGTGAGGACGTGCCCCGCGTGATGCTGTGGATCAAGCACGCCATACAGTGTGAAGTACAGATGCTTAGTCTTAAAAGGATTTCGTTTGAGGGGTGGCCTTTCAGCTCCCAGCATTTGACAAAGCTAGATCTTGAACGCATGCTCTTGGAGGTCAAGCTCCTTAGCTTTTCAAGCTCTTGTCCAGCACTGCAGAATCTGACTCTTACCAACTGCTCCATCGAGTGTAACAAGATCTTGTCTGAGTCCGTAAAGTATCTGAGCATCACCGGGTGCATGCTCAGCCGCAAGTTCCGCACTCATGTTTGTGCCCCAAGTCTCATTTCACTCCGTCTTGAGGATCACTGGGGCAAGACTCCTGTGCTTGAGGGCATGCCATCATTAGTGGATGCAATTGTCAGAGTCAACCGTAGCTCTGCTGATTGCTGCACTTATTCAAACTATTGGGATTGTGGTTTTGAGGATTGTGAAGATTGTTACGGTAACACACATGATAATGACAATTGCGTGCTGCTGGAAGGTTTATCAGAAGCTAAGAGTTTGGCATTGGTTGCTGAAACAAATACGGTGCGCTTCAAACCCTTTTCCTTTTTCATTCATCTATTGTAACCCGTGTAACATGTATACACTTGTTCAGTCTTTTCATATGCCTTTCCACTGTTTGGGTTTCTTGTATCATCATTTTTGTGTTTTCACCATGAAGGATTGCTTGATCTTCTATGTATTTTGTTCAGGCTATTTTCATAAGGGATTTGAAAAGGTGCCCCACATTTAGCAAGTTGAAGACTTTGCTACTTAATGAGTACTGGTGTTTGGCTCCTGGCTTCACTACACTAACTTGCATCCTCAAGCACACACCAGTTCTAGAGAAGCTCACTCTTCAACTTTTTTCAAGGTCGACACCTTATTATTTACTTTAGCAGCATTAAAATTACTGTTAATCATCATTCTTGTTTAATTGTTCCCTCTGCCACAGGGAAATAAACATGAGGTGGAAATGAAAGGGACGATACATTTCAATGCAGAAATCAGCGACAATATCAGAACATCTTAAGACTGTTGAAGTCAAATGTAAAGCAGTCAGCCCGAATGTTGTCAAAGTTTTGAAGTTTCTTTGCACATTTGGCATATGTAAGCCAACAGTGAATTTTTTTTCATTTCTTTCTATATCTGAATTTTTCTCTCATACACATAAAAGAAAGGAAGGAAAAGGAAGGAATAATGAACTTCATATGTTAGGATCACAAATATAGTAAGAAATTAAATAGGTGCCCTGGAATTGCTGACAGCCAAAATATAAATGCAATTAGACAGCAGCACTGATATAGACTGCTGTACTGATAGTTATTTAAATTTAATTGCATTTATATGCATAGCATAAAGCTTAATACTGCTGATTTTGTTGAAACAAAAAATCTGAAATGATTAGTTCTGAGCAGAAATAGATTATGCCAGTATTTCAGTAGAATAACATAAACATGACCTTTTTTAGTTCCATGCACTATAGCTTTATTTGTGATTCTTCTCTTTGTTCATCCCGATTTTGTATACTCTATAATTGTCTGTCAGGATCTGGTAGTAATATCTTTTGACTTGTCCTCCTTTTTTTGGTTATGAACTTTGAAACATTAAACTCTGATTTGGTGAGGGGGGGAAAAGCATTCTCTGCAGCTTTTTTCAGGGAGCAGTTTACTAACAGGATTCATTCTTGGTATTGTTGTTGGATTAAGCTAGAAAAGGTCAGAAACTAAGTCTAAGAAATAGTTATTATCAAATATAATCAATCTTCTGGGCTTCTGGCTAAGCTTCATTTTACTAGAATCAGTTAAATTTGAAATAATCAGATTAAGCTGCATCCACAATAAACCTTTCGGTGCACTGAAATCCATCCTAGTATTTCATTTGCACTGTCAACTGAACATTTTATTTCTCCTGATGGCTCCTTGAACTAAAACCATAAATTATTATGCTTCCTGCAGATTTCTGTTTTGAGTAGGGGTGAGCAAATGTGGATTAAGATTTAAGAGTGAATGTTGTGACAAGGCTGACTATGCAGATGGCTCCTAAATTTCAGAAATGTAAATCTTGAGCACAAAAGATGTTGTGGCAAGGCTGCAATCTTTTGTCTACGAAGAGTTCTTATGTGGGTTCTAGTCAGTTCTAGTCACATGAACAATGTATAATTGGCGTTCCCTCAAGCTCTTTTTATTTATTTGATATTTAGACTCTGAACCTGGTTTCGTGTAATGCTATTCTTATTGCTGGTTTGATTTTTATTTATTCATCATATTAATTATGCAGTTGTTTTTATCAATTTTTTTCCTCATTAGACCAGAGCGTGGAATATCACTTCTCTTGCAAATTATGAATGTAGCTGCAAACCATTGGTGTAAATAGCAAGGAACTGTTGTCCGTTTACTATTCTTTTTTTAGGTAAAAAATGCAATAAATACTTGTTAAAGTCTTTAAACCATATAAAACGTCTATAATTTCTCAGAAAGATATATTTTTGGATATGAAGAATCCAAATATAATGTCTATACCTCATGAATGTGTGCAGAAAAAAAATTCCTAAAACATCACAATTTATATCTATAGAAATGTATTTTGAAAACTTTTTTTGCAATAAAAAACATAATACACCACTAGCTCGAATGCATAGCATGAATGCGTTCAAACATTCTTGTGTGTTGCATTCATGCTAGTGGCATGTCATTTTTTTTTCTTGCAAAGTTTTTAAAACTGTTTATACATTGATCATAATGTTTTATGTTTTTTCTAGATTTTTGGATATTTTTTCTAGCTTCCTGGAGCTAAATCTAACTTTTGAAGCTTCTAAATATACTTTCATGCGATCTAAATATTGTATTTGAACTTTTGTGTCCCAATCCATCCCTAGATTTTTTTTTTAGAATTTCTAAAAGCTACAAACATTTTATGTGATTTTAAAATCTTATCAAGTATTTACTAGATTTGCCCACTACTTCATTGAGAAAATCTAGTAAATACTTGATAAGATTTTAAAATCACATAAAATGTTTGTAGCTTTTAGAAATTCAAAAAAAAAATCAGATATTGAGGTAAATCAAAACGGCCGGGATCCAACGCCGCCCCGCCTCCTTCCCTCGAAGCCTCCTTCCGTTGCCACCCCCCCCCTCCCTCTGTCTCCAGCCGAGCTCCTCTCGCCGCCGCTGGGCGGGGGAGGGCCCCTCGCTATTTAGGTTGTAACTCTTCGTAGTTTTTAGCTCGCTCAAGATAGTATTGGCCGTATGGCGTCCGCCCCCCGAGGATTGTCGTCATCGTGGTCCTCCTCGGATTCCGACCGCCGTCGCCGCCGGCTCCTCTATGGTATATCTAAATAATATTTCTCCCCCTTCATCCCTCGCTGAACTCGCCATCCCTACCTCCATCCCATCCCACCATCACCCCCCCGAAGTTTCGGACTCCGCCCCCACGGCCGCTTCCCCACCTCTCCCCGTCTCTACCACCGCCTCCGACCAACAAGCGGCAAAGATGTCTAAGTCTCTATCTGCACATCGGGAAGACCTTGTGCCACCGTCTGGGTAGCGAGCCTCCCACCAGCTCCGACGACAACGAGCGGCTACCCGCCCGATGCCGATTTCATCTTCATCTTTGGGCGTCCGCGATGATTCGACGAACGCCGCCGCCGACCACATCAAGCTTCCGCTCCGTGAAGCCCTTCCTTCCGCAACACCGCAACTATGCGCCCTTGCAATGCCGCCGCCGCAACTTCGCCGGGCTAGCCGCCCGTCGGCGATGGTACAAGATCTAGATCTAGGGGTCTTTTCTGTATTTGGTTCCTTTTCTAGGGGCCTTTGTGTAAGACTGTTGCTTTAATCTAATATATGTGTGTTTTATGTGTCAAAAAAAAAGATACTGAGGTAATTTGAATGTGTCTAAGAATTTAAGGGGTAAGATTTATGATGTTAGAGTTTGAAGAGAAAATATATTTTTGCAATAGTTTATAGAAAAAGAATAAACTTGTTAATTTTAAAACTGGTCCTCGATGATAGAATGAGGCATAGAGAAATTAGCTAGGCTTGGATCAACATGACACCGTTTGTACAAACTTTTTTTCAGCCCTAGCTCTACCCATGGCTAGTCGACACCAATTTCAAACACGAAAATATGAGTATTTTTTTGGGCTGGCTCACAAAACGCTTTTTAAGCCATTTTCTTTAGAGGACCTTATTTGCATGATGTTGCTTATAGGTACCAAGTTTGTTTGCATGTCGTGTGAAATAAAGGGATAGTCCATCTATTCGTTTAAATTTATGAGTTTTGGTGTACAAAGATTTAGAATAGAGAGAAGTAGAGTGGAATACGATTGCTAAAAATAGATCCATGCGACATGGATGGAAAACCCCACCCTAACATGCTTGTGTGGGAACACCACAGAGAGGTCCAGCTTTCCTTCCCCTCGAAGACTCCCTCTGCCGCCAACCCCGGCCCCCTCCCTCCCGACTCCGGCGAAGCTCTCGTCTTCGCACAAGCGGCAGGGAGGGCCCCCCCTAGCAGTATTTAGTAGATCTAAGTAGTTTTTATCTTGCCCATGGTGGTATTTGGCGGTATGGCGTCTGTCCCGAGGCTTGTCGTCGCCGCCGTCGCCGTCGCCGTGGTTCTCCTCGGTTTGAGCGTCGTCGTCGCTGCATCCTCCGTGGTAAGCTTAAATAAACCTATCCCCCCTCCATCCCCGGCCGGATCTCGGCTCCTCTCTCTCCATCCCGACCCACCATCACCCCCTTCGAGATCCTGCGCCCACCCCACCGTGACGCCCTTGCTCACCACCGATTCGCCATCTCCGCCGCTCCTCTTAGCCTCCAAGTCCAAGCAGCCTCTACATCTTCAGATCCGTAGCCGGCTCAGCAAGTATCCACCGGGAGTAGGCGGAGAAGAACCCGCGTCCACCGGGGAATCGACCGCGAGATTCTTTTACGCCCGGCGACGAGAAGCCTCCACATCCGTCGATTAAGCGATTGTGATCTTCCCCAAAGATCTCGGCCGCCCCTACAACCGGCCGCAAGGCGCGGTCTCTCCACCAGCTGTTTTCGCCACCGGCGACACCTCAACTCTCCGCGCGGCGAAGTTCTTCACCGGCCGTTTTCTTGGTGGTTTCATTGTTGCTCAGGTCCATGGGCCTTATTGTAATCGACCTTCTTTGAAGGATCGCTTTTGTAACATGGCTGCTTAATATATATATATAATGTTTTTCGTCAAAAAAAAAAATGCTTGTGTGTTTACAGGTTAGTTTTTTTTTTTCTTGATAAAGTGTTTACAAGTTAGTTTGGTGTTCACTCTTACTCTGCTATATAGGAACTCAGGGTCGTTGAAAATATTTTATACAGCCGCCCTACTCATTTGTCTATAGAAATTGAACAGTTTAATCGTTTTTTAGAAATCATAAATCTAGGCTGCGGTGTCGTCATGAGCGCCTACTTGGTTTGTAGCCAAATTTTGAGCTGCCAAAGATTTGACAAGCAAATGTTAGAAAAAAGAAAATTGCCAAGCCAAATGTGAGGGATTAGCAACTTTTGGTAGCCAACCAAACCAAACAATAACTAAAAATTATGACTTGTTAAATCTTTGGCTTGATATATTTTAGAAGAAAACCAAACAGGTCAAATTACACAAGGTTCAAATCTGTGACTTCTTCCTCTCCTAACCACTCCTTTCATAAGACACTTTGTCCATTTAGGATATTGGTCCTTCTCATTTTATCTTTATCCAATTTTAAAGAGTAATTGGGGCACTACAAAATTTAAATAAAGAGTTATTGACTACATTTAGCTAACACGTGTACATGTTCTAAGCTTAATTTTAGCTAATTGTTTTTATAAATAATTTTAGCTAGTAATTATATTAGCAAATGGACTTTCCTCGATGTACTTTACCACTGAAGTACTCCTTCCATCCCAAAATATATATTATTCTCACTTCCCACTAAGTTAATATTTTTGTAACTTTAACCAATTATGTATTAAAAATATTTATATTTATAGTACATAATTACTTCCCAATAAGTTAATATTTTCTAAATTTGACTAAGTATATATTAAAGAAATATCAATATTTATAGTATATAATTAGTGTCATAGATCCTTGAATATTTTTTATAATAGATTTGTTTGGAGATATAAATGTTACACGCATTTTATAAAAAAATAATAAAATTAAAAAATTTGACCAATACACATCACATAGCTCCGTGTCCCACCACCTCGTGGCCAGAGCCAGGCACGGCGATTCAGCCCGGCCCGAGCACGGCACGGCCTAGCTCTATTCGTGCCCAGGCCGGCCCAAAGCACATAGCAGGCTGTGCTTAGGCTGCCACCTCGGCCCGATGGTCGGCCCGGCCCGGTACGATTTTTAGAGGAAGGCGGTTGGCCTGCTAAGCAATTGACCCTTCCCCAACAGCCCAACACATCCCTAACCCTAATTCTTCCACCCGGCCTGCTCGCAATCCCTCTCCCGCACCAAGCACTCGCACTCGCTGAGTCGCTGGCGTAGGGGAAGGCGCCGCCCCGACGTCGTCCTCCCGCTCCCCTGCTCCTCCTCCGCAGCGGCGTCAACCTCCTTCTCACC
This sequence comes from Hyparrhenia diplandra, assembly GCA_015847255.1. Classification (NCBI taxonomy): domain Eukaryota; kingdom Viridiplantae; phylum Streptophyta; class Magnoliopsida; order Poales; family Poaceae; genus Hyparrhenia; species Hyparrhenia diplandra. The sequence continues at coordinate 268,861 of JADLZK010004445.1, read as the reverse complement.
TTGGTGGCCTCGAGCTCGCTCCTCCATTCCTCCTCCGCGTCGGCGCGGCCCCAGCACCGCCGGGCATCGGCGGCCACCTCGTCCTCCCCACAACACTGGCCGGCAACGGCCTGGTCCTCCGCAGTGGCGCGGCCCCATTTACCGTCGGGCCCCGTCGGCCACCTCGTCCTCAATCGCGGCGGCGTCCTCGAGCGGCTGCCAGCTTCCGGCCTCTCCTCCCCCTCTCTTCCGTTTCCCCAATCCCCCACGGAGACTCCATTCCCCACTCCCAACGCCCAAGCCGCCCAACTCGTGTCCCACTCCCACCAAAACCTAGCCGCACACAGCCGCCCGCGAGTGGGGACTGGGGAGGCGACATAGACTCGCCGCCTGAAATTTCTTCACCTCAGCTTAAAGCAGCCGCCGGCGAGGTGAGGTGGTCGCCAGCTGAATCCGCCTTCCTTTTCTGCTCGCGCTTTGCACCGCATCTGATCGTATCTTCTTTCTTGGTTTCACAGCGTCAGTCGGTGCCGCGCCCACCACCTGCTCGACAGAATGCATCGGGGAAGAAACAGCAACAATGCAGTGCCTCCTGTGGAAGGCAGCGGATGCAGCATAGATGACATGCCGGACGGCATCCTCGAGCACATCCTCGGCTTCCTGCCGGCTCCGGAGTCCGTGCGGACATGCGTGCTTGCGCGGCGCTGGCGCGATCTCTGGAAGTTAGCCACGGAATGCGTGTGGACTGCGTCGACGATTTCATGACGCCGGCACTCCGGGAGTTCATGGACCGCGTGCTCCTCGGTGGAGAATCGCCCCTCGACATGTGCCAGCTCAGACTCGGTGAGTTCCAACACGAGGACATGCCCCGGGTCAACCACTGGTTCGGGCATGCTATGATGCGCAAAGTGCGTGTGTTCAGTCTCCATGTGTCTCCGGGGGATATTCCATACCTCGAGCTAGATGATCAGCCGCTCGCTTCCCAGCACTTGACAAGGCTAGATCTCACATGGGTACAGATGCGCAACAGTTTCCTCGATTTCTCGAGCTGCCCGTCGTTGGAGCATCTATTGCTGGAATACTGTGAGTTCTGGTCTGCCACCAAGATCTCATCCCAAGTCGGTGAAAGATCTAGCCATCGCTAGCTGCAAAATCTCAGCAGCCCCACTCGAGCATCCCCGCCTCCGAATTTATGCCCCAAAATTGGTTTATCTTCACATAGATGATATTGATGGGAGAACTCCCGTTCTTGACAGCATGCCATCATTAGTGCAGGCATTTGTCCGGATGCCTGATGATTGTGAGGATACCTGTCACAAATTACTGGATAACTCACAGTGTAGTTGTGAGTATTGTACCACTTCTGCTAATGTCGGTGATGATAACTGTTGTGTGCTTCTAAAAGGCTTATCTGAAGCTAAGGATTTGAAGTTGACTTCTCCACCAAAACTGGTACACCTACATTTTCCCTCAATTATTTATGACAAGCCGCCCCATTTTTTCCGCTGCAATGTCTACACCATTGTTGAACATAGATAAACATGAACTAGACAGGTTTTGAATTTTAGATCCATTCCCACAAACTAGGCTTATTTCAAATCATTTCGTCTTATTTGCTTGCAATTTGTCCAGTTTGTCTTCAGAATGGATTTGAGACTGTGCCCTACATTTAGCAAGTTAAAGACACTGTTTCTCAATGAGTACTGGTGTATGCCTGATGACTGCACTCCGTTAGCTTGTATCCTTGAACGCTCACCAGTTCTAAAGAAGCTCACACTTGAGCTCTTTTGTCCGGTACGTGCTTTATTAATGAACAATTGTTGCGTATCTGAATAGTTACACTGCTGATTGTTCTTGAAAAGAGAATGTTTCATTTAGTTTGCAGGGTTATAATTATGAAGTGGAAATGGAAGGAAGATTTAGTGGGGAGCGACCAACTAAAATTTCAGAACACCTTAACATTGTTGAAGTCAAGTGTCAAGATGTTGATAAGAGAGTTCTCAAAGTTTTAAAGTTCCTGTGTACCTTTAACATACGTAAGCTAACCTGTAACTTCTCTTGTGCTTCTGTCCATCTGTTCACTAGGGAAACTGGGAATGCTAGAAGCAAAGATACTGAAACTTCTCTAAATTAAGTTGCATTGCATATACATTAAGACGGTATATTGATTTCTAGAATAGTTATAAACCTTTACTTAATGAGTTTCGAATGGACACAAATGACTCAGTTGACTTGTTCTGACTATATTCTAGCTTTCTAGTTAGTACTTAGTACTAGTGAACAATAGCACCAATACCATTGCTTAGTTATTCTAAGCAATAGCACAGCATGTTGACTTGCCTCCCCCTTTTCTTATAGTCTCCAGTGAATTGCTTCTCCATTTAATTGACTGCGGATACATTTACTCACCCTTTTCAGTAATCATCTTATATGTATGTGTGTAACAAACATAAGCATGGTATTCTTAGACTGTAGCTTCATTCTTCAATCTTATTTGTTTCTTGGAATATGTGCATAACTTACTAATCAGTATAATAAGTTGCATGTATGGTTTATTTTTTTTACCTTTTTTTTTTTTTAAAAAATTGAAGTATCCTCTGCTCTGCAACTGCTTATGGCATTAACCTAGCCTTCCTTAAGATTGCAGAAGCATGTGCTTGTATATGTTTTCTATGTTGATCTGAATTTTCTTGTTTCTACAGGTTGCACATTTCTGAAAATAGTCCGTGCCCCCTTCTTTTTGCTCCCATTGTTTCTACATGTGCTCGCATATGCATTTAAATGTGTTCTTCGTTGGTTCAGAAAACATGTACTCTGCATTATTCTTTAAGGACAATTTACCTCAATGTGTACTAGTTCGAAGTAGAAACATAGTAGTGTGTATGGCTAAGAAATTGTCTGTCAAACACTAGGTCATTATTTTGGTTTACTGTCAAGTTAATTCAACATGTTAACCAGATTAGGTTGAATGTTTATCAAGTGAATTTCCTATTCGAGGAATCCTCGTTCTGCATTTTTTAGCCTGTGTCAAGTAATTGAATTTATGTTTCTATACACAACAATCACTATAAACTTATTTTAACTTTCACTTTTTTTTTTTTTGTACAGGTTTCAGTTTTTAATCACAGGTGCAAGAAAATTTGGGCTGCCGTTTGATCTTCTGCTGCTCACCGTTTGGGAATGCAAGGCTATAGTTGGCTGCAGCTAGGTTGCCATCTTTTGTATATACTGGGTAGTTGGGTATGATATGTCAGTTTTAGATTTTCCGTTCCACTAACGTGTAAACTGGCAGCATGTATCGTTTAGTACTTCTAATGACACAATGGTGTGCCACTCCATGCGACCTTATTCATTTTGCAATCAGGATCCAAATAGTGTGCTTTTAGTAATTCTCAAGAGATGAACGTTGTGCCGAGCTGGGAGCTGCCTTGTGACCTCATTTGAGGGCCATTTGGGCTTCGATTGATGTTCACTGCAATCAGTGACATCGTGCTCGCATATCCTAAAATATGTAGTTTAGCGGTTCTATGTAATGGCCTATTGAAGTTGCTTTAATGTGTTCAAATTTTGATGTTACTCTAATTCAAGGTCTATTTAGTACGGAAATCTTCCTGTTTGACGAGGTGGAACCGTCGTCTGGCCATCCCCTCCACCGACCATCCCCCTTCCCCGTGCCGTGCACTGGTTATCTTCCTCCCCTGCCTGTGATTTCGGCCCAGTGCAGCCCCAAGCCCAGATAGCGCGTCCACCTTGGTGGTGTCTCTCCCCTGTGCCCTCCACCCGAGCTTGCTGATGCCTCCCCGTGCCTCGCTGCCTCCATTGGAAGCTTCTTCCCTAGCTACAGATTGTTCGGTGGCCGGGGAGGTAGGCGGGACAGTGGCGGGAATGGTGGATGGACGACTTAGGGGCCTTGGCGGTGTGGGTGGTCGGGCGGGGAGTCTTGCAATGAGCCGGAGAAGATGGAGGCGTGTTGACGGGAGGACGGTGGCTTGACCATGAGCTTCGCCCGTGGCGGCGGCGGTGGGAGTAGGGCGGGGAGGGGAAGAAGGGGGTCGCCACGGGCGCACTAGGTCTCGGGCCGGAGCTCCGGTGTGCTTGGCCCACGGCGGTGGGCGGCGCTCATGCAGCAAAGAAGGAAGTGGCGAGGTGGTGGGCCACGCAGGCGAGGCCCAATAGGGTGGTTGGACGCAGCTCGCCATATGGGGTGGCTCGGACCCTAGCGTACCTCTATTTAGTATGTATGACTCCTCGTCAAGTGCTCCCGTGGAGGAAGCTTGAACACTTTGAGCAAGAGCCACTTTTTGCAGCTTCAGCTCTTGGTTTAAAAATGACTTTTATATTTTTACTGTCCAATTCAACCAATTTTTTTTTCGTTTTAAAGTGTCCAAACAGACTCTAATAAATATATGACCAAAATTTGGCTTGGAGCCAGTGGGCTGCTCTCAAACTCAAAGTTTCATTGGGCCATATTTACCCCGCAGCCCAAAGTGGATATAAAAGGCCGTTTGCTCGTCGACCCAAATTCCGCCTCTCTCAACGACTCGGCGGCGGCGGCGGAGGGTTCATCTCCGATCCTCATTTTCCCCTACGACCTCATGTACTCCGCCCAACCTGAACTCAATTTGTGCCAAGTTCTTCCACACTCCAACACCAAATCCCCGCTTCTCCATCTCCACACTCGTCTCCATCAAAACGGAAAGGAATTTCCGCACCAGGTTTCTCTTCTCCTTCAGGCCTAGTTGCCCGGACACGCGTCGTCGGCGTTCTTGTTGCAAACCACTAAGCACCACCGCCAAAGCCATTGGCGACGAGGTAAGGTGGTTTTCCCCACGCTCGATGCGGCTTCGAGTTTTGACATCTCCTGATTGGTTCTCCTTGCCATTGCGTCGCCGTCTTATCATTTCTTGCCCCTGCAGCGTTGGCAGGCGCCCGCCACCTGTTTGATAGAATGCCTCCAGGGAAAAAGAACAGAAACGGGCCTGTGGCGGGCATCAGTAACGGCACAGATGCCCTTCCAGATGGCATCCTCGAGCACATCCTTGGTTTTCTGCCGCGAAGGATGCCGTGAAGACATGTGTGCTCGCTCGGCGCTGGCGCAACCTCTGGAAGTCGGCCACAGCCTTGAGTGTCTCTTGCGTCGGCACTGAGGATCCAGCCTTGGTGAAGGAGCAACAAAAATATGTGGACCATCTGCTAAGCCTTCGTGGCTTCCTGCCTCTTGAAAAGTTCGAGGTCAGCTTCAGTGGGCTGTATGGCGACGAATACACCGTTTGGCTAATCCGCTGGATCCAGCACGCTGTAAAGTGCCGCATTCAGATGCTCATTCTAGATAATGTTTACTGTGATGGCTTTGAGCTAGGCAACCTGCATCTCGTCTCACGACACTTGGCCAAGCTGGAGCTCATTGGGATAACGCTAAACAACAGTTTCTGTGACTTCTCAAGTTGTCCAGTACTGGAACATCTCGAGATTGACTGCTGCTATTGGTGGACTGTCGAGAAGATTTCATCAGTGTCCCTGAAACACCTAGGCATAAAACGTTGTGAGTTAACAGGAGATTTCCACATCCTTATTTCTACCCCGAGTCTTGTTTCACTAAAGCTAGATTGCCATTTATCCAGAGCTCCTTTTCTAGTGAGCATGCCCTTACTTAAAGAGGCTTTTGTTAGAGTTACCCATTGGAATGCATACACTGGGGAATGGGGTGATCACTCTTGGGATTGTGATTATGAGGATTGTTACTCCTGTAAAGGTATAGTAGGTGATAATAACAATAAGTGTGTGCTTCTGGAAGGTTTATCGAATGCTGAGAACATGACATTGCTACCAGAATCCATAGTGGTATGTTTACATTTCTTTCATATTTAACTCCTTCAGTTTTTTGGGTTATTTTTGATGTGGTATATCCATTCTGGGCTTTCATAATAAACCTCAGCAAATGGAACTTGTAATCATTGTATTCACAATGAGTATTAGTTGACATTTTTTTTCTGTCTCCATTATGTGCAGTTTATTTTTGGCAAGGATCTGAAACATTGTCCTACATTTAGCAAGTTAAAGACTTTGTTACTTGATGATCGATGGTGTGTGGCACCTGACTTCCCCGCACTAACTTGCATTCTCAAGCACTCACCAGTCCTAGAGAAGCTCACACTTCATCTTTTTTCCAAGGTATATATCTGTTCTCTAGATGGACAAGCTGTCTTTTTGAAGTTATTATACATTTGTAGATTATTCCTGGTGAACTGTTTTTTGCTTACTACAGGGACCTAAACATAATGTGGAAATGCTTGGAAGATATCATCCTATTGATGGCTCAGCTGCACTTTCAGAATGCCTGAAGGTGGTTGAAGTCAAATGCCAAGTGGTTGATGAGAAAGTCCAGGAAGTTCTGAAATTCCTCTGTACATTTAACATATGTAAGTGAACTAATGACATTCTTGATGCTCTCTATGTTTCTGAAACTTTCATTTCAAATGTAGGAACAGAAGCATCGATAAAGTTTGATATGTGTTCAAAAAGCATTGAATGTTCCAAGTGCAAAATGTATTGAGCAATGAAACCTTCACTGCATTTAGTGGTGCTAGTCTGGCATCGGGAACAAAAATAAACTCAGTGCAATCTACAAGTATTTTCCACAAATTCCTTCACAAAAATATTTTTGCACAAAATTGTGCGGAGGTGTTTAAATTGATTTCCTTTGTATTAGTAGAAATACAATATCTACAGTTCTTGTTACTCCTGAAATCTGTACTTGTTGATAAGTTTGACTGAAAAATAACACAAATATATGAATTTAGTTTATCTATGCAATTAATACTATAGTATGCTTTTTTAATAGTGTTAATTTTGCTCCCTTGGAGCTTGAACACTAGCAGGATACCAGGGCCAAAGGCAAATTCTTAGAATACACTAGTTACTAATGAGGTGTGAAGGTCAAAGCAAATTGAACAGAAAACGTAGATGCAAAGAATGAAGATAACCTTTACTGAAGATCTCCTTGGCCAAAACATCTTGTTCGATGCACACCCTATTTGTAGTGAAGCGAACCAATGTTTGATTGCTTTTACGATTCATCCAAGCCTCTGATGTGGACGAAGGTTCATAATATGTAGTCATTTTTCGTCCAGTTTGTTTTCGCTCTGCATGCCCACAAGTTGGTTTCCATGCAAACTGAAACATTAGCATATTGCTTGTTTTGAACATGAAACTCTTAGTCCTTGAGAGGATATATGGGTTCTTGAGTCTTGTTAGGCAGGAATAGAGCCAGATAAATCAAATATGAGCCAGATAAATCAAATATGAAATCTATCTGTACATTTTCTATATTCTAAGTGTAATCCAGCATTTCAATTCTTTTTGTCATGTAACTAACCATCTTATTATTTTCTAAACATAAAATCTGTCTCTGAACCATTGTTTCTTTTCACTATTGTACAGGTTTCATTTTCAAGTAGGCCACAAAAATTGTGCTTTTGAAGGAATTACCATCTTGACAGTTTGGAAATGTAAGGCTAAAGTCGGCTAAAATATTTGACAATTTTTTTTTTTCAGTTGTCTCTAGATGTTCTAAGTCAAGTAGGGTTGGTGAAGAGACATGGCAATATCATTCGTTATACTTGGACCTGGTGTATTTTGTTATCTTACATTGTGTCACTTGTGTTACTGTTATATGGGTTTACTGAGCTACATTCAACGAGTTATATTGTTTCAGCATACTTTCTTTTTAATAACGAAAGGTTGGTATTCTCTCTGGACCCTAAAAAATAATGTGGGTGCACAAAGATTTTTCTGAAAAATAACAATACGATTGAATTGGCATTCAATTTCCTCCCTGTGGCCGTGACTTTGTTGCTGAAGAAATTGTAGTATATGAGGTTTTAGTTTCAGAGGCGAGTTTTGAATATGAAACCTTGTTATGTACTGCGCCTTATACTCTTTGGCAGTTTAGCCTGTGTGTGTGCTGCAGAGGTTGCTAATTATTTTCTTTCTTTTTGTGTTTTTGTAACTCTAGTGATAGCGGGTTCTTTAGTGGAATGGTCACACAGGGGCTTTCAGAGTTCAGACTCGTTGTTGGCAATGCTCATGGTGGAAGTTCTGGTTGGTACCCGGCATAAAAGGTGTTCCAGGGCAAGGCACACCTAGAGACAGTCACTGTGAAGCAAATCGTGTGGGTGGTTTTGTCCCTTTTGCTTCTTATAATGAAATGCTTGTCTAGGAAATTTCTCCAAAAAACAAACAGTTGTCAGACTATTTACAGCATGTATATCACCTCCAACCCCTTAGTGACAAACCAAACTTTGAGAGCTGTGCTCTCCCTTCTCTCCCTCCTCCTGCTCCCACCGCCGCCTCCTTCTGGCCCCCTCCCTCTCGGCTCCAGCGAGGCAAGCCTCGCCGTAGCGGTCAGGGAGGGGTCCCCTCCGGTCTCGTAGGTGTAGATTTAGCTACTAGTTTTGTCGCTCTTTGTAGTATTGGCCGTATGGCGCCCTTAACAGAGCTCGTCGTCGTCCTCTCCGCCGCCGCCGTGGTTTTCCCCGCCACCACGACGCCGCCGCCGATCAATGCCTGCGTGGTAAGTCTAAATAAAGCGGTTTCCTCCCTCCCCGGTGGATCTTGTCCCCGCACCCCTCACCTATCCCCACCACCTTCCCAATCTAGATCTACTTCCTCCATCGTCGCTGTCCTTCACTCCTCCCTCTGTTTCCACCATTGCCTCCACCCACCAAGCAGCGAACCTATAATCGGATTCGTTCCCCAAAGATCCACCACATCACCGACTTGGTTAGCGAGCCCCCACCGGCCGAAGACAATGATTTTCTACCCGCCGATACCAGCTTCACTGCATCTTTGGGTGCGTCGTCGACGAGTCTTCGCGACGTCGTCTTCAACTACTTTAAGCCTTTGCCCGGCGAGACCCATTAACCACCACCGCACCCATGCGTCCCACGACGCCCTAACTGCTTTGCTCTCACCGCGACACACCTCCCGGCGGCGATACTTTATCTAGAACTAGGGTTCGTTTTGTAATTAGCTCCTTTTCGAAGGGCCTAAATGTAAGTTCGCTGTTTTAGTCAAATCTATGCGGTTATTGTCAAAAAAAAAAAACTTAGTGACTCGGAGGAGTCCACCTTGGTTCTCATAGAGGTCCTCCTTGCCCATGGTCCTGAGGGCATCCTGACTCTCAGTGACTCGGAGGAGTAGCACTCGTCTTTTCCGGCAGATGCTTTCCTGCCGAGGTTGCTTGGACGAATGCTTTGCTGTCCGAAGGTTTCATCTATGGTTTCACTTCGCTGCTAGCTACCAATGTGTTGAGCTCTAATATATTAGGTTTAGTTGTTGGGGTTGTCATGTGGAGGGTCTCCCTTCATGTTTCTTCCTTTCATTTGTGTTGTGGACTTCATTGGTAATCCTTTGGATTACTTGCGAATCCTTTGTATTAGTTACCTTGGTGTTCCGTTGGCTCTTCTATTTAATGAAATATGTGTGAAGTCGCAATTTCGAGAAAAAAAGCAAAGGGACCGCATGATGACCAATTTGTCGCCTGGTCCAAGACATGTGGGCCTGAAAAAATATGAATAAACAACAAATCTTGCTTAACCAAAGGAACCACAGCACCATCAAATGAGGCCATGATGGAAATTAGGAAGCACAACATCTTCAAAATTAGAATTAGTGGAGGTAGCCTACACTGTGCTCGAGTTGAAGCCTCTGCGCTAGAACTAAAATACCGAGATTGCTAGAATACATACATCAACAACTAAAAAAATGCATGTGTCACAATTCTGAAAGCCTAGATATACCTAAATCATCTACTCAAATTTATATGGGACTAAATTGACATGATTGAATGATCAACTTTGTTTTTAGCAAATTTAGTGGGTGCTCTACTATTTTCCTTTTAACAAATTTTGTAGACTAGTGATTTCTTGCTTGTACCCAAGCGCGACCAATGGCCCGCATTATTTCTAAAGGAAATTTCATGCGAGATATTAGATGATTAGACATCATCATCCGGCCAAAGCAAACGCTTCGACCATACGGTCGGGATAATGAGAGTACCACAAGCCGAGTTAAATAGCACAATAACAAATGTTCATACATGAAGCAAACTTAAATCCGAGACGTAAATATGAAACATTGATCTCGAGCTTGGTTACTTGTCACTCCCTACGATAATGAGAGTACCACAAGCCGAGCTATAGCACAATAACAGATGTTCATACATGAAGCAAACCTAAATCGAGACGGACATATGAGACATTTATCCGAGCTTGGTTCTTGTCACTCCCTACGGTATATAACAATTCTATCAACAGCTTGGAGAGATGATTTGTGTCATGGAACACGGAACTAATGAGAACTAATTACGTAACAACTTGTAGTATTGAAAAAACCTGAACCTCAATTCCCTGGTTGTTGACATGGTTAGGTGCAGATGTTGCCGTATTTTTTGGGAGAACAACCTGTCAATACAAAAAAGTAATTAGTTGTGTTTTTTTGAAATACATCTCCACTGCAAACGACAATTGAGTCGCAATTCCAGATATTGAGAATCCTTGGATGTAGACCTTAGTACATGAACAAAGCTAGGACAAATCATTAGAGAGCATTTATAGTTGGAACTATAATTACGAAATTACCTTAAGTATTATGGTAGGTTATATGTGGATGTAGACATTACTGAATTTAAAAGTAAGTAACATAGATTATATGTGGAATTCATCGCAAAAAAAAAAAATTTTTGTGGAATAATGAACCATAAGAACTGAATAAGGTCTTGAAACCATGCAAAGGCATTGAAGCAAGTAAGATGGGCGAACTTCGAAGAACGTATAAGATAATTAAGCCTCATGAGAGTTATCTATATTTAATTGCGAGGCATATGAAAGGCACTTAAATTACGAGCTCGAAATTGAAAAAGTGTAAATATTTGAACTGGTTGAGTTGATTGCCGTCTGCACAAATGCTAATTGGCAACTACTATTAATGTATGCCCACATGGTTTGCATGATTTGCGCCGTTAGAGATCGGATTAAATTTGGATATAGTAATAGCATGACCAAAACCTATTTGTTCTCAAAGTTAATTGGATTGTTCAAAGAAGGTACTTAGTCTGCGCCCGTCTGCATTCGTAGTAGGTGGTTGAACTACAGGAACCAAAAAGAACATAATTAGAGCAAATAAAACCAAAATCCTTGGGAAGGAGCATGAATTGATTAAAACCTTCGCAACATATGTAATAGGTGAGAACATCCAGGACACTATCGTCCACAAAGAACCCCACCAAGTAAGCTTCAATTAATTTAAAAAGGTTTCATTTTGCAACAGATTACAAAGGACATGATCACTATCGGGCAATTTATTTCGAGATATTAGCTGCACACTAAGAGGAGTAACAACAGATCAATACCTGCTTACTTGGTTTTGCCATTTAGTGCTTTCGGACCTAGCTCGGATCTCCAAATAACCATCTCATTTGAATGAACCATCGTTGGATGCACAGTTTTTAGATTATAATGCACATACACCAATTTGTGCAAAGATGTCATAGACTAAATGATTTCTTATTTTTCTATGCACCAAAGCAAATGCGATCCACTGATATTCACTTGATGGTGTGCATTTCGAGACAATGGGTCTTTCAATCCTTTGTAATTTAGGGCACAACCCTGCATAAGAATAGCACCAGTCATCTGCAATTAATTTTGATAAATGTAACTTGCAGCAATTTATAGAGGACATGTTCACTTTAAAGCGTTTTATTTAGAGACATTAGTTGCACACTGACAAGAATAACTTGTATGGAACCAACCTGCAACAGTGCTTCCAGAGGTTGAAGCCTCAGTGCCTGGAGTATGAAATAGATAACCCATGGCTCAGTAAAGGGGAAAAATAATTTGGTGCCATCATGATGTCACACGGCCTATGTATGCAATGCATATTGAAAAGCCTATGTATGCAATGCATATTGAAAAGTGAACTCAACCACATTTTTGAATGGCATGTGAGTAGAATCTGTGGCATTATGTTTGTGTGTACTCTTATAGAGCATAGTATAGTGCCCGTGCTAACGCCACGGCTTTATTTAAAGATATCGATGTAGCTCATGATATTCAGTTATTGATGGCCTGAGAAACCAGTTAGTCACAGCTATCATCAATGGATAATGTGTGTAGACTTATCGTAGCTCGAGGGTAAGCAATACTATGTCCCATAATCTGCAGATTGAGCTTCCTACTACTTTGCCGGTTTCTTGTAGATTGAAACGGCAAGCAGAAACTTTAAATATCATGAGCTACATGAGTTTGCGAGCTGCACCATGAAACATGTGATCAATAGTGTTTGACAATCAATATCCAGCACGAACTGAATGTGGAAAAGTACCATGGAAATATCTTACTACTCTACTTGATGCGCGCAGGCATAACACTAAACAACACCATCCAAATTGGACAAAAGAAACATTGTTTGTCCGGAAATGATCATGGACATAATGTTCTTCATGTTTTAGCCGGTACACAAAAAGGGAGAAACACAAAAGATGAACTCATACTTTGTGATTACTTTCTTAAACCTCGCTACGCTTTCGCCGGTGACTTTGGAAAAACATGCCGACAACGCAGAAGCTCGAACATCGACCCGAAAACCTATCGAGCATACACATGTAGGGAAATTAGGGATTATTGAATTTGAATCGAAAAAAAATCATAAATTATCTAGAAGCGTTAGCGATTGACGATTTGAAAGACTTTCTTGCTAGACCACCAAGCAAAACAGATCATCATCACACAAGCAAAAACATCACAAAAGGCGGTCCGATTAGTGATTTTACCTTGGAAAGGGGTGGCGGCTCTTCATACGAGGAGGCTACGAGAGGGTTGGCTCAATTTGTTTTGCATGTCCATTCATCCCAATCATCACCGATGAGGACCAAAGAAGATATCGATGAGCAAAACGCTTCAAAACCACAAAACGGAATCGATGAGTTATATTATGAGTAAAGTGCCCAATTAAAAGAAGCTTCAAAAGTGTAACAAAGAATAACCCAAACTGATGTCATGTTAAAACTGAAAAGTTCTAGTTCCTTGGTCATGTGTTTTATATTTGCTCCACAAATGCATGTTGCCTCGAGGACAAAGACCAATATTACAAATTAGTATGAAAACAAATCAGGTTGCCAAAAATGGTTCCATGGTATCTTGACTGTGATCTCATAAGCATCGTGGTAGGTAAAAAGGAAACTGATTTCTTTGTCAAACGAACCCCCAAAACTTCGGCATCTCCCATCTAAGCTTTAATCGGTCGCGAGAATATTCAAGCTTCATCGGATGGGAATGCGGAAAAGAAAAAAAAACATTCAAAATATTCAATCTTTATCGGGCAAATGCGGAAAGATATACATTCTCAATCAAGCCGCGGCAGAGTTCTGCCATGCGCATGTGCTGTGCTCATGCCAAATTGCCGCTGGCAGACAGGACTGGAGACTGGACTCAACAAGGTACATGAAGGGTCAAGGATATCTAAACAGACTGCCGCTTATATGCCACTGATCCACCTATTTTTGCCATAGCAATTGTGTGAACCTGTGGACAAGCTTTTGCACATTTGGTGCCATCATGATGTCACACAGCCTATGTATGCAATGCATATTGAAAAGCCTATGTATGCAATGCATATTGAAAAGTGAACTCAACCACATTTTTGAATGGCATGTGAGTAGAATCTGTGGCATTATGTTTGTGTGTACTCTTATAGAGCATGAACCTCGCGATTTGCCACCGAAACGCGTGAAAATAAACAAACTTATCTTTGGCGATTCACGAAGATGAAGCTTCATTTAAGATCTACATCATATAGGGTAATGTTGTGAGAAGAAATATTAGCACCTTGAACTTCAGTTGGTAACAAAGCAGTAGTTGTTGGGGCTCCATGAAATATTTAGTACTAAGTTCCATTTATCATACGTTCTGAAACAATAGTAGTTGAAAAACAACAACACTAATATTGGGCAATGAAAATATACAGGTACCTGCTATTTTTTTATTCTTTATTATAGAAAAACAATGGTTAGAAGAAAGTCTAAAAGGATTGTGGCCAAAAATATATCATTTGGAAAAGATAAAAGTAGTCTCACCGAGCATTGTGGAGAGGAATTGGAAGTAATAATATTTAGCGGTTCCATATTTTATATCTCTTCTTGTGGCAAACCAAATTTAGTTTCCGTTGATCATACTTACGAAAACAAATAGTAGTTGAAAAACAACAGCATTAACTCGGGCCTTTGGAAATATATAGCTACACTTTATATTTTATACCCTCCCCTTTATTACGGGGAGAATAATGCTTTGAAAGAAGGTTAAAAGGACCGGGAAAAATGCATCATTTGGAAAAAGATGAGCAAACTCACCGGAGGGCGCAAAGTGGAGAGAAATTGGAAGCAAGAATATTTGGCGGATCATTAGGAAATTAATAATTCCATGTGGTAAACTAAAAACGAGCAGTTATGAAATTAGCAATCCGATGCAACCGCAAATCGCCAATTAGAAATCATGTGTCATGTTCAGCGACATTAAGTCGAGCACCCTAGCTGCACGGTCATGGCGGCGTAGTATCCCGGGATTAAATACATGCAAACGAACAGAATATAGGCGAGTACCTCTATCTATTATCGTCGGGGGTACCGTCGAGTCATCGAGCCCGCCAGCCCAGCGTCTTTGTGTCGCAAGTGGCAACCGTGGTACTCCTGGCGGCCGGTCGCTTGCCCCCGCCCATGGCGATAGAGGCCTCGCGGGGCGTACATAAACATGTGCTTGAGCCCGGCCGCCTATTGCCGAGTGAGAGGAAGAAAGGGAGGAGGAGTCGCCTTTGCGTGTAGATGGCGGCCGCGACGCATGGTTTGCCCGACGTGCGCAGCGGCAAGCGTGGATAGGCTTGAAATCAAATTACCATTTACGGGCATGACATGGCGGGCGCTCGGCGCCGCCGCTGCCGCGCGGGGAGGGCTTCGCCGCCGGGCGGCCGTGCCAGCGCGGCCGCGCCGCCGGGCCGGCCGCCACGCCTCGCTCGACCGGCCCGCCCGCCCCGCTGGGCACGCCACCGCCGGAGGGAGAGGGAGGGGAAGGAGAGGCGGGGCGAGGCCACGGGCGGGAGCACGAGCCCGTCGGGCGTGGAGGGAGGAGGGAGGGAGGGAGGAAAGGCGGCCGGGACAGAGAGTGAGGTAGGGTTAGGGGTGGAGCCGGTATATATATATATATGATGCGGGGAGCCACGAGAACCGCCGGATCAAGATCGGACGCACAAAAATATTTTGGCCGACGTGGACGCCTGGCCGCAGGTCTTCTCCACACTAAATATTACTTTTAAATGCGCATGCCATTTAAATATAGGAGAAAGCAGTAGAACAATTCAAAGAAGAGAAGGAAAAAAATATTTCCTTGCTAAAGGGCATGACTCAATTTAAAGTTCTGTGTTGGTTGAACCGGTCAGTTTCATTTTCAATATATTTTCAAACAGAGCTCTAAACAAATGTTGGGTCAGTACAACAATCTTGCCCGTGCTAATGACACGGGTTTTCTTGTCAAAAAAAAAAAAAAAAACCGACACGGGTTTATGAAAGAGGTGCATGAAAGAACCAAGTTAATCTTTCTCAAAGAGGCATGAAACAGGTGGATGAAGGAACATACCTCTCCATGTTCTCATTCAATATATCAAGTGTGCAATTTCATCCAGGAGATCAATGATCATCTGTTTGAGGTCAGCAGCTGGTGAACCCAGCTCAACCGTGACACATCAGCTTTTATAATTTCACTCTACCTCTGAACCCCCTCCCCGCAACGTAGGCACCTGACAAAGTGGAAAGCAATATTTGTCATCAAAATTTTAAGTGCAACAGTAATCTATGATTCAACACAAATGAAAAGATAACCCAAGATGAAAGTAAACAATTAATATTTGCAAGCAGCACTTTTGACTACAAGAATATTTGACATAAACATATAGAAGGGGTTGTATATTCAGGAACAATAAAATGCAGCATGATGCGCATTTATTCATTTCATTCACATGCACATAATTAGTGAGAATTAACTTTATGTGGTACCCAGAAAAATCTTGCGTTCTCTTATCAAGATGGGAATAGTAAGTTTTGCAATCCAATGAGGTCCATCAAGCATTCCAGGGTGTGCATAAATTTGGCCCAAATCCAACTCAATATACTCTGTGGAAACCCTCCTCAAACCCTAGCCCCTTCATCTCACTCCCTCCCCTTCCATTCCCAGCCGCCGCCATCACCCTCCCCATCGCACGCACCGCGACAGCCTACTCCGGACCGCGACTGCGACGCGGCCGTCCGCGACCGCGACTCTCAGTCGCGGCTGAGAGAGCCCGCCACCACTGGGCACTCGCCGTCTGAGATTTCTTCTGTCTCTCATCCTCTCCCAAGCTCCACTCGTCTCGGGTGAGATCCGCCGGCGAGGTGAGGTGGCCGCCAGCGGCCAGCTGAATCAGCCTTCCTTCTCCGCTCGCTTTGAATCTCTTCTGATCGTATCTTCGTTCTTGGTCCCACAGCGTCCGTCGGCGCCGAGCACACCACCTGCTCGACGGAATGCATCGGGGAACAAACAGCAACAATGCAGTGCCTCCAGCGGAAGGCAGCGGATGCAGCATAGAAGACATGCCGGACAGCATCCTCGAGCACATCCGCGGCTTCCTGCCGGCTCCGGAGTCCGTGCGGACATGCGTGCTTGCTCGGCGCTGGCGCCATCTCTGGAGGTTCACCACGGGAATGCGTGTTGGCTGCGACGATTTCATGACGCCGGTGAGGGAGCGCCGGGAGTTCATGGACCGCGTGCTCCTCGGTGGAGAATCGCCCCTCGACACGTGCAAATTCAATCTCGGTGAGTTCCAGCACGAGGACGTGCCCCGGCTCAACCACTGGCTCCGGCACGCTATGAAGCGCAAAGTGCGTGTGTTCAGTCTCCATATGTCTGCGGAGGATATTCCATACCTCGAGCTAGATGATCAGCCGCTCGCTTCCCAGCACTTGACAAGGCTAGATCTCACATGGGTACAGATCCGCAACAGTTTCCTCGATTTCTCGAGCTGCCCGTCGTTGGAGATTCTATTTCTGCAATACTGTGAGTTCTGGTCTGCCACCAAGATCTCATCCAACTCAGTGGAAGATCTAGTCATCTCTAGCTGCAAAATCACAGAATCTGCATCCGAGCATCCCCGCCTCCAAATTTATGCCCCAAAATTGGATTATCTTCACATAGATGATATTGACGGGAGAACTCCCGTTCTTGGCAGCATGCCATCATTAGTGAAGGCATTTGTCCGAATATATCTTGAGTGTGAGGATACCTGTGACAAACTACTGGATAACTCACACTGTAGTTGTGAGTATTGTACCACTTCTGCAAATGTCGGTGATGATAACTGTTGTGTGCTTCTAAAAGGCTTATCCGAAGCTAGGGATTTGGAGTTGATTTCTCAACCAGAAAAGGTACACCTACATTTTCCCCTCAATTATTTATGACAAGCCGCCCCCATTTTTTCCGCTGCAATGTCTACACCATTGTTGAACATAGATAAACATAAACTAGACATGTTTTGAATTTTAGATCCATTCCCACAAACTAGGCTTCATCTCCGCCCGACCAGAACTCAATTGGTGCGAAGTTCTTCCACGCCCCAACACCAATCCCCGCTTCTCCATCTCCACACTCCTGTCCATCAAAACGGAAAGGAATTTCTGCACCAAGGTTTATCTTCTCCTTTCAGCCTAGTTGCCCGGACACGCGTCGTCGGCGTTCTTGTTACAAACCACTAAGCACCACTGCTAAAGCCATTGGCGACAAGGTAAGGTGGTTTTCCGCCCCACGTGCGATGGGGCTTCAGGTTTTGACATTTCCTGATTGTATTTCCCTGCCATTGCGCGTGCCGTTTGATCATCATTTCTTGCACCTGCAGCATTGGCGCCCGCCACCTGTTTGATAGAATGCCTCCAGGGAAAAAGAATAGAATCGGGCCTGTGGTGAGCATCAGTAACGGCATAGGTGCCCTTCCAGATGGCATCCTCGAGCACATCCTTGGTTTTCTGCCCGCGAAGGATGCCGTGAAGACATGTGTGCTCGCTTCGGCGCTGGTGCAATCTCTGGAAGTCAGCCACAGCCTTGAGTGTCTCGTCGCGTCGGCACCTCCAATGAGGATCCAGCCTTGTTGAAAGAGCGAAAAAAATTAGTGGACCATCTGCTAAGCCTTCGTGGCTTCCTGCCTCTTGAAAAGTTTGAGGTCAGCTTCGTGGCCTGTATGAAGATGACGGCGCTTTTTGCCTAATCCACTGGATCCAGCACGCTGTAAAGTGCCGCGTTCAGATGCTCATTCTAGATAATGTTTACTGTGATGGCTTTGATCTAGGCAACCTGCATCTCGTCTCACGACACTTGACCAAGCTGGAGCTCATTGGGATAACGCTAGGCAACAGTTTCTGTGACTTCTCAAGTTGTCCAGTACTGGAACATCTCGAGATTGACTGCTGCTATTGGTGGACTGTCGAGAAGATTTCATCAGTGTCCCTGAAACACCTAGGCATAAAACGTTGTGAGTTAACAGGAGATTTCCACATCCTTATTTCTACCCCGAGTCTTGTTTCACTAAAGCTAGATTGCCATTTATCCAGAGCTCCTTTTCTAGTGAGCATGCCTTTACTTAAAGAGGCTTTTATTAGAGTTACCTATTGGAATGAATACACTTGGGAATGGGGTGATCACTCTGGGGATTGTGATTATGAGGATTGTTATTCCTGTAGAGGTGTGGTAGGTGATAATAACAATAAGTGTGTGCTTCTGGAGGGTTTATCGAATGCTGAGAACATGACATTGATACCAGAATCCACAGTGGTATGTTTACATTTCTTTTCGTCCTTAACTCCTTCATTTTGTGGGTTATTTTTGATGTGGTATCTATATCCATTCTGGGCATTCATAACAAAGCTCAGCAAGTGGAACTTGTAATCATTGTATTCACAATGTGTATTAGTTGACATTTTTTTTTCTGTCTCCATATTGTGCGCAGTTTAATTTTGACAAGGATCTGGAACATTGTCCTACATTTAGCAAGTTAAAGACTTTGTTACTTGATGATTGATGGTGTGTGGCACCTGACTTCGCTGCACTAACTTGCATTCTCAAGCAATCACCAGTCCTAGAGAAGCTCACACTTCATCTTTTTTTCAAGGTATGTATTCGTTCTCTAGATGGACAACCTCTTTTTTTTTTTTTTTTTGAAGTTATTATAATATCATACATATGTAGCAATGATTATTGCGGGTGAACTGTTTTTGCTTACTACAGGGACCTAAACATAATGTGGAAATGCTTGGAAGATGTCATCCTATTGATGGTTCAGCTGCACTTTCAGAATGCCTGAAGGTGGTTGAAGTCAAATGCCAAGTGGTTGATGAGAAAGTCCAGGAAGTTCTGAAATTCCTCTGTACATTTGACATATGTAAGTGAACTAATGACATTCTTGATGATCTCTATGTTTCTGAAACTTTTGTTTCAAATGTGGGAACAGAAGCATCGAATAAAGTTTGATATGTGTTCAAAGAGTATTGAATGTTCAAGTGCAAAATGTATTGAGCAATGAAACCTCCAGTGCATTTAGTCGTGCTGGTATGGCATGGGGAACAAAATAAACTCAGTGCAATCTACAAGTATTTTCCACAAATTCCTTCGCAAAAATTATTTTGCACAAAGTTGTGTGGAGGTGTTTAAATTGATTTCCTATGTATTAGTAGAAACACAATATATTCAGTTCTTGTTATTCGTTAAAATCTGTACTTGTTAATAATTTTGATTGAAAAATAACACAAATATATAAATTTAGTTTATCTATGCAATTAATACTGTAGTATGGTTTTTTAATAGTGTTAATTTTGCTCCCTTGGAGCTTGAACACTAGCAGCATATCAAGGCCAAAGGAAAATTCTTAGAATAGGCTAGTTACCAAGGAGGTGTGAAGGTCAAAGCAAATTGAACAGAAAAGGTTGATGCAAAGAATGAAGATGACCTTTACTGAAGATCTCCTTGGCCAAAACATCTTGTTCCATCTGTAACAGGCACACCCTATTTGTAGTGAAGCGAACCAATGTTTGATTGCTTTACGATTCATCCAATTCAACCACTACACTCCGAATAGTCAGAGGCAAGATGGTCAGTACATAAAAATTGTACCCTATTACCAGTTTGTTACAAGAGACCAATGCCTTAAATGTTGTGACTTGGCTGACAGCCACATCCCTATTCAAGCTTCGCTTCCCTTCTTTTCTTGAGACCCTTGCTCAGCCACTCCATAGTCCATACCAGACCTTCACTTGAAATTTCATTTGGAGCTCCATGCCAGACCTTTTCTCAGAACCTTAACTAATAACGAGAACCTTTGCTTAAAGTTTCACGCTTATCGGGGCTTGTTTGGTAGGGATCCATATTCTCTCCTAGAAACGTTTTGTAACCATATTCTCCTCGAACCGTTTCTCTATGCAGATAGCAATCGTTTGGGTTTGGCTGCCAGTTGTTTAAGATCCAGATTTTCCTTGAAAACATATATGAACTGGAATCAGTGAGAAACACCTTTTTGGGTGAAAATGGGAAATGCTTCAAGGTGGGTGAAACTTTTCTCTTTTTATTCACCAGTGACCTTCACTTTCAAAATTGGTCAGAACTTTGGCTTGAGCTTAGCACTAGATATTCTTTGGAAGCCTTGCTTGAGATCTCTGTTTGGAACCTTTGCCCTGTATAAATTTGTGTTTGCAATCTTTGAAGAGCGCCCGTGGAGAAGTTTCTCCGGTGCATGCTGAAGAGGTATGAGCAGTTCATTCTCTCCATCGAGACCCTTCCCGACTTTGGCCAGCTCTCCATGCCCACTAGTTGGCTTCCATGCAAACTGAAACATTAGCATATTGCTTCTTCCGAACATGAAACTCTTAGTCCTTGTCAGGATGTGGGTTCTTGATTCTCGTTAGGCAGGAATAGATCCTGATAAAACGACTATGAAACCTATCTGTACGTTTTCTATATTCTAAGTGTAATCCAGCATTTCAAGTCTTTTTGTTATGTAATTAACCATCTTATTATTTTCTAAACATAAAATCTGTCTCTGAACCATTGTTTCTTTTTACTATTTTACAGGTTTCATTTTCAAGTAGGCCACAAAAATTGTGCTTTTGAAGGAATTACCATCTTGACAGTTTGGAAATGTAAGGCTAAAAGTCGGCTAAAATATTTGACAAGATTTTTTTTCAATTGTCTCTAGATGTTATGTCAAGTAGGGTTGGTGAATAGACAGGGCAATATCGTTTGTTCTATTTAGACCTGGTGTGTTATGTGTGGGCAAACGTATAGGAGGAAGAGAGGCCGTGACAATCAGGAAAGTGGCTAAGCCACAGCCATGAGTCGAGCTGGCCATAGGTTGAGCCAGGGCTTAGGCCTGGTCGGTTGAGTTGAGTCTTAGCGGATTGGATTAGCTAGATGAGATAATTAGTTGGAGAGTCCTAGATATTTGGAGTTTGTTAGCAAGGTTGTTAGAAGAGTTGGAGTTGTAAACTCTATAAGAGTCCCGAATCGTTAATGAAAGAGATCGGCTGGGATTGTGACATATTGTCACCCTTGGGCGCCCCTTGCGCTCCTATTCCCGTCCCTCTTTTGTCGCTCCCTTCTCTGCCGATCACGGCACCCTCACGCCCGCCGGACAATGAAGCCACGCGCCCCCCTTCTCTCCTCCCTACTTTCAGTCCAAGGCTCAACGCCAGTAACAACTTGGTAACAGAGCCAACCATGTCCGCCCCACAACCATCCTCGGGCATCCCGGCCCTTCCCGCCACCACCGCCCGCCACCACCGCCGCCACCACCTCTCGCCATAACCACAGATTCAATCACCCACCACCTCTCCGCCCTCGCCACCACCCACCCAAATTCGATCATCCCACCCTAGAGGAAGGCGACCAACGCCGACCTCGCAGGCGGTTGGCCAATGGGTCCGCACCATGATGGCGCCTTGCTCCGCCAATTGACAGCTCGCTCAGCGTCTCCTCTACGAAAACCGGCGTGCGCACCATGGCAAACCCCGGATGGCACGCGCCGAGCTCCCTCGGGAGGTTCCGTTGGTTTTCAGCCTCCGGCACCGGCGCCCGGTGTTCCCCAAGCCGTTCTTACGCCCGTCCTCGTCACGGCCCGGCCACTACGCTCCGTCCCGCCCACCGGCCTCCCTGGCTCTGCCGGCCGCCCGGCGACGTCCGGGGTCACGCGGCGTCCCGACCACGATCAACTTCCCCCGTTCGCCCTCGCGGGTGCCACGGAGGCGGAGTCTTGTGCGGGCGCGCCCGGCCCGCCACCACGGACCACGGCTCATGGGCCTCTTGAATGGGATCCACTCGGCGTCCACGGACAGAGTCGACCGCCGTTCCCGCTACCACAAGCTCACGTTCCCCCAGTACGACGGGCGGGAGGACCAGCTTCGGTCGCCGCTCAAGTGCGGCGATTCTTTTGGGGGCGGCAAACTTCGGCGAGCGACCGGGTGTGGTGGCTTCCTTCCACATGACCGGCCGCGCCCGGCCTTTCGAATCGCCAACTTCGGCGCGACAATGGCGAACGCCGTGGGGCGACGACGCCGCCTACGCCATGAGCGCCGGGCGCCCTTTCGGCACCAATCATCTTGCCGACCGCCGCGCCCCCTTCGCCTCCAACGTCGGCGGCGGCACTGACGCGTTCGGGCCCGTCTTTGCACACGCCGGCACCTGTCGCGGATCGCCAGACGGCGCTCTTCACCGGAGGAGGGCTCCACTGAACACATCTGGCGTGGATGTGGGGCGCACGACCAGCGTGACCTGCGGCGCGCCATGCGCCTCGCTCGGGCCTACGGCGGCGGACCAGGCCGCCCTGCCGGCTCCCACGCGCCGGCACGGCGCGCCCTCGCCGCTGCGCCCGGCGAGCATCCCCTAGACGCCCTACAAGAAGTTGACGCCGAGGAGATGGTCGAACGGCGTGGCGGGGCCTCCGCTATAATTGTGATGGAGCCGTATGTCCGGGGGACACAAATGTGCTTCGGCTCTTCTTCCCGAGGCCGGACGACTACATTGTCGAGAACCGGAGGATTCTGCGCAAACAGGAAAGTGGCGTGGGACGCCAGCCTTCAACCCTGGACAAGCCGATCTCATTGTCGGCCATCACCGGCATCCGGGCGAAGAAGACCATGCAACTACGGGTCCGCACGGCACCGACTTCATTCTTATTTCTTTGGACACCGGATCGACCCACAACTTCATCGGGCCTCGGAAAGACTTTGTGGCGATGCGGAGTTTGATGACGCCCAAGGCGCTCATGTGGTCGTGGCCAACGGCGACAAGGTCGCGTGCCAAGCTGGCCGCCCGCGGCGTGAAGTCGCACATCGGGAGGACACCTTTGCGGTGGGCGCCGATCGATCTGCTGGGCGCTCACGACATGGTCTTGGGAGTGGCGTGGCTCGCACCACAAGGGCCAATTTTGTGGGATTTTCAGGGTCGCGCATGGCCTGCATCCTCGAGGGTCGCCGCATCGTGCGGGCCCGGAGTTGGTTAAGCCCAATCTTGGGCGCTGGAGCCGCTCTCGGGCCACTTCCTCACCGACAAGGGCGCGCCAGAGCCAAGGTCTTTGGGCGCCTTCGGAGTCCTTCGCCGACGTGTTTGCGGAGCCTCTTGGGGTATACCCGTCTTGGCGCCGATGTGATCGCGGATCCACTTGAAGCCGCACCGAGCCCCATCGCCGTCTTGCGCATCCGCTACCCGCACTTCGGAAGGATGAGTTGGAGCTGCGGTCTGCGAGTCCATCTTTGCGGCAAGGCGTCATCGGGGAGAGCACCTCGCCATTTTCGGCACCCGTCTTCTGGCGTCAGAAGAAGGGCGGGACGTGGCGCGCTTCGTGTCGACACGGTCCCTCAATGCGGCCACCATCAAGGACAAATTCCCCATCCCCGTGGTCGAGGAACTTACGGGCGAGCTCCATGGCGCAAAAGTTCTTTACGGCTCGACCTCCGCTCCGGATATCATCGGGTTCGTGTGGTTCCTGCAGATGTGGAAAGGCGGCGTTCGAACGCACCACGGCCGCCGAGTTCCCCGTCATGCCGTTTGGTTTGTCCAACGCGCCATCGACTTTCCGGCTCATCATGAATGTCGTCCTCAAGCGGTTTCTTCGTCGGCTGCGTTCTCGTCTTCTTCGACGACATCCCGGTGTCTGGCGCCACGGGCGGAACATCTGCGGCACCTCCGTCGCGATCGGGCGTCCTCGCGAGCACCACCTCCACCTCAAGCGCTCCAAGTGCTCCTTCGCCACGTCGTCCGTCCACTACCTCGGCCATGTCGTCACGGTGGCGAGGAGTGGCCATGGACACCGCCAAAGTTCTTTAACGGTTCGATCCGGCCGCGGCCCGCGTTGACGCGGCCTACGCGGGTTCCCTCGGGCTCGGCCGGCTACTATCGGCGGTTCATCCAAGACTACGGCACCATTGCGGCGCCGTACGGCCCGGCCCCTCGCGGAAGGAGGGGATTCCGGTGGTCGGAGGCGCGGACACGGCATTCGGCCCTCAAGGCCGCCCTCTTTCGGCCCACGTCCTCCACTGCGGACTTCAGCGCGCCGTTCATCGTCGGCCGTGACGCCTCGGCTCCGGGCCGGGCGGTGTTGCACCGAGGACCCCGGACCCATCGCCTTCTTCGATCGCCAGTTTGCGGCGCCCGCATCTCAAGATCGCGACCTACGAAAAGGGAGGCGATCGGGGCTCGTCAAAGCTGTCCGACGGCGTCCTTACCTCTGGGCGCGCTGGCGTTCGTCGTGCGCACCGACCACTTCGCCCTCAAATACATGCTCGACCGGCCGCCCACGATACCGCAACACCATTGGGTAAACAAGGCGTTTGGCTATGATTTCGGGATCGAGTTCGGTCCGGCAAGTCGAACGTGGTGGCCGACGGCGTCTTTATCCCAGCGCGTGATGGCGACACGCCGCTCCCCGGTGGGTGTCGAAGGGGCGACTTCGGTGGGCGTGGCGACCATCTCGGCGTCTGCGTTCGGCCTCTTTGACGATATCCGCCGGGAGCTCGAAGAAGATGCCGAGCCGCGCCACCGCCTGACGCCCGCCGTGGTGCCCACGGCGACGCTGGACCGTCTTGAGGGCCCCTTTGCTCCATAATGGCAAGGTCTTTGTGCCCTCCTCGTGGCGGAGCACTTGGAGGCGGTGCTCGGCCTTGCTCATACAGGTGGCCATGAAGGCATTCAAAAACACTGCGGCGCCTCCGCTTTCGGCTCTTCGTCGAGCACGACCCGCCGGGTGGTCGGGCGACTTGTCGGCCGGAACAAGATCGAGACGCCGCACCAGCGAGGCTACTTCAGCCCCTCCCCGTTCGCGTCGCGGCGTTTGGGCGAACATCTCCATGGACCGTTGAAGCGCCGCCCAAAGTCCATGGGAAAAGCGTGCTCCTCACCGTGGTGGACAGATTTTTCGGCACGCTCACTTCATTCCGTTGGGGCACCCGTACACCTGCGTCATCCGTGGCGAGCCTTCTTCCACGACATCATCCGCCTCCATGGATTTCCGGAGTCCATCGTCAGTGATCGTGACCGGTGTTCACCGGCAACATCCGGGCGCGACCTCTTTCGTCACGCCGGCGTCGAGCTCCGCATGAGTACGGCCTTTCATCCCCAGACGGATGGCGGTCCGAGGCGGTGAATAAGGCCATCGCAATGTACCTCCGGTGCCTCACCGTGACCGCCCTCGGGGGCGGGCCGGGATTGGCTTCCGTGGGCCGAGGATCTGCTACAACACGGCGTATCACACGGCGCTCCCAAACGACCCCCTTCCAGGTTGTATATGGTCGTGCGCCGCCCGACTTGTTGCCCTATGTTCCAGGCTCGGCCAAGACAGAGGCAGTGGACACCATGCTGGCCAACCGGGATGAGTTTTTGGAGGAGGTACGTGCTCGGCTCTTGCAGGCCCAGGAGTATGCTCGCCGCTTCTACGATGCTCGCCACCGTGCCCTGGAGTTTGCCATCGGGGACTGGGTACTGCTGCGCCTACTTCATCGTCATACGCAGTCCCTGGTTCCTGGTGGCCGCAGCAAGCTGGGGCCAAAGTATGCCGGGCCCTTTCAGGTGTTGGACCGCATTGGTGAGGTGGCTTATCGGCTTCGTCTTCCCGAGGGTGCTCGCATACATGATGTCTTCCACATTGGGGTTCTGAAGCCCTTCCGTGGCCCTCCGCCGCCGACCGCCCCGGTCTTTGCCTCCTCTCCCAAGATGGCCGGGCTTTACAAGCCACCGGCTCGGCGTCTGCGTTCCCGGCTTTACGCGAGGGCATCCGGCACGTTCTCGCCGAGTGGACCGGCATGCCGCTGTCCAAGCTTCGTGGGGAGCCGGTGCACGCATTTAGTGGAAGCCTATCCCTCCTTCCAGCTCGAGGACGAGCCGTTTCCCCGGGGGGAGATGTTATATGTGGGCAAACGATATAGGAGGAAGAGAGGCCGTGACAATCGGGAAAGTGGCTAAGCCACGCCCATGAGTCGAGCTGGCCATAGGTTGAGCCAGGCTTAGGCCTGGTCGGTTGAGTTGAGTCTTAGCAGATTGGATTAGCTAGATGAGATAATTAGTTGGAGAGTCCTAGATATTTGGAGTTTGTTAGCAAGGTTGTTAGAAGAGTTGGAGTTGTAAACTCTATAAGAGTCCTGAATCGTTAATGAAAGAGATCAGCCTGGGATTGTGACATATTGTCACCCTTGGGCGATCATCGGCGCTCCTATTCCCCGTCCCTTTTTGTCGCTCCCCCTTCTCTGCCGATCACGGCACCCTCACGCCGCCCGGCAACAGAAGCCACGCGCCCCCTTCTCTCCTCCCTACTTTCTCAGGTCCAAGGCTCAACGCCGTAACATGGTGTTACTTACATTGTGCCACTTGTGTTCCTGTTATATGGGTTTACTGAGCTACATTCAACGAGTGATATTGTTTCAGCATACTTATCTTTTTAATAACCTGAAAGGTTGGTATTCTCTGGACCCTAAAAAACAATGTGTGTGCACAACAATTTTTTTAATGAAGATAATATGGTTGAATTGGGATTGAATTTTTCCCTTGTGGCCATGACTTTGTTGCTGCAGAAATTATAGTATATGAGGTATTAGTGTCAGAGGCTAGTTTTGAATATCAAACCATGTTATATGTTACGCCTTATACTTGGGCAGTTTAGCCTGTGTGTGTGCTGCTGAGGTTGCTAATTTTTTTTTTTTTTTTTTTTTTTTTTTGTGTGTGTTTATTTAACCGTAGTGATAGCGGGTTGTTTAGTGGAATGGTTATCACGTGTCAGAAGCTGGTCACATAGTGACGAGAAGGGTGTTCCAGAGCAAGGCACACGCAGCGACAGTCACTGTCAAGCAAATCGTGTGGGTGGGTTTGTCCACCCTTTTGCTTCTTATAATGAAATGCGGTCTAGGAAATTTCTCTGAAAACAAACAGCTGTCAGACTATTTTCAGCATATATGTCGTTTTCTTTCTGATATAAGTATATATGTCCGATAGCATTGATGTGATGAAAATAGATAGTTCATTCGCACAGGTGTTTGAATTAAGCAGGTTTATGCATTAATCAAAGTCGCTCAAAGCATCATCATCGTCCTTGTTTGCTGAAACTCATTGGGGCCTTTAAAAGTGGTCTGAAGACGGTGTCAATCAGACATTAAACATATGTGACCCTCGCCTGAACCTATACAAACTCGTTTGTTTGCATCAAGGTCTTCTACGTGTAAACACCCAACATATATTTGTTAGACCAATATGTTAGGCAATTCCACTTAGCCATCTCCAATACACTTCAATCAATTTATCTCAAATTTAAGGTATATGAAAGTGATGCTTTAATTTAGGGTTTGGTTTTTAATTTAATCTTGAGTCTTTGTGAGTATTTGGTTATAAATCAGCACAAAGTAGTGGACAATCATGATAAGTTATCTCAAATGAATTTTGCTAAATTATAAGGTGTAAACGTGAAATGGACATGTGATTTTTAATTTTAGGATCATATACTTTTTTTTTTTTTTTGATACAATGTAGGGTCCTACTTAAGATATAGCAAGCGTCATCAGGTGGATCTTATCGAATCGATTCGAACTTAAAAAGCAATACGCTTGAATGTAATAAGTGATCTGTATTTTGGTAGGATTGGACTTTGGATTTGTTTCTTATGGATTTTAAATTTTTAATCCTATTTATCTATGTTACTATACATATTCATCCACCTGCCACCACCGTATGGCAAGGTTCTCTCGGATTGGTCCCGAATTGTCAAATTTCGATGAAATGTTTGCATTTTGGTTGGCCTGAGACAAATACAAACCCGACAAAAATATTCAGCCAAGTTTAAATTCTGATTAAATTTCATCATTTTTTTTTTGAAAAAATCGGTCAAAATTCAATCCAATTTTGATGAAATATGGTATTTTGACCGGTCAACTTAACTAGCCCCCGGACCAAAATTCTGGGTCAAAATCCAAAATTCGCTCAATTAGGCGTCTGAGCCAATAATGCCCTAGACGAGCGCCCGTGGAAATAATCCTTGTCCCGCCGGAGAACCTCGGCACAAAGGCGTAGGAAGGAACCAGTCACCAGGGATCCCTCGCTCGGTAAGCCCCCGGCACCAGCCGCAAGGTGTTGCCACGCCCCTCGCTGCTGGGACGGGACTAAGTTGAGCTCACTCAGGTTCGATCCAGATCGGCGTGCCTCCCTCTCATCGTCTTTCCGTCCCCGTAGCGTTGGCGCTCACAACCTGTTCGACAGGATGCGTGAAGAGAAAAAGGGCGAGAACGTTCCCGTGGCGAGCGGCAGTGACGGCGACAGCGCCATAGATGTGCTTCCGGACGTCATCCTCGAGCACACCCTCGGCTTCCTGCCTGTAGAGGAGGCTGGCCGGACGTCCGTGCTAGCGCGGCGCTGGCACCATCTGTGGAAGTACGCCACGGCCCTGAAAGTCACGTGCATCATCAACTGGTACTTTGGCAGGAACAGGTTGAAGCGATGCCAGAAGGCCGTTGATGATATGCTGCGCCTTCGTGGGCGCACGCCTCTTGAAGCATGTCACCTCAAGTTTGGAAGCTTCGACGAGGACGTCGACATTCTCTGCCTGAATCGCTGGGTCCGGCATGTCGTGATATGTCGAGTTCAGAGGTTCAGGCTCGAGAACGTTTACACCGCGCACGGAGCGCTTTGAGCTGGATAACTTGCCACTCGTGTCACGGCACTTGACAAGGCTAGAGCTCGTTGGCGTAGTGTTAACGAATGACTTCTGTGACTTCTCGAGATGCCCGGCCCTGCAACATCTCTGTATTGCCCATTGTGGTCTGCGGGATGCCAAAAAGCTCTCGTCAGAATCCCTGAAAAGCCTAAGCATCGCTAGTTGTGATTTCCTCGCTGAGTGCAACACACTTATTCATGTCCCAAGTCTTGTGTCACTAAACCTTGATAGCCATATCTACAGGCCTCCTCTTCTTGGGAGCATGCCATCATTGAAGGAGGCATTTGTGAGAGTTCCCATTGACGAGGATTGTTTTGATGAAGATACTGATCCGCCGTTGGAATGTTACTCTTGTGATACCATGAGAGAGCACAACCATTGTTTTCTTCTGGATGGCCTGTCAAATGCTGAGAATTTATCATTGCTATCTGAAACGACAATGGTACATTACACTTTCCTATTTCCCAGTTGTCCTAGTATTTTTGTTGCCTTGTGGACATTCACAAAGTTGCTCAGAAATTTGCTTCTTCTTGATATTCACACTGAAACTAAGTATTATTTTTACATTTTTTTGTCTTCTTTCTGTCCAGTTTATTTTTGAAAAGGATTTGAAATGGTGTCCTACATTTAGCAACTTAAAGACACTGCTACTCAATGATCGCTGGTGTGTACCTCCTCATTTCCTTGCCCTTACTTGCATTCTCAAGCACTCCCCAGTTCTAGAGAAGCTCACACTTCAACTTAATTCCAGGGTATGTAAGTGTTTCTAAATGGATCTCTTTTTGCCTTGTGCGAGTAATAAATTATGCATTTGTTTACTACATTTTGTGAAATTATTTTGTTTCCAATAGGGGCCCAAACACAAAATGGAAATGATTGGAGGACGCCATCAAATGGACAGATCAACTAGAAAGCTAGAGCACCTCAAGACAATCGAAGTCAAATATGAAGTGGTTGATGAAGAAGTTCACAAAGTTCTGCAGTTCCTATGTACATTTAACTTTTGTAAGTGAACTGCAGACACTCTTGAATCTATATCCATTTCACTGAAATTTGCTTTAATATATATATGTGCAAACAAGAATTGGACCAAATCAATGCTATATAATTGTACAAAAACAGAGTTGGGTGCACACATGGAGCGAGAAATTGGAACCCAATGTGGTATTTCGTAACACAAAGATTTGCAGATGGGATATATGAAGACGGAATCCAATCCATTTTAATTTGTTGTGTAGTGTTATCTATGAAAGTTATTCAAAGGGGTGTTTAATTTTTTCCCTTTGTATTAAACTGAACCTGATATCGTCAGGTGTTGCTAGTTGAGAATACTGTTAACTATTTTATACTACACATATTTTTTTCCCTTTGTATTAAACTAAACCTGATAACAATTCAAAAGATGTAACTGTCGTATGTTCAATAGTTTTCTTGAATTTATTTAGTGCCTGCTGTATCCTGAATCCCAGAAACTTTGTTTCATTTCCCTTCTGCAAACTACTTGCGTATATATTTTTCTGAAAGGAAAATGTAGCTACCACTCTTTTGAACCCTTCTAGTCTTATAATTTTGACCTATTCAACCTGTACTATTCATGACGCATGTAGCACCATCTCATTGTTCATGTATAACCTGTCAGTGCCTGATTAGTTTGAAAGCAGCTAGAAATATTTATTGTGATTCCCATTAGTTTAATTTTTTTAATGGTGTGATGATACATTATTAATATAATAACTTTCCCTAGTTTAGATTTAGATATTATTGTGTTGCATACTTTTTTATGTTATTTTGAGACTAACCCCTCAGATTTCATCACTTTTATTCGTTGCATATACCCTCTGCATGTATAGCATCCCTATCTAACCTTATTGTACCTTTTGATTATTGTATACAGGTTTCATTTTCAAGTAGACTTGCAAAAAATGGTCTACTAGTGGATCTAGCTAGGCTCCATTGAATTCAGAAGATTAAGACTGATAAAGTATCACTAGGTTGCCAGCTGTTGTCATCCTGCTGATTATAGTGATGGGATTGCGTGGACATGACAATGTTATTTTGTTTTATAAC
Organism: Hyparrhenia diplandra; assembly: GCA_015847255.1. Lineage (NCBI taxonomy): Eukaryota > Viridiplantae > Streptophyta > Magnoliopsida > Poales > Poaceae > Hyparrhenia > Hyparrhenia diplandra. The sequence continues at coordinate 237,517 of JADLZK010004445.1, read as the reverse complement.
TTGTTCATGTTGAGTTAGGCCTTCATTGTGTCATTTTAGTTCCCTTTTCATCGACTTGCTCTAACAGTCAAAGTATACTACTGGATCTCAATCTCTCATGATATGTCAATCCAAGTATTTTGTCCAAGGAGTGTCCCCTCCTAGCGCCCCGGTGGTCACCCCACCGCCGCCACCGCCGCCACCGCCACCACCTCCAGCCCCTCCCTCCACCCCTCCCCCCTCCTCCCCCCATCCTAGCCTCCACCCCATCCTCTTCTCTCATCCTTTCGCCTCGACTTCGCAGCCCCCCCCCCCCTAAGCCGCCGCATCCCATCGCGCCGCCGCGGCGGCGACAAAGCGGTCCTCCCCGCTCGTCGGATCCGGCGGCTAGCCGGCTTTTTGGCGCCGGATCGGCCGGGTATCCGCTGATGATGCTAGTCCCGGTGGCCACCGGGCCGGGAGCGCCGAGGTCCGGGGAGGCCCCATGCGGGCCCACGCCCACTCCTCCGACCTCGCGGCCCGGGTTTCGCTCCCGCAGCCGCGACCGCCCCGGGCGCCCCGGCGCCCGGCTGTCTGCCACGCCGCGGGGGGTCATGGGTCTAGGGAGCTCCCTGCTCTAGCCACCGACGGCCCGTCGTTGTTGCCGTCGAACTACGCCGCCATGGCGGCGTCGGGGGGCGACGCTGCGCCTCGTCACGCGCGCGCGCAGCCTTCCCTAAGGAACGTTTCCGGCATGGTGGCACGATCGTTGATGTCCCCATTCTGCCCCTTGTGGGGGAGTTCTTCTCCACCCCGCCGTCGTCGTCGGCGCGGTCTTGTGTCTGCGGTACGGCCGCCGAGGGAGGCCCCGGACACCGAGCTACCCCCTCGCCCGTTGCCGCCGACTTCACCCCATCCTCCGGCGGTGTCACGGACGTCGAGGAAGGTGAGATTGAGGATGACGACTTTGCCTCCCTATTTGCGTCGCCTTCCGCTGCGTCCACTTGCTCGGTGTCGCTACTAGTGGGAGCGGATGTTGTGCTCGTGCAACCTTCCGCTCCGACTTTGTCACCGCTGCCTCCAACCTTGTCGCTCCTGCTTTTTCGGCGACTCAGCCTCACAATCTTGAAGCGGCATCGACCACTCCTGTAGGTCTCTCTCTCCCGACGCCGCTTCCTTCTTCCAAAGCTAGTTGGGCGATCAAAGGAGATGCGGCGAGGCGGGGCGTCGCCACCGACCGATGACAAAGATGATGACGACGCCGATATGGGCGAGGGCCGAGGTCGCCGCTGCCGCCACCCCGCTCGCGCTTGCCTCCCAAGTCGAAGTCGTGCCTCTTTCCGTGTGTCCGGATGAGGACGAGCGACACACCGTGATGGGATCTAAGGCCGAGTGGATAGTCCTCGACCACGTTGACTTGGCCAAGGGCCGAGCCACACACACTTCCTCCTGCGGGCCCCACTTGTCAATGATCTCCCACCACCTTTGGTGTGCACTCAGTCGCATGAACCACAAGCAAGTGGGAATATGGTTTGGTCTATGGAACAAGATTTGACAGTAATCCCCACCGCAAGACCGACCCAAAGCCGACCTCATAGGGAATTGCTAGGTATACACGGAATCGCACACAAGATATTAAAACGTAAGCTAATTAATTACATAAAAATTCTAGAAAATATCTAAATAAACTAGATTAATCGTAGATCATATTAAGGAAGTTTTCACCCATGTTAGTTGATAAAAAGTGTAGAAATAATAAAAATACACGTAATAACGTCACACAAGATATCATGGCAAACTTCAAAATGAAACAAAATTATGGGCCCTTGAAGTTTGAATCATTTGTACCGATATATTTGTCAATCACCCGTTGCAACGCATCGGACACTTTTTGCTAGTTAAGAAAAAAATAAAATTAAATACCAATACTACTAAAAACATTTTGGAAGACACACCCAAATATTAACCTTGGTGAGCACAATTTTGCCCGCCACGATTAATACACCAATTTTCAAGGTGGTTGTTTTTTATTTACCGTGGTGGGAAGTTAAAAATGCCCGCTAGGGATCCTAACGTTTACGCCATGGAAAATATATTTATCATGACGGCAACATTAAAATCCCGCCACCATAAAGCAAGGCCCAAGAACCCAACCCAATCGGCCCGATTGCATCCATATAAATACCGAAGCTTAGTGTTTGAGACTCACTAAGTCACTCCACCCCCTCCCTTGCTCATTCGGGCGCTCTCACGCGCTCCATCCGCCACCCTTATCTCCTCCCCCCCCCTCTCCTACTCCGCCGCACCTTTTGTGCCTAAACCTCCTCCCGCCTCCTGCCCCTCCCCTCCTCTCCGCCCCTATTCTACTCCGTCCGGCGTAGATCCGATGGCATCATGTGGGATCCTTGTGCGGTAGCCATCCTGCGACGATGATGTGTGGGGATATATCCATTAGCGAGTAGGCGCGGATCCGGGCGCATGAGTTGATAGCGCCTCCCTCCCTCCACGAATTGACCCGGGCGTGGCGAGTAGGGAGGATCCGACGAGAGGGCCTGGCGAGAGTGCATCGTCTTCCTCGGGCATGGTGGCCCGATCGACTTGACCCGCCCAACGACCGGCCTGGGCGTGTGCGCACGCGGCAACCGACATGGCGGGTGAATCCGCCCGTGGTAGTCGATTGGCGACCATGGCCGCCGGATCCATCCCCGATGTGGCCGGAGCTGCTCCATCGATGAGAGGAACAATAGGGCGACTCTCTCCTCCCAATCGACGGTGTTGTAGATCCCGTCGGCTTGGCGACCTCTAGCGTCAACGGTGGTGTGCCGAGGAGGTCGTCGAGTTCGCCCGGTGGCCTTGATGCGGGCGGGTGGCCCGTGAAGAGGGCGTTGTGGTGGCGGGGGAGGTTGTTGCGGTATGTCACCTTGATATGGTTGGAGATCGCATCCTTGTCGGTGGCGTTCTCGGATCCAAGCGCGTACATGGCCTCCATGATCATCTCCGGGTAGGACGGCAGCAGAGTGGCCAACGGATCTTGACGGGTGGTGGTGGTGGGTGGATCGGGCTGGTCTCCGAGTAGCACGTGTCACGGCCGCCTTGGGTGGGTGGTAATGACGGCGGCCAGCAAATACGCCTGGCGCGACAAAGGTGGTAGGTGGTGCAGCGGCGCGGTGGTGATGGCGGCGGTGTGCGGGAGAGCTAAGGGTTCGGGAGCCGAAGGCGGAGCTTTCAGGTGTTACCCCATAATTATTTTTTGATTGATTACAACTTATTACAGGTCCCTTGTATATATAGTCCAGGGAAGACTTGGAACTAAAGAAATCTCTAATTCTATTTCCTATTTTATTCCCTAAATAATTGTTGCTTAATGACGAGGCAAATGACGTTGGCAGCAGTGGCAGCAGGGCTGCTGCCTCCCTTTTGCGCTTCGCATTGCCTCTGTTGGGCCGGTCATGATGGGATGTGACACACAAGAGTAGATAGTAGGTTGATAGCAAAAGGGCCTCTGAGCCAACGGAGTCCAATGTGGCGTTTCCCATCGGGGTTTAAACCCGGTGAAAACTTCTTGATTTTTTTTGCCTAGAGGTTGGTTACACGCACGTGCGCATGTCTAGTATTGCGTGCATCGGAGACTAGAGCCTCCCAATCTTTTTCAAATAAAAATAATAAGGTTGATATACATGTTTAAGTGGCAATGATAATAACACACAAATACAAACCTTGTTTTACTATTTTTTTGGCTTGACATGCCGCTTTATTAATGACAAGACAACATAATGAAACAAGTGGAAATGTATATTAAAATAACTGATCGAAGAAATTGCATGTTACAACACTGGACTGTATAACTGAGTCAATGACTCAGATTCTTTTATTTTTGGAAACAAACGACAAATGGATTGTAGATCCAACGTTGGAGGTCATATCGTCAATCGATGCAACTGCCTAAATGTATGCAATGTATGCAATAGGAAAACAAATTCGGTGTGGACCAATCCCACCAGGACGTCATGCGGACTGTGCAGCCATTAGATGCCTCATCTACCACGCGTCAGCCATGCATCCGCACCGAGGATGGTCCTCACGCAAATGTTTGCTCTCCACTGGGCTCACTTATCTTTGAGTTAAAACCATTCTTAGTGACATTAGTGTAAACCTGCACAAAGTATGCAGAACATTCAGGAAGCTAAAACAGTGTTTCCTTCTAGTGGGGCTTTTGTTTTCACAGATATAGTATACTATAAAAAGTATATGTATGCCAACATGATAACTGCATTTTCTTATAATTCCATAAAACCAAGAATTGTTCAGATAAATAAATGATATATAAAAAAGAAGTCATATAACGCCAACAGCTTCTTGCTTGGCTGAGAGACCGAAATGAGGGAGAGAGCCGTGAAATACTATTTTCAGCTTCACCTCTCTCCATTCCTTTTGTGAAATCATAAAAAGGAGATTTACTCAAGAAGCTATTTTGTAAAAGATCGTTTGGCAAAAAAAAAAAAAAAAAAAAAAAAAAGGTCATGAAGCTATATATTGGTAAAGCTGTGCCAGACATGGCTTAAGATTTAAATAACTAAATTAATCATTAAATCGAATTTCAATTGAGTAGAGTTCTAGTTGCTTTGGCTTGGTTTAGGTATTATTGTTAATTGATTTAGTTTGTGCTTCAGACTGAAAAAAACGCATGAGGGGACTTGCCGTTGCCATGAGGGTTCATTAAGAAAAAACGAAATTAAATATGTGTGGTGACAGCTGTTGCAGTACAGAAGGCAAGAGGGGGGAAAGTGCGCGGTGATAATTCTGGCTATGTAAACAAAGCTATATATAAAATGCCAAATGGTGAAAAAAGATACAAAGTCCTATGTTCAAATATACGTTAGAACTTGTATTGAGGAATAATATTTTGATGTAGACATGATATGAAGAAATAATTAAAAGAATGTACATGTCTTGACGAGAGGATGGTATGCTACTTACCGCCGTGGAGTCCATTTTAAAGTAATATACATGAAAATCTACTTTGAAAAGATTCCAGTCGGCGCTTGTTTTCACAGCAGTGTACTTGGCAACACCACGTGCCATAGGAAATTGTCCAGTCCCACCGACAACACTCCAATCCAGAAATCCATTATACTGAGTAAACCCTATAATCTGAAGGGTGGACCCACCATACCTATACACATATGATTACAGAACAGTAAATATTGTGATGTATAAATAATTTAAAGATATTTGGCAGTATCGTATAAAAGAAACGTGAAACGTCATACCTCAATGAAATGAAAGCAGATATTTTTTATTGTTTTGTAGAAGTACTATGCGCAAGCGGACTATTTTTTTTTTTTTTTTCACGAAAGAAGAACTGCCTTAGATAAAAGCTGGGTACATCAATACGTTATAAGCACTCTGGATTACAATACAAATGTCCAGAAACAAATTTTCATCTAAATTGTACCCACACCGGTGAACAGCTCCACATCTCAAAAACAGATGATGTACGATATTTTTTGCAATATGGATGACTGCACATGCAAATACTCGCAAAAGGCCTCGAGAACATATGCCCAACGAACGACGACCAACATTCGTGTAGGTGGAGTTGAGAAACTTCTCTCTAGTGTCTTCCTTCCTCTTCTTTCGCCACCCGAAGAATGAGAAAGACAGATCTAAAACTTTTTCTCGCGAGTCCTTCGTCATGGCCAGATCTAACCACAATATAACAGAGAAGAGACCGGATAAAATTATTCAATGGCGGCGACACCGCCTCCACCTTGATGTCGCTATCCGGAAATAACTAAAAGTCTCCATGTCGTCACGCTGATGAGGATTCTAATGCCGCAGTTGTCGCCCCCAATGGAGTCGCCATGGAGAAAATGATTCCACCCTACCCTCTAGCCATTGCAAGAGATAAATCCCCACAACCAAAAACCTTGGCATGGAGACACCGTAACCCTAAGCACTCGATTTACTGTAAAAACTTACTGAAAAATGATGGATCCCCACTCCCTCGGGCCTCCGGCGGTATGCCGGAGGAAGGAGGGAGCGGGACCAGCAGTGGAGTGGAGGGGCGGCGCTCAGTCTAGTGAGGGCAGTCACGGCTCTCGTCTATTTTGCCTTGGGGAGCTTAACATGCATATGCGCAAGCGGACTATAGAAACTCCAATAATATCTCTCTTAAAAAGCTTTGATTTAGCATCTTTAAAAAACAAAATATATATAGCTTTGTTATTATATACAAACTTTGTAATGCTTCACAACAATACCTGAGTGTATGTTAGAAACAACTATTTGTCTATGGACTAGAATTAACATGTGCGTACATATATTTTCTGAATCACATTGCGGCCTTTGCTTGTGAAGAAGAAGCTTTTTTTTTTGCGGAACTGTGAAGAAGAAGCTTATCTTACGGAAACTACGTAAACGTACATATATAGTACTCCCTCCATATTGAAAAGGAAGTCGTTTTGGAAAAGGCTTGGTCAAACATTGGGAACATAAATCATTAATAACTTTTAAGTCGTTGAGTTTTGAAATGTGAAAATCATATCAATAGATTTGTCTTGAAAAATACTTTCATAAAAGTATACATATATAATTTTTAATAAATATTTTGATAGAAAAGAGAAGTCAAAGTTGCACTTGGGAGACCGTGTGTCGATGTCCTAAACGACTTCCTTTTCAATATGGAGGGAGTATAGGCATATAGCTACAAATTAAATCAAAGATGATCTGAGAGAGAAGATTCTTACCTCGATGCGTCATTGAACACTACGTTCATGGACATGTAATAGTCGCGACCTTCAGTAGTTTGAGTGACCTTGGTTAGCGAGCCTTGAGCACGCCCGATGATTTTTCCATTTAGATCTGGCCCGTCACGTATAGGCCAATCAGCAGCCCAGATCTCACCGAAGCGCGTGTTACTAAATCCTTGTACCACTTGTGCTTGGCTCATGATTGGTCCACTCCACGACTGAAGCATGTATATGGTCATCTGAGTCTCATATTGAGCTAGGGCTGTGTAAAGGAGAGGAGCTATCGCGAAAAAGGCGGCGTAAAGGAGAGGTGCTCTTGCGAACAAGGCCATGGCTAGCGAATAGAACTAGTTTGCACAGCGAGGAAAAGCAAAGCAGTGTGTGTGTTCCAGAATGGAGGGAGGCCTGTACTTATAGACGGCCGGGAGCACTGAGGTAGCTATGCGCACAGGCTGTGTGTAAGCCTGACGCTGGCGGTAAAACTGCAATATACTCGGGTTAACAGTGTATTGTAAGTTTGTAACTCCAAAAAGATTCCACTAAAAGGCCGTCATGTGAGTGTGAGATGCTCCGATCGTTTAATATAGCAGGCTAGCGAGAAGAAGAAACGTGGGACGGTTGTGGCAATTAATGTAGCTCAGTTTTTCTTCTTCTATCTTGTCCCTCAAACTTTGATACAAGTAAACATGATGACCTGAACTCCAAATATATACTACCTATGAGTATTCAAAGCAAGTGCACTCGATCGTCTTGGTGCATTCATGATCTGTAGATCTGATCTGATCAACAATATGAGCAAAAGATTGAGAAGTTCTTTTTTTTTTTTTCCACAAATTAAATCTCATTGTGAAACTTTTACCCCTTTGAGCTCCTAGACAGGCAATCGTATTTGCTATGACATTCATTACAAGGAATTGATCAAATGATCTGCAATTAAACTATGAACTGTCACGAATATTTGGATTATTGAATAAGTAATTAATTTGGATTCTCATATGAAAGATACCTACACGAGAAAAGTGAAGCTCGAGTCCCCTATTTATCAATAGTCGATCGCATCCTAATGGTTGCTTTAGTGTAGCATATTGGTTGTTATGAAGATTAATTTTATAATTTAGTGTGGTTAGCATATGTGAATTTCACCTTCGCACTGGTTCCCCAATCTGATCGAGTGCTTTGATTTAATGTTCACATGGGATTAGAGTAGTATTCTTCAGCAAAAATTTGTTTAGGCTAACAGGTACACCTGAGGATACGGCTTAATCCAAACATGATAATTGTGGTAGTCAGTAGGTGGTAATATCCCCAACTAACCTTTGTAATCCACCACATTCAAGTAAGTTACACTACTACAGAAAAGATATGCAGCAACACCCCATTTTTTGGGCAGGGCGGCCGCCTCTCAAGCCGTTCTTACGGTGGTCGCCCGACCCCTCTAGAAGCTAGCTGCCCCTACAAATGGCACAGTAGGGGCAGCTGATGTTACAAAACCACTCCTACAAATCGACCCGTTTGTAGGGGTGGTTCAATAACCAACCACCCCCACTGTAACGATTTATAGGGGTGGCTGGGGACAAGCCACCCCTGCTATGACGATTTGTAGGGATGGCTCAATCACCAGCCGTCCCTACAGTTGGTGTCTCTAGGTATAACTGCTGCAGCCCCTTCTTCCTCCTTGGGTTCACTCACTCCAACTTAAAGAAAATGTAGGAAGGCTTTGGGTTCCTCCCAAAAAATTGCTCTACTAAGAGGGAAAGGTTTTGGTCTCAAATACTTTGGTGGAGAACTTGTAGAAGGTAAGAAAATGCTATTCCAAGCCTTAACTGAAGTTTTAGTGGTTCTTTAGTGAGTAATTAAAAGTTTGCTTGAGCTATGAAATGAGCAAATTACATCCTAATGTTGGGGGCACTAGGGTAGATTAGTTAGATTATTGCATTACACTTTATTAGTCGATCTTGCATTATTTTATTGGACAAATAAAAAAGTTTCATGTAGCTAGGGTTCATGGTTGTTTAGTGATGAACGTGTGTGTGCTTTCTTTTTAATTCATAGTGGAAACTTGTAGGAAGTTTTTCTCCCTCTTCTAAACTCCAAATGCTATGGTTTTTGTTGCTAAAATTTTCTAAAACCATAATCTATTAGTGTAATCATTTTGTGCTACAACTTTGGTATTAAGGACTTTTTTAGTTGTAACTTTCCATGTATATGCATTTAGATCTCGATTAATTAGTCCTTTAATGTATTTTCTTTAATTGTTGTTCTAAAGGATGTAGTATAGGAAGTCTTGGATGTATGGCTCATTAAGGTGGAAGGCAGGTTTCCATGAAGAGGTGGATAAATTTATTGAAGCTGCTGAGAAGCATGTGAAGACATTGACATAAAATATTTATTCAATAATATGTCCATGTCACGATTGCAAAAACCATATAGCATGGAGAGATGTGGAGATCATCTGATCACATTTGATTACATGAGGATTTGTTAAGGATTACACAATCTGGATTCATCAAGGTGAAAGTGTTATTGATGACGGCGATGAGGATGATCTAGGAGATGACCCGAATACCCTAACGCAGTATTTAGAAGAGCTTGATGCAAGAATGAACCCGAGTCCGACAACGAACTATGAGTGTTGATGGTTGGGATAGTAATGGCACAGGGTGGTGATCACGGTTGCGATGGTAAGGACAAGGGTGGTGTTGATAATGATGGCGGAGTGCGTGTCAGGGATGAAGATGATGGTGACTATTTGGAGGAAATGCTTCAGGCCATTGGACAAGAAATATTACTAAAGAGCGTGAAAGGTCTAGAAAACCTAGAGTGGGTGAAAACAGCATCAAAGGAAACTGCCTATGGTGTTGAAAAGGGTTTTCTAATACACTGGACACTACTATGTTTTGTGCTTGAGATACTCATTCTGAAGGCTAAGTACGGCTGGTCCGATTGTAGTTTCAATGATCCATTGCGTCTCCTATTATGGTTGCTACCACAAAAAAACATAGTTTCCGCCAACACCTACCAAGTGAAAAAGGTTATAAGTCCATTGACAATGAGTGTTGAAAAACTCCATGCATGCCCAAACCATTGTATCCTTTTTCGTGGTGACACGTTCAAGGATCTAGATAAATGTCTTAGGTGTGGGGCTAGTCGGTACAATAACAACAATCTTTACAATAGGGATGAAACCTCCACAGGGAACAAGAGGAAGAAGGGTGGGAAAAAGGTGGTACAAGATTTTCATCTCCAAGACGACACTCCATTAGACAATGATCCGAAGTAGAGAAGAATTCCTTCCTTGGTAATGTGGTACCTACCAGTGACTGACTGCTCGAGGCGAATCTTCCTAAACCCCAAAGAAGCCACACTCATGATATGGTGGGATGATGAGTTAAGGTAGATGATGATAAGATTGCACACCCGATCGATGGTAGTTAGTGGCAAAACTTTGATGAGAAACACAAAGACTTCAGCGCTGACCCGAGAAATGTATGGTTTGGCTTGAGCACCATTGGAATGAATCCCTTAAATGGGAGGATGACTGACCACTGCACTTGCCCGATGATCTTGACCATGTGACACATTTTCAGGTCTGAAACAACTAGGTAATGATATTGACATGTTTCTCAAGCCTGTGATGCAAGAATTCAAGAGGCTATGGTGCTTTGGTGGTACTATTACAGTCTACTCACAATTTGAATTTGTAGTTTTTTTGTAGCTTTTTTATTTGTAGCCGCCATGAGATTGCTCTGACCTAAGCGGTTTTCATGACCCAAGTCATGAAAACCACCACAACATGTCCTATGCGTCCAAGGGTCTAGTGAACCGGGACAGATCTATCAGTCGCCGTTGCCAGAGCACATAGTTGTTGATGCACTATGCAACAACCAGGCTCGCGTGCACAGCAAGGGGGTTTTTTGGGTGGGTACCAGAAACTTTGCCCCTAGGGGTTCAAACTCCAGTTGGCCAGCTGAGGCCTTAAGCCTTCCCGTCTGACCAGTCGAGCCGAAGCGCGCTGCAACACTCACTACTACACAAATACATAATTTTACGATCACGATGCCCTTTTATTAACTTAGGCATTTACAAAATCCAATCACCTTGGTTACTACATGCGAAAAGGCGGTTGTTTTATTTACTAATGCACCAAAAAATAACGACAATGCAAAATGAATTTATGAGGTAGCCGATTTATTTACGAAGGCAGCTAGAAGTGCTCGCCGCAATAGTTTTAAGACAATAGCCTTGAAAAATAGTCTATTTTTGGAGGCGATCATCTAGGGCCTGCCTCCATAAATATCCAGTTTTGGTGGAGGGCACATTATAAGGTCTTCCTCCAAAACTATTGGCCTAGCTCCAAGCCCAGACAAAGCCCATACCAAGCTCATCTACAAACAACACTTAGGGTTTACAAATCCTCAGTTCATTACACAAAGCCAACCCTCGCTCTCCATCTCCTTCCTCCACTGCAACGTCCGCATTGCTCCCTCTCCTGTCCCTCTCTCCCACGGTGGTGGCTCACATGGCCTGCATTATTGCATAGTACAAATGTTGCGACCTTTTTTGTTTTGATTCACGCACATATACACAAAGCGTACACCAGTTTTGTGGCTTGATTTGTCTGCCACAGCTTGCACGTGTGAGAGGACGTGCATGCGCGCGCGCTCACACACACACACACAGAGAGAGAGAGAGAGAGAGCAACCTAGGGCATTATGTATAGCCATGGCTCCCATGTGCACAGTGTCCTTCATCGGTTTTTGCTACATCTTGGGATCCACCCCTCCCACCATTCCATTAATACTAAGTAACCACTGATTCTTGAATAAGTTCATAGTTTTAGAGCTGTACTCAGCAAATGGAGTTAGGGATATGTGACTGCTTGGCAAATTCCTAACATGGAACGTTGCCATATGTAAATAGTATACCATCAGTGGCATAATTAATTCCAACTACGCACATCTAGCAAGCAAATTGAATTATACAAAGAAAGTCAAAAGATTTTTACTGTCCCCCATAACAATATATTTCTCATGGGAATCATGGACACACTACAAGATATAGTTAAACAGTTCACATAGATTTAGACCATGAGTTTGATTTGTAACTATGCACAGGTAGAAGGCAAATGAATAATACCACGAAAGTCAAAAGATTCTTACTGTCCCCATACCAATACTATATTTCTCATGGGAATCATGGACAACTTAGTTTACATGATATAACTAAACAGTTGACACAAATTTAGACCATCAGTTTCGTTGCTCATCAATATAGTATACTACACAATAATGGTTAACGCCCTAGTTTTGAACATGGTAAAAAAAATGGTTATCTGTTGATGACATGTTCTACGTTGGAGGCATCCAGTTGTTTCATTTTCTAAATAAACAAAAAAAGCATTTAAGAAGGTGACAATAAATGATCTGCTGAGATATTTTTTTGTGGTCTCTATGTTACAAATATATATCTGATTTGTGGACTGTTTCATTTGAAATATATATGGATCTAGATTACTTGCCCCATGTTGTCATTCTTGGGCTATGAATGTATTGAATGAACGAAAGAGGTATGATAGAAAATAGAGTTTTGTTTAAGAAATTTTGAGGAAACACACCAGCCCACTGTAGCATACAAATTTGGTTATGTGTAAAAAAGTTTTTTGTTGTTGTTATAAATATAAGAAGTATTGAGTGAGTGAACTAATTTATTCTTTGCTATGATATCATGTTTCCTTAAAACAACCCGAGCAAATATGAGCCTGGGCAACAAGTGTGGCCATGGCTACCATGTGTGCACTGTCCTTCATCGTTTTTGGCTACATCTTTGGATCCTCCCTCACCACCATTCCATTAATACTAAGTAACCTTTGATTCTTGAAGTTCACGGTTTTAGATATGTGACTCTTCCTAACATGGAACGTTGACATAGGTATTAAATAATATGCCAATAGTGGGATAATTAATTCTAACTACGCACGTGTAGCAAGCAAATGAATAATACAAACAAAGTCAAAAGATTCTTACTGTCCCCATACCAATACTATATTTCTCATGGGAACCATGAACATTTTAGTTTACATGATATAATTGAACAGTTGACACAGATTTAGATCATCAGTTTCATTTCTAACTATGCACATGTAGCAAACAAATGAATAATACAGAGAAAGTCAAAAGATTCTTACTGTCCCCATACCAATATTTTATTTGTCATGGGAATCATGGACAGTTTAGTTTATATGGTATAATTAAACAGGTGACACAGATTTAGACCATCAGTTTCATTACTCATCAATTCAATATACTATAGTACACAACAATGTTAACATCCTGGTTAAGGCGGTAAAAAAATTGGTCATCTACTGATGACATGTCTCACGTTGGAGGCATCTAGTTGTTTTGTTTTTAAAAAAATAGAAAAGCGTTGATGAAGGTGACAATAAATTGATCTTCTGAGATATCTTTCTGGTCTCATTACAAATTATATCTGTTTTGTTGACATGTTCATTTGAAATATGGATCTGGATTACTTGCTCCATGTCTTGCCATAGTTTAGCTCTGAAAGTATTGAATGAACCAAAAGAGGTATGACAGAAAAAAGAGTTTTGTTCAAGAAATTTTGAGGAAACACACCAGCCTAGTGGACATAGGTTATGTAATTAGCTGCACCACTGTAACATACAAATTTGGTATTATGTATAAAAAAAGATTTTTTTGTTGTTGTAAATATAAGAAGTATTGAGTCGAGTGAACTAATTTATTCTTTTCTATGAGATAAGTTTCCTTAAAACAACCCGAGGAAATATGAGTTCGTTCAAACAACCCCCTTCTAACAGTCCCCCCTACCTTTTTTCCCTTTGTCATTAGATGAAAGAATGATATTTAAATGATGGATAGAAAAAGGAAAGAATACAATGCATCCATGCCCAAAGGAGAAACAAAGAAGAATTTATAAAATATATATGGCTATCTCTCCATGTACGTAGGGATGATTCAAATCGTTGGCTTGGAGTTAGTTTACACATGCCCATGTTCCTTGTTGAACTGTCTTGTCCACATATTGAGATCAATCTGTTCATTTTGTTAAAAAGTTGTCGTATTTCTTGTTGTCCAAATTACTCCACAAGATGTGATAAAAATATATCTGAACAAAGAGAAATAAAGTATGATCAAGCTACGGTATCTATTGGACACAGTGTTCCAACTTATTGGAATGCACTATGCCAAAGAACAACTACAGGGGGCATTTTACCAGCCACCCCTAACAAAGCGTTCTTACAAAGCCGGGCTTTGTAGGGGTGGTTTCACAGCCGCCCCTAATTTGTAAGGGCGGCAGGTGATTGAGCCACACCTACACCAAATTTTGTGTTTCAAAACTAAAAAAAAATTGAAAGCATTTTTATTTAATCGGGTGTGGTCCCCACCGCCTAGCCATCCGCCCCTGCCTGTCGATGTCGCAAAAGCTGCGCATTTTTCGCACAAAATCGTGGCGCGCTTGGCGACCGTGGTGGCCACCGAGGCCATGCGGTGTGTTGGTATTTCTTAGTGCAACCACCGAGTAGACTTTTGATCTACTCGGGATGATTACTCTAGAAATACTCGGATAGATTCATAGGTTTACTGAGTTCAATCCGCAGCGCACGGATCTATCATTGTAGCATTTCACCGGTGAGTATTCGGGTATCGTTATTTATATTTTCCAAAAGGAAGGCAGGTTTATGTAAAGATTAGCATAGCGATGATTATAGCCCACAATGTAAGTATGAATAACCCGGTAGTCTAGTACAGGGGTAAACATGATAATCCCGGATAGGGAGAACACACTTCGAGCTACTATAAGGATAAAGGAAAATAAGGATAAAAAAAGAATATCCTACGGTGAATAGGCAATTCTAATATCACATGTGCATAGAACTTTAGTAATCATACAAAGTTAATGGACAATCATAACACTATGTTTAGATGATGAGGAGATGCCCGCGGCTGGTGCGCCCGGTAGATGAGACACTTTCGAACTCCGACTCAACACCCGAACGTGGAGGAGTGCAAAGGGACGGACAGGGGCTGTCACCACCACCGCCTACCTCACTACCGTGGGATGCCCCGAGCACCACGCCCATGCATATAGAAAACTACCAATACCCCCCCCCTCTGGGACTCAGACCCTACGGATCGACAAGCAAGGATAAAGGCAAACCCGAAGGTACATCAAACCATCACCCTAGCATAATACTACAACTCTCCAAGAACAACATATGAACAATTAGCCTATAGTTAGTTCATGTCATTTCATAGCATATCAACTATAGTCTAGTTCATACCCTATGAATATAACATGAAGATAACTATACTATAGTTCACATGCAATGTAATATGAATAAAAGGACTTGAATATGAAAGAATACTCCATAGTATATTACCAAGAAGATCCTTCCAAGGAGACAAGCCCTTCTTGAAGCTTATCCTTGCTCACAACTAAATACTAGAACTAAAGAATGAACAAGTGGAGAGGTAGTAGCTCTTGGTGTGATGTTCTACCTTGAGGTGAGGCTCTACCCTTTATTTATACTCATTCTTGGTTGGTTTGTGCGGGTAGAAATGGAAGCACCTATGGGAACCTCCTATGCATAGCGGCATGCAACCGTCTGTGAAAGGTCGGCACTTATTTGGTAGACGTGCTTTACGAAGTGCGCTTTCCATGAAGTTTGGCACGTTCTCACTTGATTCCATGTATTTGTCCTGCAAAATATATTTCTCGGAATACAAGTGGAACTAGGTTAGAAGTAAAGGTATATGTGTCGTTGGTGTGCAAGATTCCTGGAAAAGAAATAAGTTGGCGGTATAAAATGGTCGATAACGACCGCCAACACTGTGCTTTCGGGCCATGGGGCCGTGCCAATGGGCTACTCTGAGATGAATGCACTACTATAAAAAATATTTTATAACGTGTTTTCATTTTATTAATCGTGGTAGTTTTATTAAAAAACACCATGGTCAGTGCCTCAATTATACGTGATGATTTTTTAATTAACTATGGCGTTTTTGTGAAATAACTACCACGGTTAATAATAATCCCATTGGATTCAACTCGACCCGATAAAATGCAACCACTATATATTTGGGACTTAGGGTTTTCCCACCGCACCACACTTTTGTCCCCATCCCGTGCGGCGTGCCCACTCTCCCGACGCCCACGCATGCGCTTCTTCCTCCACTGCTACATCCTCTCCACTCCCCACGTCTCTTGACCGCACCTCCTCCACTCCCTCTCCTCACTACCAGCAGCATGCCTCTCCACCACATGCATCCCTCTCTATAGTATGTGTGTTGAATTGCAACACCGAAAATTTGGTTGCTAGAGAGGCTTGTATTGCAACGAAAACCCAAAAATGGTAGCAATATGTGCCTTTAATACAACAGTTTTTAAGGGGTTGCAAAACTTTGTTGCAATTGGTGGCTGATATTGCAATGGTGAAAACGTGTTGCAAGAGACTTGATTTTGGTTGCAATTGTGTGGTAGTATTGCATTTGTTGCAATTGGTTTTGACTATTGCTACGGGTTTGTTGGGTTGCAATACAATTGTCGGTGTTTTGAGAACCGGGTATCCCTAGCACCGGCAATAAAATATATAGGCTGTGCGCTCCCCGCCTGATGGCGTGTGCGAGCAGGAAGATGAGGCGTTTATCCTGGTTCAGGCCATGGGGCCCTACGTCCAGCAGGTGTGTCTCTTCGTGTTACTCGCACCAATCGTGCACAAGAACCAAAGCGATTACAAGTTGTTCTTGGGAATGAAGCGGGACTTCAATCCAAGATGAACTGGCTAAGTGTCAAAACCTAGTTGAGGGGAGAGTCCTTTTTTAGTGTTGCATTACTCCCCTTTTTATAGTGTAAAGGAGAGATAATGTATACAATACGTGTCATGTACAAATGCTGCTGTGTCTACTATCCAGAGCGGTTGGGCATACCATGCCCGAGCCTGGACCTCGGGTTCTCATAAGGGAGTCCCCTGGTGTAGACGCGTGTCTTGAAGCCTCTTGTGTTCGTGTCCATCGCCCGAGGGGAGGGTCTCCCGGGGCCAAATGGTGACCCTCGGATCTCTCTATGGTCCATAGCTGAGGTGGCCTGGGTCGTGGTGTGGTGTCAATGTCCCGAGGGTCCTTGGACTCGTGTCGAGGTTGTGAAGCTGCAAGCAAATAAACAGTAGGGTTGTGTTTCCCCGTGTGGGGTGACGCGTGTGATAACTGTTGCCTTTATGTCCCATCAACGGGAGACGCGAGGAGATAACATGTCAGATGAATCGTCAGGGCAATCGATTGCCCCGTCATCATGGCCCGTGAAGCAGGCGCATTAAATGCACCCGTTCCCCACCGCTGGTTCGGCCTCCCAAGGTGCGCCCGGGTGGCGTCCTAGAGGGAGAGAGAGAAGCCCGTGCCGAGGTCCCTCTATCTTCGGGGCGAGGAGAAGTCTCGCCCGAGAGTTGACCTTCCGGGCGAGACGGGGGACCGTTTCCAGGGTTCCTATGTCTTCGGGCGAGGCGGAACTTAGTCCCCGGGGCTTTGCCCTTCGGGTTAGGAGTGAGTCGTGGTAAAAAGCGAGCCATCCTGGGCCGGTGCTGTTGTATGTAGGCGGATCTTGGCCTGTACATAGATGGGCTTTTATAAGCCTGTTGGGTATGGTCTTCCCTAGTTTCGTGTCGTCTTTGTTGGTCCTCATTCCCTTTATTTCGAGGGTTTTTACCCTAGGCCCTCCTGGCCTAGCTGGGTTGGTTTCGGTAAGTTGGGCCTTGCCAACAGAATGTTTGGAGAGGGGCTGCCTTGGGCTTCTCCAAGGGAGCCCAAGGGAGCTTTTCGTATATTGAATCCTGCTTAGCGAGTCTGCGGGCTTGGGGCCGGCCTTCGTCCTCCTGGTCATCTCCCAGGCCCAAAACGCGCCTTAGATCGTCAACTCCGGCGTCGTCTTCTCACCAGTCCTTCTTTTTGGGCTTTGGGGCTGTGTTATCTTTTATGGGCCTATTTTTCTCATGGGCCGATTATTTTTGTCCCCGACAACAGTCTTCGAGCTCAATCTCATATATATAGATGTCGTATGTCACCCGACAACTTGATCAATCTGGTTCAAATGTATAAGTCAGACCTATATATGTTTCTATTCCTATATATATACATGAATGTGTGCACTCTTCATTCAATAAGACAAAGGGAACATATAGAATGCCAACTGCATGTACATGTATAGCAAAAAACAATCTAGTGTGTGCTTAAAATCATGTTATTGTTGCATGCATAGGTGCATATATATATGAAACTTACACTTGCAGTTCTGATTTATTGTCCGTAGCGTTGGAGGTGATCCTATTAGCAGGAACAAATAGTGAATGTCTGGCATGAGCAGATTAAGTTTTGATTATGGGCTTATGGCATCACTGGGTAATATAACACATACTCCCGAGAAGTAGTGTAAGACATCGACATGGTCTTTAAAGCACAACTTTGACTTATCTTTTCTATAAAATATTTATTAGAAAGTTATATATGTATATTTTTATGAAAGTAATTTTCAAGACAAATCTATTGATATGATTTTCACATTTCTAAACTCAACGACTTAAAAGTTATTCATAATTTAGATTCCCGAGTTTTACCCAAACCCTGTCCAAACCGACTTCTTTTATCCTATATGGAGGGAGTAGTTTTATTCCTCTTTAAGTAAATGTATGGTTCTCTCCATAGACTTGATTAATTAGTTCATTACATGCTCGGTTAATCTCATTGTCTAAACAAGTTATAATTCAATTTTCCCTTCCAAAACTTGCAAAATGTCCTCCTGGTTTCTTTCTATTATGATCTCCCTTAGGGATAAGGGGCTCGAGGCACGGTGGTGAGTCGTCCCACCTTGGGCGTGTCCCCCGAGTTGGCTGAGTATAATCCATTGTTTTTGTGAATATCTATCTGGTCACGAATTAGCACAAAGTATTGGGCGACGATAATAAGCCAATTATAAGGTGGAATAGCATCTCCAAAAGACTCTTTACATTGTTCTTGATTTATATGAATAATAGCTTTGATGAAAAAATTTCCTTCCAACATCATCTTTATTTGGATCTCCAAATATAAATATCCTCCATTCTATATCACTACCCAAACATAGAGAGCGAGGATGACTCTCTAGAGTGCGAAAAAGATATAAAAACTATTGAAGGTACAAATATAGAAAATAACTTTTACTCAAATGACTCTTCAAATTATTCTAAATTAAATTTTAGAAAGAGTTGATATGCTCTCTAGTGATATATCTAGATGCTGTCTATTGATATATATCTAGGGTACTTATGGTAGTTTTGTCATCATCAAATAATATTGAATATATCTATACCTAACAATAAAACACGAAAATTTCTGCCAATTTGCCACAAAAATTTCTGTCCGCCTGCCGCGTTCCAAGGGTATAGAAAACCAGGAGCAGCCTGTCCGCCTCGGTTACGACTCAAACAAATCCACAAATCCATTGTATCCATATATGCCTCCTGCTCGGTTCTGACACAAACAAATCCACACATCCATCGTATCGATATATACATAAATATTGTTTCTTGACCATAATTACCGGTGTCCTAAAGCGGCTTCGCTTCCAATCGCACGCCATCCAACACGATGCAGGGCTCCATGGGAATCGTGGACAGTTTAGTTTATATGGTATAATTAAACAGGTGACACAGATTTAGACCATCAGTTTCATTACTCATCAATTCAATATACTATAGTACACAACAATGTTAACATCCTGGTTAAGGCGGTAAAAAAAAATTGGTCATCTACTGATGACATGTCTCACGTTGGAGGCATCTAGTTGTTTTGTTTTTTAAAAAATAGAAAAGCGTTGATGAAGGTGACAATAAATTGATCTTCTGAGATATCTTTCTGGTCTCTGTTACAAATTATATCTGTTTTGTTGACATGTTCATTTGAAATATGGATCTGGATTACTTGCTCCATGTCTTGCCATTGTTTAGCTCTGAAAGTTTTGAATGAACCAAAAGAGGTATGACAGAAAAAAAAAGAGTTTTGTTCAAGAAATTTTGAGGAAACACACCAGCCTAGTGGACATAGGTTATGTAATTAGCTGCACCACTGTAACATACAAATTTGGTATTATGTATAAAAAGATTTTTTTGTTGTTGTAAATATAAGAAGTATTGAGTCGAGTGAACTAATTTATTCTTTTCTATGAGATAAGTTTCCTTAAAACAACCCGAGGAAATATGAGTTCGTTCAAACAACCCCCTTCTAACAGAGTCCCCTACCTTTTTTTCCCTTTGTCATTAGATGAAAGAATGATATTTAAATGATGGATAGAAAAAGGAAAGAATACAATGCATCCATGCCCAAAGGAGAAACAAAGAAGAATTTATAAAATATATATGGCTATCTCTCCATGTACGTAGGGATGATTCAAATCGTTGGCTTGGAGTTAGTTTACACATGCCCATGTTCCTTGTTGAACTGTCTTGTCCACATATTGAGATCAATCTGTTCATTTTTTTAAAAAAAGTTGTCATATTTCTTGTTGTCCAAATTACTCCACAAGATGTGATAAAAATATATCTGAACAAAGAGAAATAAAGTATGATCAAGCTACGGTATCTATTGGACACAGTGTTCCAACTTATTGGAATGCACTATGCCAAAGAACAACTACGGGGGCATTTTACCAGCCACCCCTAACAAAGCGTTCTTACAAAGCCGGGCTTTGTAGGGGTGGTTTCACACCGCCCCTAATTTTGTAAGGGCGGCGGGTGATTGAGCCACACCTACACCAAATTTTGTGTTTCAAAACTAAAAAAAATTGGAAAGCATTTTTATTTAATCGGGTGTGGTCCCCACCGCCTAGCCATCCGCCCGGTCCGTCGATGTCGCAAGCTGCGCATTTTTTCGCACAAAATCGTGGCGCTACGCGGCCGTGGTGGCCACCAGGCCATGCCGTGTGTTGGTATTTCTTAGTGCAACCACCGAGAGTAGACTTTTGATCTACTCAGGATGATTACTCTAGAAATACTCAGATAGATTCATAGGTTTACAGAGTTCAATCCGCAGGCGCACGGATCTATCATTGTAGCATTTCACCGGTGAGTATTCGGGTATCGTTATTTATATTTTCCAAAAGGAAGGCAGGTTTATGTAAAGATTAGCATAGCGATGATTATAGCCCACAATGTAAGTATGAATAACCAGTAGTCTAGTACAGGGGTAAACATGATAATCCCGGATAGGGAGAACACACTTCGAGCTACTATAAGGATAAAGGAAAATAAGGATAAAAAGAATATCCTACGGTGAATAGGCAATTCTAATATCACATGTGCATAGAACTTTAGTAATCATACAAAGTTAATGGACAATCATAACACTATGTTTAGATGATGAGGAGATGCCCGCAGCTGGTCTGCCAGCCGATAGACACTTTCAGAACTCCGACTCAACACCCGAACGTGGAGGAGTGCAAAGGACGGACAGGGCTGTCACCACCTGCCGCCTACCTCACTACCGTGGGATGCCCTGAGCACCAAGCCCATGCATATAGAAAACTACCAATACCCCCCTCCCCCCCGGGACTCCGACCCTACGGATCGACAAGCAAGGATAAAGGCAAACCCGAAGGTACATCAAACCATCACCCTAGCATAATACTACAACTCTCCAAGAACAACATATGAACAATTAGCCTATAGTTAGTTCATGTCATTTCATAGCATATCAACTATAGTCTAGTTCACACCCTATGAATATAACATGAAGATAACTATACTATAGTTCACATGCAATGTAATATGAATAAAAGGACTTGAATATGAAAGAATACTCCATAGTATATTACCAAGAAGATCCTTCCAAGGAGACAAGCCCTTCTTGAAGCTTATCCTTGCTCACAACTAAATACTAGAACTAAAGAATGAACAAGTGGAGAGGTAGTAGCTCTTGGTGTGATGTTCTACCTTGAGGTGAGGCTCTACCCTTTATTTATACTCATTCTTGGTTGGTTTGTGCAGGTAGAAATGGAAGCACCTATGGGAACCTCCTATGCATAGCGGCATGCAACCGCCTGTGAAAGGTCGGCACTTATTTGGTAGACGTGCTTTCTGAAGTGCGCTTTCCATGAAGTTTGGCACGTTCTCACTTGATTCCATGTATTTGTCCTGCAAAATATATTTCTCGGAATACAAGTGGAACTAGGTTAGAAGTAAAGGTATATGTGTCGTTGGTGTGCAAGATTCCCTGGAAAAAGAAATAAGTTGGCGGTATAAAATGGTCGATAACGACCGCCAACACTGTGCTCGGGCCATGGGGCCGTGCCAATGGGCTACGAGATGAATGCACTACTATAAAAAATATTTTATAACGTGTTTTCATTTTATTAATCGTGGTAGTTTTATTAAAAAAACACCATGGTCAGTGCCTCAATTATCTGTGATGATTTTTTAATTAACTATGGCAGTTTTTGTGAAATAACTACCACGGTTAATAATAATCCCATTGGATTCAACTCGACCCGATAAAATGCAACCACTATATATTTGGGACTTAGGGTTTTCCCACCGCACCACACTTTTGTCCCCATCCCGTGCGGCGTGCCCACTCTCCCGACGCCCACTGCATGCGCATCTTCCTCCACTGCTACATCCTCTCCACTCCCCACGTCTCTTGACCGCACCTCCTCCACTCCCTCTCCTCACTACCAGCAGCATGCCTCTCCACCACATGCATCCCTCTCTATAGTATGTGTGTTGAATTGCAACACCGAAAATTTGGTTGCTAGAGAGGCTTGTATTGCAACGAAACCCAAAAATGGTAGCAATATGTGCCTTTAATACAACAGTTTTTAAGGGGTTGCAAAACTTTGTTGCAATTGGTGGCCGATATTGCAATGGTGAAAACGTGTTGCAAGAGACTTGATTTTGGTTGCAATTGTGTGGTAGTATTGCATTTGTTGCAATTGGTTTTGACTATTGCTACGGGTTTGTTGGGTTGCAATACAGTACTGGAGCTCAATCTCGCATATACAGATGTCAGTATGTCACCTGACAACTTGATCAATCTGGTTCAAATGTATAAGTCAGACCTATATATGTTTCTATTCCTATATATATACATGAATGTGTGCACTCTTCATTCAATAAGACAAAGGGAACATATAGAATGCCAACTGCATGTACATGTATAGCAAAAACAATCTAGTGTGTGCTTAAAATCATGTTATTGTTGCATGCATAGGTGCATATATATATGAAACTTACACTTGCAGTTCTGATTTATTGTCCGTAGCGTTGGAGGTGATCCTATTAGAAGGAACAAATAGTGAATGTCTGGCACGAGCAGATTAAGTTTTGATTATGGGCTTATGGCATCACTGGGTAATATAACACATACTCCCGAGAAGTAGTGTAAGACATCGACATGGTCTTTAAAGCACAACTTTGACTTATCTTTTCTATAAAATATTTATTAGAAAGTTATATATGTATATTTTTATGAAAGTAATTTTCAAGACAAATCTATTGATATGATTTTCACATTTCTAAACTCAACGACTTAAAAGTTATTCGTAATTTAGATTCCCAAAGTTTTACCCAAACCCCTGTCCAAACCGACTTCTTTATCCTATATGGAGGGAGTAGTTTTATTCCTCTTTAAGTAAATGTATGGTTCTCTCCATAGACTTGATTAATTAGTTCATTACATGCTCGGTTAATCTCATTGTCTAAACAAGTTATAATTCAATTTTCCCTTCCAAAACTTGCAAAATGTCCTCCTGGTTTCTTTCTATTATGATCTCCCTTAGGGATAAGGGGCTCGAGGCACGGTGGTGAGTCGTCCCACCTTGGGCGTGTCCCCGAGTTGGCTGAGTATAATCCATTGTTTTTTTTGTGAATATCTATCTGGTCACGAATTAGCACAAAGTATTGGACTACCGATAATAAGCCAATTATAAGGTGGAATAGCATCTCCAAAAGACTCTTTACATTGTTCTTGATTTATATGAATAAAAGCTTTGATGAAAAAATTTCCTTCCAACATCATCTTTATTTGGATCTCCAAATATAAATATCCTCCATTCTATATCACTACCCAAACATAGAGAGCGAGGATGACTCTCTAGAGTGCTTGAAAAGATATAAAAACTATTGAAGGTACAAATATAGAAAATAACTTTTACTCAAATGACTCTTCAAATGATTCTAAATTAAATTTTAGAAAGAGTTGATATGCTCTCTAGTGATATATCTAGATGCTGTCTATTGATATATATCTAGGGTACTTATGGTAGTTTTGTCATCATCAAATAATATTGAATATATCTATACCTAATAATAAAACACGAAAATTTCTGCCAATCTGCTAAAAAATTTCTGTCCGCCTGCCGCGTTCAAGGGTATAGAAAACCAGGAGCAGCCTGTCCGCCTCGGTTACGACTCAAACAAATCCACAAATCCATTGTATCCATGTATGCCTCCTGCTCGGTTACGACACAAACAAATCCACAAATCCATCATATCGATATATACATAAATATTGTTTCTTGACATTAATTACCGGTGTCCTAAAGCGGCTTCGCTTCCAATCGCACGCCATCCAACACGATGCAAGGCTCCATGGGCGTTGGGTCCAGGAGCCCCAGCTCGGCGCGTAGTCACGCCGCCATCTTCCGCGCGTCGTCGTCGTGCCTGATGCACACGTCGCACACACACACTCCATCGCCCGAGCCGAGCGGAGCTAGCTTTCCGGCGAGTTCAAGAGGGAATTGATGTGACGGGACACTCTAAAGTAGGCAAAATCAGGAACGACATGATGGATACTGAGTGGAACCAGCATGCTACGACAGGGGGTGCTGAGATCCATGGGCGTTGGGTCGAGAGATGTGGTGGCGTGGTGCGATGTTGTTCGGAAGAAGAAAGAAAGGAGCAGTTCAGGGGCCTGCAGCCATGGCGTGGATATTGAGCTGTTGCTCAGTTGATTGGTGAGGAAAAGGAGAGATTGCTTGCTCGGATTTGATCGGTGGAAGAAGAATGGAGAAGCTTCAGCTGCCTTGCTTTGCCGATTGGAAAACAGAGGGAGAAATTAAGCGCAGAAAAGGGAGCAGCTCGGAGAACATTGGGTGAGATCGAGTGGAGAGCTTCGGCGGAGCAACAGTGGCCGATTACACGGTTGAGAAGATAAGGCTGGGGAAAGAATAAAGAAAATGAGAATGATGGGTGGGTCCCATTAGTTGATGATGGACCAAACAGATGGGCCACGCACCTGATGACGTGGTTAGTTTAGAAGTATTGAGGAGTTTATTATTGGAAAACTGTTGTAGGATGATACATAAGATACTTATCGCGTCAAACTTCATGGCATATTTGCCCATAACCCGTTGCAACGCACGGGCACTTTTCCTATTCAAACTAAAAAACAATTCGACTGGATTTAATATAAGTCATTGGTATATTAATTGTGGTAGGATTGGACTTTGATTTGCTTCTCATAGATTTTGGCCAATGCCTTATGGAAACCTCTCCCTCCGCACACAGGAATCCTCCGATCCGATCCTGATCGACGTACCTCCGTCCCGTCGCGTCAGAGCTCACAACCTGTTCGACCGGATGCGTCCAGAGAAAAAGGGCAAGCACGTGCCCGTGGCGAGCGACAGCAGCGGCGGCATAGATGTGCTTCCAGACGTCATCCTGGAGCACATCCTCGGCTTCCTGCCTGCAGAGGAGGCCGGCCGGACGTCCGTGCTAGCACGGCGCTGGCGCCACCGGTGGAAGTACGCCACGGTCCTAAACGTCACGTGCATCATCGACTTTGGAAACTACTGGCCCAAATACAGCTTGCAGGAATGTCCCATGGCTGTCGACGACATGCTGCACTTCCGCGGGAGCGCTCCCCTTGAAGCATGTCACCTCACGTTTGGTTGCTTCTACAAGGACGCCGAAGTGCTCTGCCTGAATCGCTGGGTTCGGCATGTCGTGATGTGTCAAGTTCAGAGGTTCAGGCTCGAGAACTTTTACTGCATTGAGTACTTGATGCTGGATGACCTGCCTCTCATGTCACGGCACTTGACAAGGCTAGAGCTCGTTGGCATAGAGTTACACAACGAATTCTGTGACTTCTCCAGCTGTCCGGCACTGCAACATCTCGATATTGACCATTGCGATCTGTGGGATGCAAAAAGCTCTCGTCGCAGTAGATGAAAAGCCTTAGCATCACGGATTCTTTGTTCGGCCCTGAGACTAACACTCTTATCCTTGCCCCAAGTCTCGTGTCACTAAACCTAGATAGCCATCTGTACAGGCCTCCTGTTCTTGGGAGCATGCCATCATTGAAGAAGGCATTTGTGAGAGTTTCCATTGACGAGGATTGTGCTGATGAGGGGGTAGTGAATTGTTCGAGTGTTACTCTTGTCATATCATGGAACAAGAGGAGAACAAGTGTTTTCTTCTGGATGGCCTATCAAATGCTGAGAATTTGGCATTGCTATCCGAAACAACAAAGGTACGTTACAGTTTTATATTTCCTGGTTGTTCCTCTGTCCTAGTATTTGTGTTCCCTTGTGGACATTCACACAGTTGCTCAGCAATTGGCTTCACACGGACACTGAGTATTATTTCATCTTTTTTTTTTCTGCATTTCATCCAGTTTATTTTTGAGAAGGAATTGAAACGGTGTCCTACATTTAGCAACCTAAAAGACTCTGCTACTCAATGATCAATGGTGTGTTGCTCCTCATTTCCTTGCCCTAACTTGCATTCTCAAGCACTCCCCAGTTCTGGAAAAGCTCACACTTCATATTAACTCCATGGTATGTAGTGTTTCTAAATGTATTTCTTTTTTGCCTTGTGGAAGTAATTAAATGTGCTTTTGTTTCATATAATTTGTTATGTTTTTTTTTTTGTTGTTCCGATAGGGGCCCAAACACAGAGTGGAAATAATTGGAGTGTACCATCCAATGGATGGATCAACTACAAAAGCTAGAGCACCTCAAGGCAATCGAAGTCAAATGTGAAGTGATTGATGAGAACGTTCACAAAGTTCTGCAGTTCCTATGTACATATAACTTTAGTAAGTGAACTGCAGACTCTTGATTCTATCCATATAGCTGAATTTTTGCTTATATATATATATTTATATATGGAAACAAGAATGGAGCCAAATCAACTGTTTGTTACAAAAACATAGAACGACTTGGTACAGAGATGGATTGTGAAATTGGAACCCAATGCTGCATTTGTTACAACCATATGTAGATGGGACATAAGGAGACACAATCCAATCCATTTTTTTGGGTAGTGTTATCTATGAAAGTTATATGAAGAGGTGTTGAATATGTGTTATCTATGCTGCATTTTTTCCCCTTCGTATTAAACTTAATGACATCATATTATCAGGTGCTGTTAGTTCAGAATACTGTTAACTATTTTAGAACAGTAACTGGTTTTAAAAAATAGAACAGTAGCTCATATTTAATAGAAGCCCTCAGAGCAGTTCGAAAGATGTAACTTTCATGTTCAATAGCATAGTCCTCATTCCCAGATACTTTGTTTGATTTTCCTTCTGCATACCACTAGCATATTCCTTGTAATTTTGATCTGTTCATGCTGTACTATTCATGATGCATTGTAGCACTTCATTTATATAACCTGTCGGTGCCTGATTAGCTTGAAATATTTATTGTGATTCCCATTGTTTTTATTGGTGTCATGATGCATTATTGGATATAACTTTCCTAGTTTAGATTTGGATATTACTGTTTGTAAGGTCTAGATTGTACTCTCTAAAGAAAGCTAGGAAGTAAATTAAATATATCCAATCAAATAATTATTAGTACTCTACTTTACGTTATTAGAGTGTAAATTGATTTCGTGACTTATATGTGCCATCATTTTTAAGTTTCTTTGTCAACTAGCTGAGTGTTGTTTTTAATGTATAACATCTCTATCTAAACTTACTTTGCCTTATGATTGTTATATACAGGTTTCATTTTCATGTAGACATGCAAAAATGGTCTGCTGGTGGACTAGTGTCCCTTGAATCTAGAAGATCAAGACTGATAAAGTTTCACTAGGTCTTTGCTAGCTGCTTCTCACACTTCTGATTCCAGCCATTAGATTGCATGTACATGACAATGTTAATTTCTTTTATAAATTATTCTTGTTGAGTTGAGCCGTCATTGTGTCATTTTACTTCTGCTGCACCCTTTTTTTAACACGCTCAGAAATAACATTCAACATATATTACTGCAGCTCAAGGTCACATAGATGTCACTAGATAACTTGATAATCTGGTTCAAATGTAAGTCAGACCACAGATATATTTTTTTCTAGAACATGACTTCACGTGTATTTCATTAAGAAGAAACATCATAAAAAACAACAGGTGCTATCCGAAAGCGAGATGCAAGGATAGTAGAGTTCACAGACACCCTCCCGCTGATGCGCTACAAACAACAGACCAAGGCATCATGCCACGTTTGCCATGGGCTTAGCACGCCGACGCCACGGCGCTGGGTACAGCTCCTTCATAGCTGAGCGTATAACCATGCATTTGGAGGAGGAAAGAGGTTCCCGAAGGCACGGTGAAACTTGTCGTTGTAGCTATTGTCAGGGGACGTTCGGGCGAGGGAGGGTCCGACGCCAACCTCCACTTCCTAAGCAAGACCTTCTTGGCCTGAATCTCCAGTCTTGGGTCGCGACGGTGAGACAACGCCGCGATGCACATAGAAAATATATGTTTATCGCATATATGTTACTAGAGCTCAATCTTGCATAGATGTAACTTTTTTTGGTGTCACTGGACATAGGAAAAAAGGGGAAGGAAACAGTTAGATGAACCATGGCCAAAATTGCCCAACCCACCACCCCCCCGTTCTCTCCCGGATCTGAGAAATTAAGATTATGGGTGTGCGTGTCTTTCAGCAAACAACCACGATTTCATAGTGTTATCTAGCAAATATTGGAGCTGGCGGTTGAAATAACCATTTCAATTTGGATGTCCTGCAGCAACATTTGCCTAAACAAAAACAGCAACATTTGCCTAAAATAAAAAAAGGTAAAAGAAAATAAAAAATAGGTTGGGTTTTCCCTACTGACTCTAGTCAAAATGCTAGTGATATCGGTACCTATAGTCGAATCATCCATATACCCAATAATAAAATAACAAAATTTCTGCAATGTTTTTGTCATCCGCCCCTGTTTTTTTCTGCCATTCCTTCCTTTTTTTACGTAATCTAAATTTATTTCGTTTTTTGTACAGTATCTAAAATTGTTTCTGTTTTTGGTACCTCTTTTTTTTTTGCTGGCCGGCCATCTATACCATTGCAAATTCGACTACAATCCAACACTAACTACAATTGGACTCCAATCCAAATTGAAATCAACTCCAAATCGAATACAATTAGACAATAGACCAAACCATATAGGTCCTGTTTGGTTCCTCAATAGATACTAGGGACTAGATACTAGATTTTAGTCCCATTCTCTCTCTAAATTACCAAACATGGGGACTAAAAGAGGAGCTAGTAGTCCTCAGTCCAATAGTCTATTGAGAGGTGCTAATTGAAACTAATGGTCTAAATACTCCCTTGTCTCTAGTCTCAAGTAACCAAACAAACACACGGATTGAGTGAAATAAAGGAGACGCCGCCACCACGATGATGGTTCCCGCGCACGCCATCCTCCCGAGCACCATCCGGGAGACCTCGATGGAGCCACGTGCAGTTTTTTGCGACTGCTGGCAAAAGGCCTCATGCTTGTGCCATTTTTCCCTGCATCGCTGCACTCCTCATAGAATGTTTGCTGAAAACACAGAAGAGAGAGAAGTGGAGATAAAAAAATTTACTATAGGTTCGCACGGTTCCTCGTCGATCCTATGGTCCCGACACTCGAACAAAGTCCGATTTGCACCGTTAGGTAAGGAGGTCAATAACCTTACAAACACTAAAAGAGTGAACTGATCATAGATCTGTTGGTTAGGTTCCCTATGGTGGAAGTGGAACCTACCCACCCAGGTTCAAGGCCTCGACTTGGTACGGGTGCTCGCATTTTCCTGGACGTATTTCAGGATTTACCGGTGTTATGCTTTAAGTGGTAAGCGATGTTCTTACTGACAATGAGGCGCCTGTGTGACTTTGGGAATCTCTATATCTGCCAGGTCAGTCCTTCAAAGGTTCTCATAGGGGTAGGGTTTATATAATTGTGTCCATAGGGGTGAGTGTGTGTGCGAGTTGTGGGGTTCTCTGTTGTACTGTGTAGTTCTCAGAAAAAAAAGACAAAGAAAAATAATAAAAGATCATGGACCGCCTTAAGCTTGAAGAGGAAGCCTCTTTTGCTAAAAAAAGATAAAAGTAATGTCAGCCAGCCGAGGAAAAGGAATGACAAAAATAAAAAAGGTTATTATGGCTATTTCACTTTTTCTAACAATTGAGAGAAGCTAAGGTATTTTATCAAATGCTTTAATTTGTTGAGCACAATACAGCTATGTGGTGTGAAGTATTGAGCACAATACAAAAAATATAATGATTTATGTATAAAAAACTCTAGGATTTTGAAGATGAACTAACGCATGGGTGTGCACCGAGCCTTTGATTACCGCTACGTTAAAACTATAATATACTACTCCTATAAAAATAAACCACACTAAGGTATTTCTCTCGACATGCAAGCTATCCACATCAACAATCCACTAAAAGTTGCAATTATAGCCAGCTAGCATATGTAACTAATAGTTCCTCTCATCAACTAACATGCATTTAGTTATTCATAATGATGTGTCAAACCATTCACAAAAATTAATTTAAGATAGTTTCTATCACAAACCGGATCAATTCGGGGGACATGTGGCCGGACGTGCCGGCAAGGGGCGGCGGCGGCGGGTTGGGGCGGCGCGTGGGGCGGGAGGAAGGGAGATAAAACTTCTTTATTGCTTGCTGATCCGAAAGATTACAGAGACCCCTTACTTTTATATCCCGGCTAGTGGGACTTGTAAACCAAGCAATCTCTCTATAGGTTTCCTTGTATAATTGGAATACTTTTTTACAAGCAATCCTATTTATTTTTCTAATAAGGGTCTTCCTTATTGATAGATTATCCCCTTGCACACCTAAAGCCCTATGATAATCCTAGCCAAACTCTTTCTTTATTTTCTAATTAATTTTTGAAGATCCCGCGGAAGGGAGGAGGCGGAGGCGGCGGTGCGGTGCATGCCCCTCGGCCCTCGTGGGCTGTCATCCTGGGCCCTATTTCTTGGCATATGACATCTCCCCCTTCTCCGACCGGGCGTGTCCTCGCTACTGGATGAATGTCCATTCGGTGACGAATGTGGAAAGATTTGTAGCACTGCATGATGAGCCCAACCTCAGTAGAATCAGCTTCCCATGTATCGGGTTCCTCGGGATCATGTTCTCTCGGGTCCGCAAAGGGTGCGAACTCCAAGAGACAGTGGAGGTTGCGGTGTAGCCGTGGTAGATGTACTTGATGGACGGCGCGTCCCTGCTGTGTCGCCATCTGTCGACGAGCCTCAAGCAAGAGCTCCCTCGGAACTTCCCGCCTCAAGGTGTTGATGCACCATGTCGCGAGGCGGACTCTCTAGGAACAAGAAGCGGTCATTTGGCAGAGGAGTGATGAAGAGAGGTAGTAGGCACCAAACAGTGATGTCGCGGCGAGTAGGGGGTGTTGCAGCCAGGTTCAACAACATGAAGGAACCGACGTCAAACATGGATGGGGAGAGGCGTGTGTTCCCCTCTGCATCGTAGGGCGATGTGGGCGTTGTCGATGGTGAGGAAGAAGCGGTCCACGCCGTTGAGGAAGACGACGCGAGTTGGACCCACATGGTGGCGCCGTGGCCAGATGCCGCTCAGCAGGATGGAAGTTGGCGCCGCTATGGTCGGTGGCGTCGAGTAGGCGCCAAGGACGATGAAGTTCGTCCTATGAACCCCTCCCCAAGCGAGCCTCCCGTGACGCCCGGTAGTAGTGGTGAAGAAGCCGAGGTAGAAGCGACCGTCGAAGAGATGCGACCGTCCTCCACCGTCGAGCCGGTGCGGCGGCGCCGTGGTGACGTCGAGGCGATCCGTCGCAGTCTTTGGTCCTCCAATGTCGCTGTCGTGGCCGGACGTAAGACACATGTCGGGCGTGTCATAGAGGTCCAAGGCATTGGCATGCCATGGACGTTTGCCCGGCTGGGGCGAAGCTCGAAGTGCCAGCGAAGATGCCCGACCGAGGAGTCGGGTCGGGGGCGCCGTGTCGGTGCGCGGAGGAGGAGGCGCCGATGTGAACGTCGTGGCTTTGTCGCCGCGGTAGTATTGTAGCTCGTTGGCGGCGAAGTCCCATGTCACCCTTCCTGGCTTGCCGGCCGGGGGCATGCCAGGATGACGTCAACGTCGTTGCCCGCTCGATGCATGACATAGGCGCCGATGTCAAAGACGCCCGCGTCGATCGCGAACGTGACGTCGAAGCGGCGCCGCTGCGGTCGGTCGCACCGGTGCCCGGCAGTGATCGGCACATGCATTGGGTGAGTGCGCAATCCTGCGTACTCACCACCGAGGGTCGATGTAGTTGTGCATGGCTCCCGAGTCGACGGCGATACTGACACCGGTTCGCGAGATGATGCCGGCGGGTAGAATGTGCACCACGTGCCGGGAGTTGTGGTCCCCGAATAGGACCCTCATGTCGGCGCCGTCGGCGACGTCGTCGATGGCGGCGCCCTCCTCGGTCGTCGCTGTAGTCGCGGAAAATCGTGATGTTGAACAGGTGCTTGCACTTGTGACCGCGACGGTGAACGGTTCGCCTCGTTGAAGCACCGCAGTCGCCTTTGCGTCGCTCACGTCATCTCCTCCGTGTCATCCGTTTGAACGTCCGGTCGATGTCGAGGCTGATGTCGGTGGTGTCATTGCCGGGCGTCGTAGTCGAGGCGCTGGCGCTGGTGCTTTTGCCCCACGCTGCGTCGGCTTGCCGGAGTTGTAGAGGATGGTCAAGCGTCGCCAAATGCGCTCGGGCGAGGACATGGCCGTCTCCATGTCCTTTGGATCCTGCGGCTCGATGTCCGTCTTCAGCGGTTCCCCAATCTCGGCCAGATAGATGTTGACTTGCTGCTTGTTGTCGAGATGTCCCGCATGCACAACGTCGCCGAAACTTGCTACGCGTACTCATCCACCGGTGCTGTCTTCCACAAAGCAATGCCAGTTCACCCAGCGGATTTCGCCTCTGGCCGGGTCGGCGTTCATTGACGTCTTTGGGCGGCTCGTCCAATCTGTCAGCACCTTCTCCTAGGACAGCCTCATGTACCACTGTTGTGCTCCTCCCCGTGAGATGATATGAAGCGTACCAGACTTGCCCTGTGGCTGGTGTAAACCTTGTCCCCTCAAGAATTGTTCGCAGCGGTTCAGCCATGGTAGAGGATCGTCCTTACCATCATACGTCAGGAAGGACAGCTTATGTAGACGCGGTGATAGACCGGGGAAGTGCTCGGAAGGTGGGGAGGGGGGCACATGCTCCGTTGGTTGATTGGCCCTTGCTCCGGTGGACGTGGTCGGCGGCCGGCTGCTAGTTTCCGCCTCGGCACTGTCGATGGACGGTCGGACAAAGTGAGAAGGAGGCGGAGGGACTCTCCAATCCATTGCAGATTTGTCGTCGTCGGTGAGTTATCCTTCTAGGTTTTTATCAGATGTCGTTGACCCCGTTGTCATTGGCCTGCTTTTGTTTTGATTTTTGCCAATTTGCATTTTCTGATCAGTTTTGATCTGATAGGTCTCTTGCGTTTGCTTCACTAGTTCACCACATTCAGTTTACGATCTCGGATCATGCTTTGTTTTTTTCATTTCATTTCGTAAATAATGGTGGTTGTTTATGGCGTCTTACTATAAATGATGTGATAACAGGCTAGCATTGATTCGATTTGCTTGTTTGCTAAACTGAGTTTGAACATGTGTACGTGCTCAGTGTTCTGGTTTTTCCTTATCTCAGTACTGCCTAGCAGTGAATTGGAAGTGCAAGAGATCTCAATTGGCGTGTTTCTGTATCCTAGTTCATCTATGGTATGTTTCTCAGTCATTTGCCTTGCTACTTAGGTCAGTGATATTGTAATGGCATGATGATTGTTGATTACTGTTGTCACAGTGTGGTTGAACTCTTTACTCTGAAGCTAGCAAAGCCTACTTTCAAGTTTCCACTTTACAACATAATTGTTAGATTTGTCTTTTACCGACCCATCGTCTTTGTTCTAGATGTTCTATTGCTCTAAGCAGCCAAGCAGGTGGATTCCATTGCATCCTAATCTGACTTTACTCACTGAGAAGTAGGGACTTTGGATATTCATTACTGTTAGGGAGTCAGTCTAGGTACATTCAAGATAGGTTAACAAGTTGGAGTTTAATAACTCGTTTTAGCTATGAGATATTTGTATCTTTATGAGTTTTTTAGTTTAATAATTCCTTCTGATATAGAAAATATTCATCAACCAATATTTTCAGGTTTTAAGTTTTATTCCATTAGTTACAGGTTTTATGTAACTGAAGAAAAAAAAACTACTTCACTACATCTCACTTGATGCTTTACGGGCTATAATATTATTATATTTTGTAGTTGAGGGATTATGCAGTTAATCCTTGATATGTAGTGTGCTTTTACAGGCAGTTACTTAGACGGTTTTCAATAGTTTGAGTGGTAAAATACTTGGTCTTATATAAGTGAGGGGCCACCAATAGTTGAGGGGTTAAGTAGTCTTTTTCTTAGTAGAGAATTCACTAGGATTTCAAAACAATTATTAATGATTGTTTTCTAATATTTATGCTAAGTGTGAAATATTTTTAACACCGAATAATGAAGCCAAATAATATATTTTTAAATATACCAAATAATCGGAAAGCATGTCTGCAATTACAAACCTTTGTGTATACCGAATAATCAAGCCAAATAAACAAACATATGTTTACTGTATAGCACTCAACACAGAAAAGCATTATGTATATAGCACTCAACACACAGAAGCATTATGTATATAGCACGCTGAATAGACACAACTTGCAGTACATACACAATATGCATTGCACATGTAGGATCGACCACACTGCAATATATGGAAAATATGCCTGTTCATGCATTGTTCGAGTCACCAGCAATCGTCCTTAATGTTCGACGCACTCGTTGAGCAGCTTATGTATTGGGTCTGCCACTCCAGAACACGTGGTGTACGTGTCAACTCCTTTGTAGACCCCCTCAGTCACACGCGCAAGGTCTAACACCCGATCTAGCAGCGCAACTGGTACCCCTTGATCCCTTTTGAGTAATTCCTGATTGATGCACCTCCAGTGCTCCTCTACAAGGCACTTCAGTGCTTGTTTTGCTTCTCAAACTGTGACACCATGCTCCTTTACATAGCACTCGACTGCAGTAACACACTTGCTTCTTTCTTCTTTCTCAGTCTGTAAAAATATGTATATATACACATATGTATAAGCATCTAAATCATGTGTATGCTTGTTGGTGTCGGCCGGTGTGGATATGTATGTTCATGTTTTCTTGTTGTTACCTCATGTCCAGCAATATCGTCCATCAAGCGGAGAATGATTGATGCACTTTCTATAATTTTAGGATATGAGAGAGCCCAAGTGAAAATTTCATCATCGCTTGGGAACATTCCAGCAAAGGATATGATGGCCAAAGGCCAGTACAATGTGCTCACTGCAGCAGCCTGCTTGAGATATTCAAGCACAGTTGGCACTTGTCCCTCTTCTCGCCATACCAGCTCTTGTAGCATAGCCTTGCTTCCCTCCTTCAGCTAAATTTGAGTAAAATGGAATGAATATGAACACATCAGTTGGAAACACAGAAGGTTCGGCAACAACTTTTTCTTAAAAAAATTGTAC
Organism: Hyparrhenia diplandra; assembly: GCA_015847255.1. Classification (NCBI taxonomy): domain Eukaryota; kingdom Viridiplantae; phylum Streptophyta; class Magnoliopsida; order Poales; family Poaceae; genus Hyparrhenia; species Hyparrhenia diplandra. The sequence continues at coordinate 201,920 of JADLZK010004445.1, read as the reverse complement.
ACTAAACCTATTCTTTGAATGACCCAATTCAATTTTGGGTCTACCTAGTGATCTAATGAAACTAGTAATTTTCATAACACTACATCTACACATAAGTTAACTGTCCTCATAACTAGGGGACCTCACCCGCGCGTTGCCGCGGAATTAAAAAATACAATGATCATAAGGAAAATTTTCCTTGATATCATCTCTTGATGATAAGGACATGAGCTTAGAGCAACTCCAAGATAGCTAGTAAAAATGGATTGCTAAACTATGATTTAGCCAACCTCTAAAATAGAAAACTTTGTAAAAAAATAGAAAATTCCAACAGTCTTTCTACTACGGCAATGCTAGATGGCTAGCGGCACATGCAAGCTATATTTACCATGTGAGATTGTAGAAATAGCCAGTTTGCTATTTTACAAAAACAGGATAGCATAATTGTTGGAGCATACCCTCAATTAACGTTAAACACAGTGGACTTCGGAGATAATTGAAGATTTTTTTTTTTGAAAAATATCACTAATACTCACCACATGTCTTGCCTTAAATTTATTGGAAATATCCATTATGTTTGCAATGTTCAGTACACTGAAAGGGTGATGGCCTTCATTAATCTTGAAAGAGAACATCATTGATGTCAAACCACTGCCATATTGAAAACATAAGAACCCTCTGGGCTGCCTAGAAATGTCAAAAGTATAGGAAGAAAATAAATTATTTTAACATCGAATCACAGGATTAATGTAACTTCAAATTCCATATGATAGATCACGTACGTTGACAAAACTGTGGTGCAGCGCATAGTAGTCTGCCTGCCTGACGGACCTGAAGAACTGCCGGAAGAAGTTGCTCTGTCGGCCGGAAGACAATAGCCAGTCAGTCTGTAGAATTTCATAATGGTGGACAACAAAGATTTCCTTAAGACAGTGGGCAGGAAGCTTTCGAATTTAGTAGATGCTTTACCTTTGATCAGCTGCAGGTTTAGAGTTGCAGCTTGGGCAGGGTCCCAGGCTAGCTCCCAGGATCGAAATTCAAAGGAACTGTTCAACAGATAAACATAGTTATCTGAATCTCAGAATGTAATCGATCGGCACATGAAAGTCATAGAGGACGACAGTAGATTAAAACCTGTTGACCGTTCCCGTAGATGAATCAGTCGAAGCTGGAGCACCCCGGACTTCAGTTTAGATTTTTCCTTTTTGTGCACTGTTCTGCAGGAAACTATAAAAGTTAGTGTTAGTTGTAGCGGTATTAAAACAAAAATGTGGTATGAAAAATGTTTTACCTGGAAAAAATGTACCAACCATAAGCAAGCTGTGGTATAACTCAATTACACCCTTTAGATGGTGAGAATCAATTCTAAATCTCTAACACAACAACAACTGATAACTCAATTACACCCACAATGGGTTTGTGAAATTGAAGCAAGACTTAAACACCCACAACTGATAATTCAGGGGAAATCATAGGACTCTATTAACTGAAGGGAAATCATAGGAAATTATGGGAAATCTTTTAACTAAAGGGAGACACAGAATCCATTAAAAAAACTTATAAAGATCAGCTTTAACATGTATCAAAACACAGACCATCAGGGTAACCAACTCCATGCAAATAAATCCCATACATTACGCATCATAGTTCCACAGGTTCAATTCATGTAAGCATGGACACAAAAATAGTCCATTATTTAGATAAGCTGCAAAGTACATGATTCCTGGTAAATGCATTAAAAATTTAATACATTCATGGGGAATGACACAACTATTTTATTCGTGCATGCATCAGAGCTGCTGGCACATGTTTAAGAAAACCATGGTACGTAGAAGGAACAGATGGAGTGATAAAAAGAAGAAAAGAGGATTGTTATTTTTTCACGAACTGCTGCAATGGGAACAGTTTTGCATAATAATGATGCAAATAGTCCTGCATACATCTGACATAAAAGACAATCTTAATTTTGCCTACATACATGTCAAGCTAGCACTATAGTCCTGCATAATAATGATGCAAATAGTCTATGATGCTAGTTGATCTGTTATCTGTGCATGTGAGAGAAGCTAACCGTGATATATCTATGACAGGACAGAGACATGGTAGATATCTGTTGATATAAAAGTAATTTCATAACAAAATAGCCAAAGCCCTAGAATGACAAAAGTAGTTTGAAATCACCTCTTGCAACCCACTGTCATGCTAGGATTGGATCCCAGCTAGCAAATCACAATTAGATTGAAAAAGCGCCTGCACTTTCTTCAGACCTGCTGCCCTGCTCGTCTTCGTAGCAGAGAAGAAAGGAGGACCATAGAGCCCCATATGTTCAGCTTGGTATCTTGGCTCTAAGTTTCTATGCAGAGCGATGTGTCCTGCAGCTGCAGGCTTATTACCTATCAGGACCTGCGGCAAATAGCACACATCAGTAGAAGTTCAAATGAATCAATAAATAGGTGTTTTATAGAACTTGCAGTTCACCTCGACATCAGTTGGAGCAATAGGGTGGATTACGTCGGGGAACCCATCTGTGAATTAGCAACCAGCAATGAAGCTGCTGAGCAACGGCGGCCATGTATCCAGTGACAGCATCATGGACAGGTCTGACCCTAGATGAAGAACGGAGGTATTTCGCGTTGCCTCAACACGACATAAAGAAACCAATCAAGAACCAACACTGATCGAAAGGGATTTGGGGGAAATTGCAAGAGGAAAAAGAATGGAGGCCGAGGGGAACCGGGTGCTCACCAGTCTCTACGCCGCGACGGGGGAGAAGGTGCCGAGCCGGCGGCGGCCGGCCTCCATAGGCTGCGGTGCAGAGCGGGCACACAGCGCGGCGAGACCTAAAGTGCGCCCGAGCCCCGCGGCGGCAGCGCCCGGCTGCGGCAGGGGGCACCCGGCCGGGCGCTGGAGGAACCGGGAGACGGGCGGCCGCCGGTCGGGCATTAGGGTGGCCGCGTGGGCCGTGGAGGTGTCCGCCGGCCGGGTCGCGAGGTGCTCGAGGCCGCCGCGTCACTTGGGCATCGGAGATGGACGCGACGCAGAGCCGAGGACACCGGCTGGAGGGGGGACGACACCGGCGGCCGCGGCGGAGATCGAGCAGCGGCTCGGCCACGGGCGGCGGCTCAGGTGCCAGCCTCTTGGCGGAGCAGCAGGATAGCGATTGGGGAGAAGGGGAGGCCGGGCTCCCGACGGCGGCGTCGAGCTCCGCCTGCCACGCGAGGGAGGGCCACCGCCTCTGGCTCCCGTGCAAGCCGCGCACGGTCGTCGGGGTCGCGGACAGGCCGGCCTCGTCCCTGGCCCTGGACTCGATTTCGAGGCGGCGGCGGCAGCGACGGACTCGAAGGCTTCCTTGACGGCGGCGGATTCTCTCCCCTTGCGAGGCCAGTACCCGCACCGGCACGCATGGTCCCCGCTCGGTGCATCTGTGCTTTATGGAAACAGGCGAGGGGGCGGCGGGAGGCGAGGGGGTGGGGTGGCCGTGTTGTGGGGAGGCGAGGGGCGCTGGAGAGCCGTCGCGGGAGGTCGCGCGCCTGGCAGCGAGACGAAGGTGAAGAGGCCGCCGCCCACGAAGCGCTAACCTAGAAAGGCCCAGCCCACAGCAGCATCTCTCGTCGATGCGCTAACCTGGAAGGCCCATCCCACGCATATCAGCGTCTCGTCGGCATTGTTCATTGAGATCGGCATCGTTCACGGAGACTTGTTTTCTACGTTTCGCCATTACTAATCGGTTACTACTGCCCTAAACCAATCACGGGGCTGAGAACTCCTTAAGGAGAGCTAGTGGGGATCTCCTATATAAGAGTTATAGATAAGTGAAGAATACATGCGGCTTGATGTAGTGGTAAGTGTGGACGACATCCATACATATAAAGTTTACTGATTACTAGTTGATTTCCATACGCTTCATGAATTCGAATAAATTTACCAAATTTTTTTCAGTGAATATTTTCATATCTAGAGAAACAATGTGATTCTTATTTCTTTCAGTGAACATGATGACTAGATACATTTGTCCTCAAACAATTGACATATGCATATGGATAATCAAATGTAATATGGATATTCAAATGTACGTAAGGACTTAACTGGTCATTTGTTTTGATAGACTTGGAATCTTGTTTTAACAAAAAAAAAAAAAAACATTTTATATGCTGTACCTCAATGGCCCTATTTAATTTGAAGTATGTCATGTTTGTGACCAATGTCATTATAGTCAATTGGACTAATTTGATTAATTTAAATATAAGGCATTTGTCTGATGGCAATGTTGAGGTACCAAAACATCATACCATTAATAAAATAAGGGCCAGGATCAGATTTCATGAAGATATGAGATGAGAAATATGTATGTATTGTACATAAATAGCTAGGTTACATTTCTATTTTTCCATGCAATTTTTGTTCTTGTAACTCATGGGTATTGGTGTTGCAACTGACTCATGGCCCGTCATCGCACTAAAAGGCCCCCACGCCGTCCGTGCAGGCGACCCGAGTCGGCAAAGTGCCTCCGCCTCCCACCACTCCATTCAGTCCATGAGAGCTGCGCCTCCATGTGAGCCCGCAGACGGAGATCCCACGGCAAAGAAGGAGGGTGGCGGCGTGGCACCTATGTCCCTTCCTTCGTGATGCCCCCGCTCCAAACTATGTGGAGCCCCTCCTAAGCCCACCTTAAATTTTTTAGATAATTTCATATATTAGGAGGGGCTAAACTTAATTAGATACTTGTTGAAACCACCCTAAAATTATTTCACTGCCTTCCTTTACTCTTTCTTCCCCATGGTAGACCTTCCCCGCTTTCGTCTTCTCGACATCGATCAAAGTACCGGGAGATCCCATTCCTAGGCTGGTGGTCTTCGTGATCCTCCCCTCTCGGTCTTTGGAGATTGGTTGTCCGAGTGCAATCATGGTGGATCTCGTGTGCTCGGTGCCGGAGATTACAAAGGGCCTACGCTAAGCACGGCAACAACAGCTGTGGCAGCGATTGACGCAAGAGATGGACCGTGGCCAATGTCGCAAAAGGAAGACGGAGCCATGGAGAAAGCTTTGTCCCTCTCGGGCCGATGATGGTGACGCCCGCGTGGCCGCTCCCTTTGGCAGCGGCCCATTGAACAGTCCTCTCCCCATTGCGCGGTAAGTCTTCAATGAGTGAAAACCTTGGCCTTCCGGTCAAACGGCGGCAACGTTGGTGCGTCGTGTATTCCTCTCTAGAGGCATCGTTTATTTGAAAGCTTGTGCTTGGTCAGTCTATCAAGGGGCGACAAGCGCCAGTGGCGAGGAGGCCTAGGTGGAGGGAGAGGCGGTCAGGAGACCATTAGCACGGCGATCGGGGGCCTCACATCTCCTTGGCAGCGTTGTGTCCATGAAGTTGGTGTGGGCGCAGCGGCACCCACGAAATTGGCGTGGAGGCTAGCGTGGGAGGCGGTGGCCAGCAGAGATTTGCGCTGCCGAGTGACCTGCGTGGTTTGGCGGCGGATAGTCCCGGCACATGGAGATTTCCTGACTGGCAACTGGAGGGCTCTGGTGGCACTTCTACCCTTGAGGCAGCTAGGTTGCTGTAATCTATAGTGTCCGTCTGTGCTTGTGGTGTAATAATGAACAACTATATACATTGTTCGCGCAGAGGCTTGGGTACTAATATATTCTCTTTTCTAAAAAAAAAAATGTACGAGATGCTTTTACAATGTGGGAGATGGATTAGCAACTTTCCTATGACGTCACCATGGTGCTGTTGGGCGAGTACTTCAAACTATATATGGGGAGCAATTGAGTCAGCTAAATTGGACGATGCAGAAGAAGACATTATCATTGGACCTTGAAAAAACATAGTACACGGCCAAGATAGCTTACAACATCCAATTTGAAGGGCAGATTCGTCGATCAAACTTTCCAAAACTAATCTGGAAGATATATATATGGGCGCCTCCGTGATGCATATTCGTCCTACATGACAGATTGTGGACGTTGACGCTGATGCGTCTGCAGCTTATTAGGGGATGGAAAAATAACTGTATTTGTGCTTTATATGTGAAAGAAATGTGAGACAGTGCGCAACACCTTTTCTTTTAGTGCCCCTACTCTTGTAAGGTTTGGGGTTTGGTCACATTTTGTAGTGGTTGTCAAAAGCTACATCCATCGCAATGGAAGGAGGAAACTGAGGCCCGGCCTGTTTGCTTAATTAGTCATAGGACTTCAGAAAAAGTCCCTCCATGAGATACTTTTAGGGACTTCTAGTTCTAGGGAAAAAAAGTTCCAAAAAGTCTATCCTGTTTGGTTAGGCAATAAAAGGGACATTTTTCTAGTCCCAACTCCAAAAATCCCTAGAACCAAACAGGGTCTGAGTTGGAATCCTGAGTGGTGGAGGAAGCAAGATGGGTCGCCTGGCAATCATGACCCATTGGTGTTTGTGGAAGCAAAGGAATGCATTCATGAAATCTCATGTTTGGTTTTTGGAAATTGATGACACACTTATGGACTAATCCTTTGCTCTAAGTGTGTGACTTAAGAAAAGGATTAGGTGGATGACAAGGAGCATGATGATCATGAACATGGACAATGTCGGTGGACTTGATGGATCGCCAAGCTCGGGTGATCGGCTTGAGAGGAACCCGAGATCAAGGCAAAGGTATACTTGATAGGGTTTTCCTTTTTAGTGATCAAGACACGATAGAGCGCGTGATCACATTATAGGATAGATAGCCGACTATCAAGAGGGGATGCCGCGATAATCCTTTGCATGAAGTGCTTCTAGGTCCAATTGACTTGCATATTGCATTTAGGACATGAGAGCACTAACTTCGATCTTGCCTAACATCTCGACGCGCTAACATTGGTGATAACGTGGTCATCTTGGACGTGTTGGCAACCCATGACAAGAGGCTAAGCAAGATTGAAGCAAAGAGCAAAGAAAAAAGATGAAGAAGCAGCCGCCCCAGGGCGACCGGATGCACGTGGAAGCGACCGACGCGCGTTGACCGGGTGGCTCCGGGCCGCGCGGCCCGCGAGAGGTCCCCAGCGCAAAAATGACCGGACGCACGACCGAACCTGACCGAAGCATCCAGTGCTCGACCGAACCCCCGACCGACGCTGAGAGTTGGGTGCCACCGTGGGCCCGATGCTTTGTCGGTAGTGACCGGAAGCATCGACCGACCTCGCGACCGACTTCGCCGGTGAGTCCGGTCGGTCGCGGCCGGCCACCCCGCTAGAGCAAATTTTTGAGCAACGGCTCCATTTCGAGAGGAGCCATATATATACTTGGTTGGCTGGTTCCTTAGGCTCTCTTTGCACATTTGAAGCTTCCAACTTGCTAGTGAGCATTTGATACTCCTCTCCACTCATCTCTCCATCCATAACTCGAATTCTTGGTGAGATTGAGAGTGATAGAAGTGCATTGCATTGCTTGGTTGCATCTAGAGCACTTCATCCTTGGAGAAGCCGGGGATTCTTGTTTCTCTTGGGAATTTGCCCGGTTCCCTAGCTGCTTGGAGCAAGAGGCGGTGTTGAGCTCGAAAGTGGAGCTTGTTCGAGGCCACACCGTGGTTATTGTGAGGGGTTGAGCCTTACCCCGCGGGAGGTTCGCAAAAGGCGCACTAGTGGATTGCTTGTGGCTTGTTGGACCCTCTCTTGTGATCGTTTGCTTGAGCGCCCATAGGGGTTTTGGCACCGCCATTAAGCTTAGCAACCGTCAAGTGAGTGTGTCGCCACAACGGGACTAGCGTGCCGGCAAGCACGTGAACCTCGTGAAAAATCATCGTGTCAACCTTGTTGTGCTCGTTGGAGATTTCTTGTTGATCACGGTGATTGGCTTCCACCTCTACACATCGACGTCGGTATATTGTTCACTACTCCACGTGTATTTACATTGATATATCTTGTGTAGCTTTGTTTAGCTTGTTAGCTTGAGTAGTGTGTTAGGTTGCTTAGTCTTGTTAGCTCCTAGTTGTAATCTAATTAGAATTGCTTGTTCACCTAGAAGTAAACTAGCTTACATAGCTTTTGAGTGGATTAGAGACAATAGAATTAACTTGTGGCTTGCATAGCTAGCTTGTTGCATTGCTTAATAGCTTCGCCATCTTACTTACTAATCCGGGTGCTTAGTGTTGTTGCGAGAATTTTTAATAGGCTATTCACCCCCCCCTCTAGCCATTAGGATCTTTCAAGTGGTATCGAGCCGAGGCACCGTATTTGAGTGGCTTAACATCCAACGGTGATAAACAATGGCTACGTTTCATGTCAACAACACCAAGAAGGCGCCACCTTCGATGGCACCAACTTTGGGCATTGAAAGTTGAAGATGACCGCACACCTCAAGCAAATCAATAGAGAAGTGTGGATTGTGACCGAGAACAAGTTTGAGGTGGCAAAGCCAAATGAGCCAACCGCCGCGGAAGAGAAGAAGATATATGCCAATGATGTGGCCGTGAGTGCTTTTCATGAGGCATTCAATGATAGAGTGTTTGAGCAAGTCAAGTCACTCACCATCGCCCATGACATTTGGAAGAAGCTAGAAGAGTGCTATGAGGGCACCGAAGGTGTCAAGCAAGCAAAAGCCTACATCAAGCTAGAGCAATTCAATAGCTTCAAGATGGAGGAAGATGAAAGTGTGCCGGAGATGTTTCACCGCATGCAAGTATTGGTGAATGATCTCAATGCACTTGGTGAAGATATCAAGGACACAACATTCAACATGAAGTTCTTGAGGTGCTTACCGGAGAGATTCGAGATGCTCAAGACGGTTTTGGTGAAGACCAACTTGAAGACGTTGACACCAAACCAATTGCTTGATGAGGTGATGACCGATGATTCATTTAGAGATGATTCAAAGAAGCAAGAGCTCATCAACAAGGCCAACAAGAAGGCTAAGGATGAGGACAAGAAAGATGATAAGAAAGGGCTAGCACTCAAAGCTAGTTCTTCATCCAAGGGAAAGAAGAAGAAGGAAGAATCAAGTGATGAAGAGGATGGCACTTCTACAAGTGGGAGTGAAGTTGATGAACAATTGGCCCTCTTTGTGAGAAGATTGGGCAAATATGTGAAGAAGACATACATCAACAAGAACAAGAAGAAACAATCATCCAAGAAGAAGACCAAGGATGGCAAGAATGAAGGCAATATGACATGGTTTCGGTGTCATGATGATTGCCATCTTATTGCGGAGTGCCCATATGAGAGTGATGATGAGAAGGGCATCAAGAAAGCAAGAAAGAAGAATGATGCCAAGAATGAGAAGGAGAAGAAGCCCAAGAAGAAGAATGAGTCACATGTGGCTATGTGGGATAGTGATGGCTCAACCTCTTCAAGTGATGAAGAAGAGGAGAAGAAGAAGAAGAAGGGACAAGCTCACCTTGCCATGCATGACAAGATCTCCCTCTTTGACACTCCTTCCTCATGCTTCATGGCTAAGGCCACCAAGGTACAATCTATCACTAGTGATGATGATAATGATAGTGATAGTGATAGTGATGATGAGGAGCAAACACCCACTAGGGAGGAATTGCAAAGCATGCTTGATGATTGCATTGTGATGTTCAAGCAAAGTAGAAAGGAATGCAAGGGCTTGCGTAAGGAAACAAAGAGCCTTAAGCAAGAACTTGGTGAGCTTCGGGCATCTTATGAGAGTCTAGAGGTAGACCATAAGAAGCTTGAGAAAACTCATTCTAAGTTAGAGAAAGCTCATTCCTCTTTACTTGAAGAGCACAAGTTGTGCTTAGTTGTTGAAAATGTTGATACATCCAATGCAAGCATCATGTGTGATATCCTTGTTGATATTTCAACCCCCAAGTGTGAGACCTCCACTAGCTCTATCACTAGCATATCCATCTCTAGTGAGGATAATGACAACCCTATGCTTATTCATGAGAATGCATGTTTAAAGAGGGAAGTAAAGGAGCTCAATCACTCTTTGGCTAAGGCCTATGGTGGTGAGGACCGCTTGCTTATGTGCTTGGGTAGCCAAAGGGCATCCTTATACAAGGAGGGCTTAGGCTATATCCCCAAGAAAGGCAAGGCCGCCCTTGTAACTCAAAAGACACGTTTTGTGAAGAACAATGGTAGCTATTGCAAAGCTTGCAAGCAAGTTGGTCATGTAGAGCAAAAGTGCATGAACAAGAGGACCAATGTTACTTCTATCAAGCTTGATCACTCTTATATGCTTGTGAAGAAGAACAATGGTGTTCGTGCTAGGTACATTGGTACACCATGGATGGGCTTAAAGAAGAAAGCCATTTGGGTACCAAAGGCCTTGGTGACTAACCTTGAAGGACCCAAGCAACATTGGGTACCTAAGAAGAATTGATCTTATTTTGTAGGTCAATTATCGTGCCGGAGGAGAGCATTGATAATGGATAGTGGGTGCACTCAACATATGACCGGGGATTCTCTTATGTTCAAGTCAATTAGCATCAAGGGCATTGATGAATATGAGTCAATCACTTTTGGCAATGACAAGAAGGGTAGTGTTTTGGGTCTTGGCAAGATTGCAATTACACAAGAGAAGACTCTATCCAAAGTGTTGCTAGTGGACAATCTTGATTACAATCTCTTGTCGGTTTCTCAACTTTGTGACCTTGGCTACAAATGTATATTCACAAGCCAAGAAGTTGAAGTGGTTAGTGGTGATGGTGCCAATATGATCTTCAAGGGATTTAGATATGGTGATCTCTATCTTGTTGATTTCAAGTCAAAAGAAGCTCAATTGACAACATGTTTACTCTCAAAGGCTAGCAAAGGGTGGTTGTGGCATAGAAGGCTTGGTCATGTAGGGATGAAGCAATTGAACAAGTTAGTGAAGCATGACTTGGTTAGAGGCTTCAATGATGTGAAGTTTGAGAAGGACAAACCTTGTGGAGCATGTCAAGCCGGCAAGCAACATGGCAATGCACATCCAACCAAGAGTACAATGAGTACAAGCAAGGCATTTGAGTTGCTACATATGGACTTGTTTGGGCCAACATCATACTCTAGCATTGGTGGCAATAAGTATGGTTTTGTCATAGTTGATGACTACACAAGATATACATGGGTGTTCTTTTTGCATGACAAGAATGATGTGTTTGAGCTATTCAAGACTTTTGTCAAGAGGGTGCAAAATGAATTTGAGACATCCATCAAGAAGATTAGGAGTGACAATGAAAGTGAATTCAAGAACACAAGAATTGAAAAGTTGTGTGATGAGCTTGGAATTGGACATCAATTCTCACCAATCTACACTCCTCAATCTAATGGTGTAGTTGAGAGGAAGAATAGAACCTTGATTGAAATGGCAAGATCAATGCTTAGTGAATACAATGTTAGCCATTCCTTTTGGGCCGAAGCAATCAACACGGCTTGCTATTGTAGCAACCGACTCTATTGTCATGGGATGCTTGGCAAGACACCTTATGAGTTGCTAAATGGAAGGAAACCCAACATTGGTTACTTTAGAGTCTTTGGATGCAAATGCTACATTCTCAAGAAAGGCACAAGATTGGGCAAGTTTGACAAGAAGTGTGATGAAGGGTTCCTAGTTGGATATTCTACCACAAGCAAAGCATATAGAGTATGGAACTTGGGTAGTGGCAAGCTTGAAGAAGTTCATGATGTTGAATTTGATGAAACCCAAGGCTCTCAAAATGAAGTTGAAAATCATGATGATGTGAGTGGTTCCAACTTGGAGAATGCAATGAGGACAATGGATATTGGTGACATTCGCCAAGGCAAATTGATGATGATGATGACACCCATTGCCCACCACTATGGTTGAGATTGGTACAAATGAAGCTAGCACTAGTGGCACTCAAGATGAAGATCAAGATCAAGAGCAACAAGCTAGTCCATCCACTCATCCTAGTCATCAAGTGCAAGTGATGCAACCATCCAACATTGCAAGAGACCATCCCATTGATCAAATTATCGATGACATCAATAGTGAAGTGGTCACTAGAAGAAGATTAGCATCTTTTTGTGCTCACCATGCCTTTGTAGCACAAGAAGAACCGGAGAACATTGAAAATGCACTAAAGAAGGAAGATTGATCAATGCCATGCATGAAGAATTGAACAACTTCAAGAGAAATGATGTATGGGAATTGGTGGAAAGGCCAAAGGACTACAACGTGATTGGAACCAAGTGGGTCTTCAAGAACAAGCAAGATCAAGATGGAATTGTGGTTAGAAACAAGGCAAGGCTAGTAGCTCAAGGGTACACTCAAGTAGAGGGTCTTGACTTTGGAGAGACCTATGCACCGGTTGCTAGACTTGAAGCAATAAGAATCTTGCTTGCTTATGCATGTGCTCATGACATCAAGCTCTATCAAATGGATGTGAAAAGTGCATTCTTGAATGGCTTCATAAATGAGTTGGTGTATGTTGAGCAACCACCGGGTTTTGAAGATGAGAAGTATCCCAACCATGTCTACAAGTTGAAGAAGGCTTTGTATGGCTTGAAGCAAGCACCAAGAGCATGGTATGAGAGGTTGAGAGATTTTCTCCTCTCTAAAGGGTTCAAGATGGGAAAGGTGGACACCACTCTCTTCACCAAGAAGATTGGCAAGGAATTGTTTGTGTTGCAAATCTATGTTGATGATATTATCTTTGGGTCAACCAACCAAGAGTTTTGTGAAGAGTTTGCAAAGATGATGGCCAATGAGTTTGAGATGTCAATGCTTGGAGAGCTCACGTTCTTTCTTGGACTTCAAATCAAGCAATTGAAGAATGGCACATTCATTAGTCAAGGCAAGTACATCAAGGATATGATCAAGAAGTTTGATCTTCAAGATGCCAAGTCAATGTCCACACCAATGGGAACCAATGGAAGCTTAGACCCCGACCCTAGTGGCAAAATGGTTGAACAAAAGAAGTATCGGTCCATGATTGGTAGTTTGCTCTATGCAACCGCATCAAGACCGGACATTGCATTTAGTGTGGGCATGTGTGCTAGATATCAATCCGATCCAAGAGAAAGTCACCTCAAAGAAACAAAGAGAATTGTGAGGTACTTGAAGGGCACACAAGATGTTGGACTATGGTATCCAAAGGGATCCAAGTTTGATTTGATTGGATATTCGATTCCGACTATGGAGGGTGCAAGATCAATAGAATGAGCACAAGTGGAAAATGTCAATTCCTTGAAGGTCACTAGTATCATGGTATTCAAAGAAGCAAAATAGTGTTGCTCTTTCAACCGCCGAAGCCGAATACATTAGTGCGGGAAGTTGTTGCACTCAATTGCTTTGGATGAGGTCAACATTGAAGGATTTTGGATTCACATTTGACAAAGTTCCATTATATTGTGACAATGAAAGTGCTAGAAAGATGACTCAAAAATCCGTTCAACATCCAAGAACAAAGCATATTGACATAAGACACCACTTCATAAGAGATCATCAACAAAAGGGTGACATATGTATCATGGGCATTGGCACCAAGATCAACTAGCCGACATATTCACCAAGCCACTTGATGAGAAGAGGTTTTGCATGCTAAAGGGACAATTGAACATTATTGACTTCTCCAACTTGAGTTGATGCACCCCACTTATATGACATGCCTCTCCTTCGACAAACCTCAAGGTAAAAGTTGGTTGTCATGGCATTCATATATAGCTAAGGACTTGTTAGTGCATCTAGCCATCATGCATGCTTACTAGGCTCATTCATGGAAAATCAAATGTTTTCAATGTATGTGTGGCACCACTATTGCTTTGATTGGTTCTATGAACTAGTGGTGGCATATGACATGTTTATGTGCTTGCAATCCTAGTGTCAACTCTAGAAAATGCGCTATTGATGTGTATTCTAACATGGTGCAAGATAACCCTTATGTATATGAGGTGTGAAAAAGCTTGTCTTTGGTTCAAACTTGAATACATGGAAAGGCAAGTGATCTAGATGAGACTACATGTGATACTTTGATTGACTTGATTTCTCTCATTTACACCTTTTTGGTGATTGTTGACAAAGGGGGAGAAATAAGTCACAAAGATGTTGGAAAGGATAACACAAATAGGGGGAGCAAGCTCATAGACTATTTGTGCATTTGTTTGTGCATGATCATAATGTGATGTTGCATTGGCAATCTAAATTCAATATACATGATTGCTTGGTGTATGCTAGTTTTTGAAAATTGTTTGGTGTATTGACCAACTAGCATGCATAGGTTGTATCTAGACAAAGCTCACATTTTAGCCTATAATGTTGATCTCATGGGGTATGTTGAGTTTTGATGATTGTCTAGTTACATTGATGCTAAGGACTCCGATGGTTTCACGCTTCAAAGGTCCAATTTCTAGAACCTTAGCATCTCTTTTGGTATTAGTATTTCTCCCCAAGATTTCTATCCATACATATGTGCCAACTTGATCCAAACACATGGAAGCACATATGTAGGGGGAGCTACTACTACCAAAACCGAACCTTGAAATGATTGTCCATCTCTTGATTCATGATCAAAACTCTATGGGCAAGCAATTCAAGTTCAATTGAATTTTATTTCATATCTTTGTGAGTTTGGTTGTCATCAATTATCAAAAAGGGGGAGATTGAAATCTCATGTTTGGTTTTGGAAATTGATGACACACTTGTGGACTAATCCTTTGCTCTAAGTGTGTGACTTAAGAAAGGATTAGGTGGATGACATAGAGCATGATGATCATGAACATGGACAATGTCGGTGGACTTGATGGATCGTCAAGCTCGGTGACCGGCTTGAGAGGAACCCGAGATCAAGGCAAAGGTATACTTGATAGGGTTTTCCTTTTTAGTGATCAAGACACGATAGAGCGTGTGATCACATTATAGGATAGATAGCCGACTATCAAGAGGGATGCCGACAATCCTTTGGTGAAGTGCTTCTAGGTCCAATTGACTTGCATATTGCATTTAGGACATGAGAGCACTAACTCGATCTTGCCTAACATCTCGACGTGCTAACATTGGTGATAACGTGGTCATCTTGGACGTGTTGGCAACCCATGGCAAGAGGCGAAGCAAGATTGAAGCAAAGAGCAAAGAAAAAGATGAAGAAGCAGCTGTCCCAGGGCGACCGGACGCCGCGGAAGCGACCGGACGCGACGACCGGGTGGTGGCCCGGCCGGCCAAGTCGCCTGGCGAGAGGTCTGCGGCGCAAAAAATGACCGGACGCGACGGCCGGAACCTGACCGAAGCATCCGTGCTCGACCGAACCCCCGACCGGACGCGGAGTTGGGCGCCACCGTGGGCCCGATGCTTGTCGGTAGTGACCGGAAGCATCGACCGGACCTCGACGACCTCCGGCTGGTGAGTCCGGGTCGGTGCGTCCGGCCACCCCGCAGAGAGCAAATTTTTGGAGCAACGGCTCCATTTCGAGAGGAGCCATATATATACTTGGTTGGCTGGTTCCTTAGGCTCTCTTGCACATTTGAAGCTTCCAACTTGCTAGTGAGCATTTGATACTCCTCTCCACTCATCTCTCCATCTATAACTCGAATTCTTGGTGAGATTGAGAGTGATAGAAGTGCATTGCATTGCTTGGTTGCATCTAGAGCACTTCATCATTGGAGAAGCCGGGATTCTTGTTTCTCTTGGGAATTTGCCCTGTTCCCTAGCGGCTTGGAGCAAGAGGCGGTGTTGAGCTCGAGTGGAGCTTGTTCGAGGCCACACCGTGGTTATTGTGAGGGGTTGAGCCTTACCCCGCGGGAGGTTCGCGAAAAGGCGTCACTAGTGGATTGCTTGTGGCTTGTTGGACCCTCTCTTGTGATCGTTTGCTTGAGCGCCCATAGGGGTTTTGGCACCGCCATTAAGCTTAGCAACCGCCAAGTGAGTGTGTCACCACAACGGGGACTAGCGTGCCGGCAAGCACGTGAACCTCGGTGAAAAATCATCGTGTCAACCTTGTTGTGCTCGTTGGAGATTTCTTGTTGATCACGGTGATTGGCTTCCACCTCTACACATCGACGCCGGTATATCGCTCACTACTCCACGTATTTACATTGATATATCTTGTGTAGCTTTGTTTAGCTTGTTAGCTTGAGTAGTGTGTTAGGTTGCTTAGTCTTGTTAGCTCCTAGTTGTAATCTAATTAGAATTGCTTGTTCACCTAGAAGTAAACTAGCGACATAGCTT
Source organism: Hyparrhenia diplandra (assembly GCA_015847255.1). Lineage (NCBI taxonomy): Eukaryota > Viridiplantae > Streptophyta > Magnoliopsida > Poales > Poaceae > Hyparrhenia > Hyparrhenia diplandra. The sequence goes on along the minus strand of JADLZK010004445.1, from coordinate 185,869 downwards.
TTGAGTGGATTAGAGACAATAGAATTGACTTGTGGCTTGCATAGCTAGCTTGTTGCATTGCTTAATAGCTTCGCCATCTTACTTACTAATCCGGGTGCTTAGTGTTGTTGCGAGAATTTTTAATAGGCTATTCATTCCCCTCTAGCCATTAGGACCTTTCAATTCATAGATAGCAGGAAACTGGAGCAGGCCATGTTCCTAGAAATTAAAGAGACGTGCCACCTCAGGTCGTTAGTAGGACGGAAGTGCTTAAACCCGCTAAAAGTCGCCCATCTACCTAGTGTGTGGTAGTCTTTTTAAGTTTTTCTGGACCTCTGCAGCCTAGGCTGCGGCTGGTAGCACAACTTGCCAGTGTAAAAGTTCTATCCTAAACACTTCTTATGATAAATGAAATAAAGGTGGGAGAAATTCATGACCAGCTGGTAGCATATGAGAAATCAAATGTACTAATAATTCTTGATATAACATATGTATTCATATTTCTTAATACTGTATATGAGGTTTAGAGTAAGATATTTTCTAGAAGAGCATATAATGTTAAGATACATCTCAAATAAAGCAAAGTATGAAATTACATAGGTTAGCTCTGCTCAGTTATTATTGATTTGGAGTGCCTACCGTGAATAAATAACAAATTGTGTGTTTTATATGCATCTGTCAGGAACTTTGTACTTACAGTTTCCTTTGAAGCAATCAATTCCCATGGGTGAAGCACCATCTTTTGACACAAATTCTTCGAGAGTCTTGGAAATATGGAAAATTAGATACCAGTAGCAGTCCCCAATCTGTTTAGCAGCTTCTTCGTTCCAACTATTTGTTGAAAACCATAGCAATAGTAAGTAACGTAGCCGCAATTAAATCTGGAAGACTATAGTCTATTCGATGCAAATCCAGCTCTTATTAAAACAACATGGGCAGGAAGTTAAGAGTCACACACTGAAATTACGGTCTTCTGTTGTATATGGGAAGAGGTACCATCTTGACTTAAGATAGACCAGTCGAAAGAAATTGGAATGGATGTCCATATTATTACTTTTGTAATCATAATGTTCAACATGCATATTTTCTTATCTGCTATTAATTATATTTTTCATATAGTTAAAATTTCCATAAACTGCTCAATGTAGCCTTTGTGAGGGTGTCTGGTCTCTTTTGCGACGGAGATTTGCCTCGACTTCCGCCAATCCATTAGACTTAATGTTTTGTTTCCCATGCTACAGTGAGAGATCGAAATCCTGAGGATTGAATCCTCCGTTTCTCCTACGCGCTGCCAAAGGACCAATGACGCCAGCGGTAGGAAAATTTCACTTTCCTACAATTTCCCTTTGGTTCCCCGTGAACCAAAGGGGCCTTTAGTTAATGAGTTTATATATACGGATTTTTCTTGGACGAGCTCTAGTGGCGCCTCCGTAGAAAACCGACAATCTCACTATTTCATTGTCATGCCCTAGAAAATCTGCACTACTTGTTATGATAGATCTGTTTGGTTAATTAACCCTATAAAGTGGACCATGAGTTTGTAGTGTAAGAATGGTCTCCATAACCGACACCAATAGCAAGGTGTATGAACTATGATGATTAAGCTCCCATTAATAACAATGAGGTAGAACCTTCTTTTGTTGATTTATTGAATGACATTCATAAACTTGGTACCTTTTCAGACAAGACAAATAAAAATATGACTAAACATGTTGGATTGAATCGTTGAATTATGAAAAAAAAAAAAGCAATCTTGAAAGCTTAGTTGGTATTCATGAACACTTTAGACTCCTTTCTTTTTAGTTCTGCTGTGATGCATAAACAATATGACTATTCATGATATGGTGATGAAGTTCCAAGAACGCACCTTTGGACTGCTTGGTTAAACAGATGAACCTCTTCCATGGTTCCATATGAATCGAATATATCATTAAAGAACGACAATAATATCAACAGTCTTGCTAACAACATCCGTGCCTTAGCATACTGGGGTTCATAGAAAACACCCAAAGCCCAATAGTAGCACTCAACTGGCCGTTTTCGTATGTATGGACCAAGGCTACTAGGATTTAGGTCATTGTGCCACCACCTTCAATAAAAAGTTGAATGAAAAGTCACCATATTGTGCAATTAATTAATCCATGTAATTCCTAACATAAATGCATCTTCCATCGAAAGTATCAAATAGAGGTACGCAGTTCATATTTGTTGCTTTTGATTGATCCCTCGGCTGCCTATGTAAGATTGTTATTGATGGAAAGAAGTTTTCTTTACTCACAGTGAGATGGTCCTGACTTCATCACGGTGCATTTGCTGCAAGATGTGAAAGTTAAGCTTAGCAAGCTCAACTATATCCTGATTACTTTCATCACCATCCTCGTAGATGGAGATGTAGAGCTTGGCCTCAAGCCTCTTTATTCTCCGCTGAGTTGGTAAATCTAGTGCATGCAACACTTCCTGCAGGATGCGCTTCGGCAGTTGGCCACGGTTTACTATGGATGATAGGCAGTCCTTGGTAAAGATTATTGCCTTGATGAGCAAATCCTCATTATTTTTACCAAGATGAGCTGCCTCGTACAGACTGAGCAAACCATCAACATTAGATCGCAGAGAGTCTCTGAAGTCGCCATTCTCATCCATGAAGTTGTTGAAAATTTCTACATGCAACAATATTATTACAAATTAATTAAATGAATTTGGAATGTTTTGCTTGTATAAACCTATTTTGTAGGTGTCCCTATAGTTGATGTACTAACATTTGGCCATAGATTTTATTGCATACATTAATTATTTTTTGCCAGGAAGCCTTGATATATAATATAGAGATATCTGCAGGAATCTACATGATAATGAAATAATTTTATACTTACTTCTCCCTAATACCTAGAACAAGTAAACTCATTGCTTATCCATCTGCAGAAATTAATGTAAGTAATAATATTCATGATATATATCATAACTACCAGCTGGAACGTCATAGTGATGCTGTCTCAGGAGACGGAACTGGAGGGCGAGTGCAAACAAGTCGTCTCCCCCCACTGGAGTTCTACTAAGAATACACATGAATTTGGAAATGTCCTCCTCAAAATGGTAGCCAAGGCCAAGGCGTTGCAAAGCATCAACAGTCTTCATTCCTAGAAGCAAATCTTCTGTGTTCCTTATAAACCCTTGAATCATGCATCGAACCTTCCACACAAGTTCGTCCCGCCTATCCACAATCTTATGGTCGGGCTTTTGACACATATAACAGTTAAAATTAAAGAAAAATCCAATTATGTGAGGAGATAAATATAGAGAAAATTGTATATTTAGATTTACTTTTTTCTACCTGTCCAGAGCATGGTAACGGGCTAAGCTGAATGAAGTATCCAGTCCATTTACTTTCCTCCATTATCCTTACTGAGGGCCGTTTAGGGTCCTGGTCTCCCATGACACCTTTTCTTCTTTGTGGAACACATGCATCACATGGGAACCAAATTAAAGATTATCTTATTATCCATGTAGAGTTACGGAGAAAAAGGTAATCAAAGAATCATACATATGTTACTCTACAATTAACAAATTATGATGAAATTCTAAGCTATTTAAAATGATGGTTGAAAGTGCTCTTAGTAAGAAAGACTGAAAATAGCTGTAAACTTTAGAGGCCGCTTGAAAATACTGCATTTGAATAGTTGAGCATTTAAAATGAACATCTGGGATTCTAAAATACTTCAAATAAAAGCAAAACAGTTGTCAACTACTGCAAACTTGTAGATGACATTGAGAACTGCAACTTTGGAGTCAACTGCCAAGGTACTTCGAAAAATCTCAATTTAAATTTAAAGTGCTTAAAACAACTTTGGGACACTAAAAAGAATTTCAAATCAAAAAGTTTTCAAATACAAAGTTGTTGATCACATTGAGATCTATAATTTTGGCAAAAAATTGTCTACTTCCGTCATTGTATCGAAAGTCATGATTTTTTGTGATTAGTTTTTCAAGAGGCAGTACTTTCAGGAGTGCCACCTATGCTTGTTGATTTCTACAGGCGACACCTAATCAGCCATAGGGATAGATCCAGATGTTAAAAGATCTGATATCCATATTCGTTTTGGCATCAATATGTTTATACGTTTTATATTCGATTCTAATATGGATATACTAAGTGAATGTATCTGTATTAGTTTTATATGATTTTTTACTCTATCAGATTCCGTATTATAAAAATTTAAAATATCGGACATTATCCATATCCACGAATACAAAGCAATCTAAAAACTTATAACTATTACTAATTATCTAATTCATAGTGTAAGTGCTATTAGTTTCAATATAACAAATGATACGGATCATTTATGTATGGTTTACAACGTTGTTAATATATAGTTTTGAGTAAATCATTATAATAATTTTATTCTTATTCATGATACATAAAGGTAAGTTTCAATATCGCTAATAATTTTAGTTTTTAGTACTTTTAGTTATTAATATATTATACTTTTATATTTGAAACTAGGAGAAAGTCCAAATTACTACCTCGATATTATTGTCCTCTCAGTAAAAATATCACTTGGCTCATCTTTTATTTTTAGATACTCCATGTGACGTCGATGCTCTCTAGCCAGAAGTATATACATATACAAGATGTTGATACAAATAACTTGTCTTTTTAGTTCTGTGTGGAAGACATGCATCGTGCATATCTGTGCAGGCGTGCATGGATATTGTTTCCATCCTTCTGGTGAGATGCTGAAACGATCTGCGGGCCAGAACCTTGTGAACTTACATCTTGGGTTATTAGTTCTGTGGATCTCGTGGTCTCTTTCGGCTCAATTCCATGGGAGCAGTGCTAAACTAGGAATAGCTAGTAGGTGCCGTTCCTTATTAGAAAACAAATTCAAAAAAATATGCATATTGTATGTTTCTTCTTGCCACAGAAGCCCCAAAGAAAAGCTAATATTTAAAAAAACATCAAGGAATAGAACAACATCTAGATTCTAGAATCAATGGAACATATTTAAACTTGTTCACTTTGAAAGTGGTCGTCAGGCAAAGGGAGAGAGGGGCGAAGGGGGTTTGTGTACTTACTTTTGCTTAATCAGAGGGAACAGAATCAGTGCGGCAGTGCTCCTTCTCAGTTGTAAATGAGATCTGAGGCCGAACGCCGAAGACCGGGAGCGAATACATATATATATATATATATAGTGAGAGCGAGACTCAATTAGTTAAGTATAATTAATGCATGTTTGTACGTGACAAAGAAATGAATAAAACAAGAATAAGGGGGTTGTTTGTACGTGTTCCCACACATCAGATTTTTGTCGTCTCGGCACGAAAATTTCACACAGAAGTTACAAAGCATATCAGTCATAAAAGACACTCAGCACGTAGTGATAGATTTGTTAACAACCGCATGTTGCATATCTAATAATATTCCATTTCCAAAAATATCTAATAATAGAAGAAATAAGCAAACCTTATACTCCTTCCGTCCCATTGAGTTTGTCACCTAGATTCCGCGCCATCTTTTTTCAATTGATTCGCCTTATTCAAAAAATTTGCATAAATATAATTTATTTTTTTTTATAACTTGTTTTATCAATAAAGATACTTTTGAATATTGATTAATTTATTTTATTATTTGCATAAATATTTTGAATAAAGACGGATGGTTAAATATGAAGCTCAAAAAAGCCAAAAAATCGACAAACTCCATCGACAGAGGTAGTATACCTCTACTCACCCATACAATGCAAACCACACATCTAGTTCTGGGTCATCTTTCAGCAGTCAGTCAGTCACATGTGGTTGTCGGTACTGGTTGTTCCCTGTTCGTGTTAGCTATAGAAAGAGTTGGACACCTCCTATTGATCTTATGGACATGTATGCATATATATGCATATATATAGTTAGGTGACCCGTGACCAATTCCTTTGTACGCTAACTATTTGCTAGTCCAAAGCTACATATATGTGGGGTATGCTGTCTCTAATCCAAAAGATTGCACGCTCATCCTATCAAAATGGTTGCACAACGTCACCCATGAAATCATCCCAACTACGTACTAAGAGCGACGACAGTCAACAGAATGGTGAGTGCACTACTACACAACTGATGGTTTTAAATGTTCTCAATCTAGCCTTGATTGGAAATCGTACTTGATTGGAAATCGTAGCTTCAGGCTACTTTTCGACCCCTAGGTGGCTTCAAATCGAAAAGTCTTGAAGACCACGTTTGTTTAACTCTCCAAGATCTGCACTCTGTATATTGGACATTTTGATTTTTCCAGATTTTGAACCATCGAAATTTTGAATTTCCAAAAAGGGTAAAGAATTTTCAGTTTTTCGAACCCTAAATGTTTTTAAAATAAAAGTCACGAATACCAAAAATTCATAAGTCAACGAGATCTACAAAGTTTATTTAGGTCATTTTTGCATTTGAGAAAGTGTTTGAAAAGTATAGTTGTAAATTGACAATTGTCTGGAGTAGTTCCAATGATTGATTTGATTTGTTGAACATTGTACTCTCTGATCTATGTAAAATTTTAAGACGTGGTTATATGTACCAAGACTACTAAGTGTTAAGACTACTATAGTATCATGTGCCCGTGACATTTTGTACCAAGAATTGTGAAATTTGTTGATTATAGCAAACATTTTGATGTTTGGCAGCAAGAATTGAAATGAAACAAAAAAAGGGAAAAAAAAAAAATATACCGTTCACGCATATATACGCGCACGTTTGCATATATAGTTGGCACCACAAAATGGATATTCGAAAACCTATTTAAAAACAAAACAAATCATTAATTGAAATGAAATCAAAAAAGAAAAGAAAAACCTTTACTCCCGGTTGGTGGCACCAACGAGGAATAAAGGCCTATGGCCGGCCACATTCCCGGCAGGACCTTTTACTCTCCGTTGGTACCCCCCCAACAGGTTTACTCCCGCCCATTTACCTTTACTCCTCAACTCGCACTCCCGGTTCTACAACCGGGAGTAAAGCCCCGAATGAACCGGAGTACAAGTCGTATGTGTACTAGTGGTGCGACCTGTGACCTTCGAAGGATTAGACTTGGAGTGCTCTATGTGGACTAGGGGTGCAAATTAGTCACAGTTAGAGCTCCTCCAACCCTCTTTAGTTCAAGTATTTGTACTACTTATCTAAATTTTTGAAGAAGTTGTACAAATAATTAAAGTAAAGAGGGTTGGAGGAGCTTCTAAAGGATACCCTTTGCACCCTTTAGGAACAATGGTGCGCATGGCATGGGGCCCAATTAGAGCTGCTTGAAAGGTAGCACCGAGGTTGGTCACGACATGTGCCGCATGGCATATTAATTTTCCCGCCGCGGTTAAATATTTGTGTAGTAGTGTCCTTCATGGATAACTTAGGTTGGCACATGTTGCTTGACTAAGCTGGGGAACTACCTACCTAATGCATGACTGTTCGGGTGATTTCTCACCATGATCAGAATTATAGCTATATGGCAATACGTTTCGACAATATGTCAGTCTATTAATTAATGGTATTTATAGGAAGGAAAACTGTGAGTATACAAGCTAGCTATTATTCCCTTTTCACCGAGATAAACTATAGCTTAGCACATTCTATACTGAAACCACCAGACTAGATCTTAGCTTGTTCCGTACTTCATTTGTGTTGGGCTTCGTAGTCTGTCTTTGGTGTTCGTGGTTGATTCTTTTCCTAAAGCTTTGGTCTGTTTCCGGAACCTCTAGTTCGTCCGCGAAAAATTAACTTCATTCCCGAGTCTTCAGTTCATCGTGAACCTATGATACGTTCATGAAGCTTTGTTTCATCCAGTGATTCTTTGGTCACTGAAATCTTGTTACCCAAAACTGGGAAATGAAATAATAACGAATTTATTAGGTCATTCGGGGTTGTGTTGTGTCGGTTCGCGTCCCCAACAATAGCCTTTTAAGTGATGATTATATATGTACCAAGACATCCATTTGTACAGGACTGGGCTAGAATCCTAGTTAGAAACCCCCTTTAGTTCCGGTTTCCCAACCAGGATTGTCCATTCGGGAATAAAGGTCCTGGTTATGGCAACCGGGATTAAAAGTGGACATTTATTCCTGGTTTCCATTACCAACCAGGATTGATTGGCCACCCAGGCAGCCTCATGATGAAAGACACATTTACTAGGGTATCCAGCCGGTACTAAAGTGTTTTTTTCCTTCTTCTTTTATGATTTCTTTTTAATTTCTGAATATCGCATTTATCATCTTCTTGAGCTGCTTGGGAAGTTTTGAGTGGATTTAAATTATTTGAATGGGTATGCGGTGGATTACAGAGATGGTTTCCCGTTGGGGTGCCTAACGGTGCATGAGCATAACCAACAGGGAAAGAAAAATAGTACTTTTTTCTAGCAGTTGGACGGTTTTACTGACCGTCGTTTACTGTCAGGGAATCAAAATATAGGATTCCTGACACTGGGTCACTGACATGAAAGGATTCAGAGGGATCAAAGTATCAAACAACTCAATAATTGTACTCCAACAATTGTTGTGATGGTGACATGACTGCTCTCGATCACATCGTAATACTCAACATTTTGAAGACATGGATCTGTCTCTCACACACACACACACTGTCACGGCCAGAATCCCTATGACCCATTGGTGACAGAATGATGTCTTGGTGGAAACAACTTCTCATCGGGCCTTCCTTCTCCACGAAACAATTATTGTGAGTCTGTGCAGTGATTATGGTGCCCCTCATTATGTGTACTATAGACATTGTTCATTACCTAGGGTTGTTTTGTGCCTAGAAATCTTGATTAGCCCATATTGCAGTAGATTGGTGAATTAATCGAGTTAAATTTTTTTGGAGTGTTTATGATCCCATTTTATCCTTGGGTAATCTTCCTAGAGTTTGGTTGCATGCAGAGTTAGAGTAACTTTGAAGGATGATATGAATTTCTTGTGACCTGTATACTCCTCTAACTAGAAGCATTCTTCGTTGTGCCTGTGACTGAACTTTTGTCATGGTCGTGCGTGCATTGTGCAGGAAGTGTTGATTGTATCGGGAGACCACTCAAGGCATGGAAGAAAGAGGCACCTCCACCTGTGGAGGTTCCTGTTGCAGCAAATGGAAGTTCAGAAGGTCATCTATAACTGGACTTTCTACTCCGTGCTATGTGGATGATTAGTGCAACATTTATGTTGCAGGTTGTATGAGCATGGCCTTTTTCTCTGTGGGCTATAGAATACAAGTGCACAAATGCAACAGAAGACAAGTGAACAGTTGCAGCAGAAGACAATGGCAGTTGGAGGGATTAGAAGTGCTGTAGTATTCATGTGTTACTTGTGCAAAACACACACGTTTTTTCCATTCACAGAATTCATGTGTTTGCTTATTAAAATACACACGTTTTTTTCCTTTCCATGCATGTATTCGTTTCCTTCCTGGTCAGGAAGAATTCGTGTGCTAGGTGGCTGAAAAACACACGAATTTCCTTCATGCTTGGAATCGTGTGTTTTTTGTGGAAAAAATCACACATGTGAAGATTTTAAGAGAAACACACGTGTACAACGTAGACAGGCCTAATTTTTTTTTTAGGTTCCTCGGTTTTACCAGGCTTATCAGGCCACCCATCAGTGTCTCGTAGACCATTCTGCCAAGCCAGCTAATAAGCATCTTGTTCAGTGTCAACACCATCTAGTAGACACAGACAGGTAAGCCCATCTAGTAGTTCACTACTACAGATTCGTTCATCATTACCGCCGGCATCACTGCCGAAATTTAATCCACAGGCAATGATGAACCTCGCCCGGCAGTGATGAACCGTTCAGGCGCGGAAAAATCAGAAACTCCACGGACTCGAGCATTTCCGGCAGTGAAGACTTAGATCACCACCGGGTTGAATCATTCATCGGCAGTGGTCTTGATGGACACAAATCACTCACGGGTTTAAATAAGAACCGATAGCGATTTGAAGACCATGGAACAGTAAAAACAAACGATCGAAAACAGAACATTGCACACGCAGATCGAATTAAAAACGACTGGTTCATTATATATTACTAGATAATATATTTACAAAATGAAAAACCAAAGAAAGTGGCCGCCGCCGCCTTTCCGGTCGCCAGGCCTCGGCCCCCGCCGCCGGGCTCGCCCTCGCCAGCCAGCCTCGCCCTTCGCCGCCGCCTGCTCCGCTCAAGCCAGCCCGATACCGGCCCGCCGCAAATCGCCGATATCCCCAGAAGCGAGGATGTCGGCGATGGCATCGACCTTGTAGGTGTAGAAGTTGGCCTTTCTCCACCAGCAGCCATCCATGTTGCCAGCCCGACCGCTTCGGCCAGGTTGCCGAGCTTTGTGGAGGGCGCCATGGACGCTGTGGCGACGTGAACTGAAGCTCCTCCATGGTGTAGATGCCGCCATCTCGTATGTACGCCGCATGAAGCTTCCTGGTGATCGGTGTTATGAAAAAGAGAGGTTAATTAGCGATGGAGATGGTACCAAATCGGGAGGGTGCCGTGTACAATTATATAGTAACAAGCCATGAAATGCATGCTTGATCGATTGTTATTTCCCAAGACGGCGCCATGAAAAACAGTCAAACAACGGCGACGGCCGTCTCCCCGCACACACGGCGGCCGACTAGCGGCCGCGTGTTTGCACGCTGCTTTGATCATCTCCAATCCCCACGCTTTAGACGGCAACCAAGGGCGACCGGGCTACACATTTGCGCGCTGTTTCCAATGGCCGCTTCCTCGGCTTCCACTGCGTTTCCCAAGGCTCCCAATCCCGATCCCCGGGTTCGATCCCCCAACGAGGCAGTTTTTGACCATTTTTTCAAGAATGATGCTCGAGTTTAATTAGGATTACCATTGCTATATATGTTGCTCACGAAATCTAATAATATTGATTTGATAGCATAGATAGATAGTTATCTAAATGCACCATTGTTATTTTGAAACAAGGAATACATGCTTTACATTATTTACCATTGCTACAAGATCAACCACACGCGTCTTTAGAAGACGATGTCGACGGGGGAGGGAGCAGGAGGGAGGGAGGGAGACGAGAGACTGAGACGAGAAACTTCGCTACCTGCGGCCGGAGCACCTAACAAATGACACTCAACTTGTTGTAGCATGTCCACAACACTGCCGGGCTATTTAAAGAATCAAACTTGTACCGCTCAACGGATAGCCATCACATTTTTTTTTCTTTTTTTTTTTGACCATAGGAGTAGTACGAGTACGCACAATACTGTAGCTGTCACATTCATTTCGCGTGTTCACATAGGCTTGTGCATGCATGCATGGCGCTCGCGTGGAGAACCGCGTTGTCAGTAGTATTCACTGCCGGTTAGGAAACTGACAATGTCTCCGGAACCGATGAGAAAAGCCTGTGGCACCAGCTGCAGCGTCGACGGGTTAAATCAATGTCAGTTAAAACACTACCAGGTGTAGTTTTACAACCGGCATGATCGAGAGATCACCGCCAGCGCAAAGCTTTCTCGCAGTGGTATTCGATATGTTTTTCGTAGTAGCTGGTTTTGTGTAGTACAATTTTGAACATACCTTGAACCCTGATTTGGGTTTCTACTTTTCAAAATCGGTGGAAATAGAGAGCTGTTGTAAGGTGGAATTGAAAGAGAGAAGGTTTGGTTTTATATTTGTGTTTTAGCCAAATTACTTACAACTTTTCCATAGTATATAGCTCACAACAGCTTTTTCTTATAACCTACAATGTCACCAGCTTTTCTACATCTCAGAGCTAAACCAATCAGACACGTATAGCTGCTTGTCTAAAAAAAACTTATTGGCGCAATTCCAACCTCGTTATGGCAGCTCAAGGCTCGAAACGAACAATTTCTTGGGTATCTTGGATCTGTACCATCATACTCAGGGAGAGGCGGATCCACACTATAGTAGCACTGATGCCAGGTGACGACAGCAGTGGCATTTGGCCCAGCCCAGGTATACTTCTCTGTATTGGATACAATGACAGCAGCCCAAAGTCTCTAATGACATCAGTGTCCTCAGCCCACATCAAGTCCGGCCTCTTCCTTCTCCACGAAGCGTTGAGAAGCCGAAACGACACAAAGGAGAGACGCCGCCGAGACGGAGCGAGCACGCCGCAAAGCGATGTCGCCTCGTTCCGGAGCGGCCTTCAGCGCATCCCAATCGGATCCGCCCCTGCCCACTTGACTCCCTGCAACCTCGACCTGCAATCCTGCATCACTCCGTCTATCCGTCAGGTAAGGTTTCTAAACGTGACTGACTCCCTATATACTGATTCGTTTGAGGTTTTTTAGTTTATTGATTGGTGATTTAGTATAACCATTAATTAATTGTACAGCTAGCGAGGTAGAGGAAGCAAGAATTTGATGGATCGATTCTTGAAAACAAAAGTACCACCATCGGCCAGTGATGGATGGACTTCAGAGAGAGATCGTGGTGCATCAAACATCAATGCTACAGGCCGTCCTTCTTTGATAGTATCACCAAAAGATGGTAATTTAGATGATTTTCCTAATGATCCAGATGATAGGAAGAGAATAATAGAATATTCTGGTCTTAAGCTACAAGAAGGGATAATAAGAAGAAGAAATTTGATTAGAGGTCCTCATAGACCACAAACCTAGTTTCAAGTATCCGCAAGCAGTCATAGGAAATTCTTTTTTTTTAATGTCCCACTTTGCCTATACTGCTATCTCTTTAGAGACTGCATTGAAAGACAGGGTGGAAATAATGCATTTGTAATTAACAAAAGGATTTTCTTTATGGAATACTGAAAAAAGACTAGACATTCATGTAGGAGGGATAACTAGCTAGCTGCCACAATGCAGCTGTGAAGCGATTCAACAATTTGTTGAAGCCAAGCCAATCCATTAAGTTTGCGCTCAGCAGGCAGAGAGATATTGCTAATGAGGAGAATTTTATCCGGCTAAATATTTCGATAAATTCTGTTAGGTATTTGTTACATCAAGGATTAGCTTTCCGTGGTCATGGTGAGAGCAAAGAGTTTGGTAACATGGGGAATTTTCTAGAGTTGGTAAAACTTTTGGCAGAGCAAAATGAAAAGATAAAGAGGGTTGTTCTAATAAATGCTCCTGAAAATCATCACATGGTAGCTCCAGATTTTGTGTTCCATTTATACTTGATGTCAGTGATACTGGGGCATGCAAATTCTCTATCATTTTGTTTGCAAAGGAAAGATCAGGGGGGTATATTGGAGGCCATGTCAGAGGTAAAGTCAACCAAACAAAAATTCCAGAAAATTAAAGACGATGGCATGGGGCCAGGCGCGGCCAATGGCGCGGGACCGGGGGCATGTTCACCGGCCAATCTATCTACAGGGATGGGGTGCAGCCACTGGTGCGAGGCCAGTGCATGTTCACTGGCACGCCCGGCTATGGGGATACGGCGTGGCCGCTGGTGCGGGGTCGGGCCAGGTTCTCTTATGTGCTCCACGGCTACAGAGATGAGGAGTGACAGTCGATGCGGGAGTGGAGCATGTTTGCTTGCATTCCTGGCTACAGGGACGGGCATGGCCACTGGTGCAGGGCCAAGCGTGGCTACTGGCGTGGGCCACAACATGTTCACTAGTGTGTCAAGCTGTGGGGATGGTGCGTGGATGCTAGCTGCGGGCCGGGTCTCGGGCACATTTGCCGGCACACCCGATGATGAGAAACTACTGATGCCCCAGGATCACGCTCAGGGGCTGCACCTATCAGGTGCGTTTGCGCGCACCCTCAGGCTAAGGATTGAGGCCAAGGTTGAGCCCGAGCACGCCTACTGCCTCCGCTCTGGGCTTGGAGGCTCGCCCGAGCCTAGGAACCCTAGCCTGATCCTTGACACCATCCCAGCCTTCAACTCCATCCAAGGCCCGGCGTGAGAAGATAACGACCTGAGCCACCAAGGCTTGGGGGGCTCCTAGAAGCTGCCCCTTGGTGGCGGCGTTACTGGCCGCTCCCTGACAGGGTCACACATGAGGCGTGACACAAGAAAACAAACTCCTTCTAGGTCTTAGGGGCGCAAGGGCTTTCGCTTATCAACCCTTGAGCCAGCGTCGGTCGCCGTTGAGAACACTCCGGAAGGTGTGCCTAAGGGAGACCGGTCCAAGTGGACAAAACCTGCCACGTTGGGTAATAGGGTGAAACACAGCCCGACGATGCCCAGAGCTTCTTTGGCTCCAAGATATCTCGACGGCCAAGACACTGTTGCATGACCCTCCTAGACTCATGCTCATGTAGACCATAGACTAAGCCCCCCAAACCTCTATGTATCCGACCTACCTCGTAATATAAGGGGAGATCAGATCTTATACAGGGTGGAGGCCGAACCACAAATGATCATTTGACGATCGCTCATTTCACTCATGCTATCCGCTCTTGCCTCATCGAGGGCAGAGAAACCCAGAGAGGGATGATCACGGGCCAGGTACGTCGTCCACTCCATGCATGCCTCCTCACATGACTTGAGGGGATCTGACTCTTCTCGGATATCATGGATTGCTTAGATCCGTGCACACGAAGTGTCGTGGCCTCTCCTCCATCACTGCTCCACGTGGCCCGAGGTCCCCTCTCCTAGACGAAGTGGGACAGCGCAGGAGTGCACATCTTAACTCCTCTGGTGGGCGCGGTGACCCAGGTGTCGTCAACCGCTTGCACAAGGCCTTAGAATGAGGAATCCGCCCAGAAGCACCTCTGTCGCTGACAGGGAGGCCCATGATGACTTTGGGAGCTATGCCGGTTCCCTAGGCAGAGAGGACCCGACCCCGGAACGATTGGCGCTCGGGCCGCACACCCCTAAATCTAGCCAACACCCCAAAGTTAGGATAGGAGGAAGGGCCCTCCGTCCAAGCTTGGCGCGCTCCAAGAATAGGAGATCGGCCACAAATGGTCGGCCCGAGAGGATCAAGACCTGCTATCAAAGCCCCAAGAAGGCATGGTATGCTGGGTGGTCAGGTGACCCCACTATGATGCACAGTCAATAGCCAGTTCGAGTTCGATCACAAGCAAGACCAAGTGAGGCATTGAAGGGCTAGGGGCTCCTGAGGAGATCCTAACACAAGGGGAGGTCGGATCCTATAGAGGGTGAAGGACGTACCACATATGATCATTTGATGATTGCTCATTCCACTCCTCGTTCCATCGACTCCTGCCTAGCACCGAGGGCAGAACAATCCAGAGAGGGAAACGGAGAGCTCCTCCGTCGCTATCCACCATCCTCCTCCTCTCCGGCGAGGGAGAGGCTCCACTGGCGGCAAGGCAACTTTTGGATTAGCACTAAGCTAACCCCCTACCAAATCTCTTCCTACACTCTATTGTAACCCCTTGTTTTTGGGTGCTTTTGAGTATAAGAATTATCAACTACCGGACGTAGGGCATCATTGACATGAAACAGGATTGGGTCGTCCCCTCTTTGATTCTTGTGTTCTTAAGTCCACCCGAGCCACCGGAGACACGTACTTTGACACTAACTCGAAAAATCATGCTTGTCGCAGTTTTGGCCCATGACATCCATACACAGGGATAGGAAGTGACAGCCGGTGTAGGGCCCAGGCACTTTTGCCGGGATGCCCGGCTATGAGGATGGGGCATAGCCGCTGGTGCAGGGCTAGGCGTGGTGATGGGGCGCAGCCACCAACGCGGGGCCGAGGAATGTTCGCTGGTGCACCCGTCTGCTTGGATGGTGTGCAACTGCTGGCTTGTGGCCGAGGCACATTCGCCAGCATGCCCGTCTACATGAATGGGGCGTGGCCGCTAGTACGAAGGCGGCGCATGTTTGTCAGTGCGCCTGGCTGCAAGGATGGGGCATGGCCACTGGTGCAGGGCCAGGCGTGGTCGTCGGCATGTGGCTAGGGCGCGTTCGTTGGTGTGCGCGGCTACAGGAATGGGGTGGGCCCTCTGGCGCGGGGCCTGTGGCTGGGGCACTTCCGCAGGTGCGCCAGGCCACAGAGTCATGCGCGGCAGCTGCGCACCTCGCTATATTGCCCCTTGTCTGTGTGTTGTTACTTGCTACAGACAAAGGCAATATAACAACGTAAATATGTCTCTACAATTTTGTCTAAATGTTCATGATTTAAGACAAAAGTTTGTAAGCGCTTTCTATCCGATCGAACACAAAAAAAAAAAAAAGCTTGACTTAAAATAACTTCAGAGATTGATTTATTTTGATACGGAGAGAATATTCATCTATTTCCTGTGTTATTCATTTATTAGAAGCCACATTGTAATAGCTAATAGTTTATACTGACATCATTGACCTAAAATCCTGGATCCGCCCCCGGCCGGTGCTGTGTTTGAGCCTGGTAGCTAGTGTTTGCTTGGCATCCACTTGTTGCATACCAAATTCAATTTTCTTGTCAGCAGTTTCCAACACAATAATGTTAACTCCCGCCACACGTGCATGGTAGCATTATCTAACATTCATAATAACTTAATAATCAATTATAGTTCTTTGGTAAAAATACTAGGTAAATGCCCGTGCGTTGCAACGGGGAAATATAATACCATGATAACATACGTATGAGTGTGTGTTATACAATTACTTAAAGGGATATTGCAATCGTGATATATGCCAAGGATGTAAAATTTAAACTTCCTTCTAGATCAAAGATGAAGAAATTACATCACGAACATGAGGATGTCATGAAAATAAAAAATTGCATCAAGCAACATGCTACAAACATCACCAGTGTATTTGGCCAAGCAAAATTGCACGTAGATTGTATATTTGATTAAAAATAGCTAAATCAAAGGTAACATCAAACTGTAAGGGAGAGAATCCTGCCGGACTTAACAGTAATGGTTCCGTTTATAAAAATGATCTAATCATAATCATAAGGTACAAAAAGGGCCTAGTGAATTAATAAAAAAAAGGGACTTCCTATTCCAGAACACTAAGAGTAGCAAAAAAACAACAATGCCTGTTTAGTGATGAAAGCAATAATTTTCTTAATGATTCTTCTAAATACCATATCCAGCATCCAGTTTGTTACAAATATTGATATGAGATATACCATTATCATTCTATGAATTCAGATCACAATAAAGTATTACCATTCTAAATGGGATTCTATATCCTTCCACTTCGTTTGTTGTTGTCCTGCTCCAATTCCAATTCCTATTATTTGTTCATGTCAGTCAACCTTGCTCGATGAGGGCCAACGCATTAACTCATCCGCCTCACTGAACACTAACACTTTACAAAGCATTACTTCCATGCAAGTATGTAATGAAGAATAAATAAAAAGCTAGATACTTTATTATACCAAAATTGATATCAATATTCCCATTCACTTATACACAAGTTTTGTGGTATTAAAAAAATAAATACAACCTGTGGCATGAATTCGAGTTTTGGATGCTTACTCGTCAATATCTCTTCTGGCTTTCCAAAAATGCTTGAACTAATAGCAAAGTGTATCATCTGAATAAAATGTCAAGTTCAGGTAGAGATTTCAGCAAGGAATCAGACAAATCATCGTTTTACTCTAAACCATGATGTGGCATGTTGCTCATAAGTCATGTTCCAATAGATCAGGGATAAAAAAAATGTTCCAGTGGATCAGAATCATCAATCTTATCGGTGTTCTTTGTGTTTGAACTACACTTTGTTCCAATAGACCATGATGTAGCATTGGTATCTTTGCTCTTAAGATGTGCGGACTGCCTCCCAGATTCAGCTCTTGTACCATTGGCAGGAGTTGGCATTCATATGATCTGAAGAACGAATGGCTTCGGTTGAAGGCACACAAAATGATCTGACGAACTGCCCCCCATGAATGATTGCTGTTGTTTACACATGAAATTGAGAGTAAGGGCTCAACAAACAAAATTGGTTTCAAGGTCTAAACCTGTGTCCACAACTGAATCAACAACAGCTTCACTGCACGCACCTTCTTGCCCAACACCCACCAATCGGCCGCCGCTTGATCTCTCCACACCGGCCTCCAGAGCCTCACAACACAAATGCTTACCAAGTTCCTGCATGGAACATAGATTATTAGGGATAACGGGGCCAGAACCCTGCATAGGCAAGTGACAGAGGTCGATGCAGCGAACGCCACAAGTAGCACCAGCTTCGGCAAACAGCAGTGCAGGACTGCAGGTTGCAAGAGACGCCCGTCGTGGCCACTCCTGCTCACCGCCGACCAAGGGTGCCCACTCCGATTCGCCGAAGCAGCTGCCTCGCCGCGGCAACCCGTTGCACAAGACCTCTCCGCACTCGCGCCCACGTCCCCGTCGGCGCTGGTTCTTCTGCGCAGTGCGCGCGCCCGCCGTCTGAAGGCCGAGCAGATCCGCGGCTCACACCGCGTCCCCGCCCTGCGATGCCTCTGCCATGGCGGTACCGACGTGGAAGCCCACCCGGTACACATCTGCACGACCGCGAGCATGACAGCGAGAGATCAATAGAGCTATGATCGAAGAGAGACACGAGGTGGACCACCGGGAGGCTCCTTATTAGTCCTGCCCGCCGCCTATGTTGCTTCCCGTGCGTGCCTTCTGCCGGCGCCCGCCCGAAGATGGTGGACAGGAAGGATCGCCTCGGCGTGGCCTTCTTCCTCTCTTGCCACCGCCGGTCTCCTTGGCCCCGAGCTTCGTCGTCGCCGCCGCCGCCCGTGGCAGCGGAAGGTCCGACTGGCGGCGTGCGGGAAGAAGAGGAGGTTCGGCTGGTGCTGGTGGTACGCCGTACGCGGACGGCGGCGAGGGGTGGCGTAAGCGCGAGGCGTCGGAGCGCCCGGTGGTGCACGTATTTAAGAGATAGAAGCGCGAACACCCTTTCATCGGGTGTGCTGGGAAAAGCGCGGCGGTGCCTTGGCGCTGCAGGTCGCGCGCCGAGGAGGACCGAAGGGCGACGACGACGGTTCCGCGGGCGAAAGCGAAGCGGCTTGGGTCGTGGGCGGGGCGTCGGTTCCGCGCAGGGATATTTTATCGGAGGGGGTTACAGGGTGAAGCGTCGATTAACGGGGGTGAAGCGTTGATTAGTTGTAATGTGACGATACCCTTTGGGTCTTTTTAGTAGTATAAGATTAAAGGTATACATAACACAATTGCCTTGTAACCCTAAATCCTGAATGAACATATATACAAGTGCATGATTTCTCACGAGCTGTACAGATGGAGATGGTGGGGTTGTTGATATGGGCCATAAAACCGCAGTGCACGGCAAGTTGAAACTTGGTTGACTCGCTGTTGAAGTCAAGTAAACTAGGAGTGTTCATCTACTTGTGCAACACGGTTTAGAGTGTCTCAGCGACCAGCAGACAAGTCAATAATTATGCAGCTATTGGGTGATGCTGACATGACTGCGTAAACACATGATTCATTTATTTGCTTGACTTGACTTACGTTCATGTCATTATCATCACCCACCTGAGATCCCTGATAATTTTCCAAGCTGCGACAATGGCTGGAAGCGACGATAACCATCACACCAGCGCTAGTACTTGCTGGGGCTGACGGGCCATAAAACCGCAGTGCACGGCAAGTTGAAACTTGGTTGACTCACTGTTGAAGTTAGTATTCCCTCTGTCCCATGGAGTTCGTCGTTTTTTGACTTTTGAACTTTATGTTTGACCATCCGTCTTATTTAAAATATTTATGCAAATCATAAAATAAATTAATCAATATTCAAGTATCTTCATTGATAAAATAAGACGTAACAAAAAAAAATTATATTTGTGCAAACAAATTTGAATAAAACGAAGATCGAATAAGATGGCAAGAATCCAATCCGGGGTGACAAACTCAGTGGGACGGGAGGGGAGTAAACTAGGAATATTCATCTACTTGTGCCGTGCCCTGCTTGGCTGCCAACAATGCAACACGGTTTGGAGTCTCTCAGCGACCAGCAGACAAGTCAATAATTTTGCTTGACTTGACATGGCTTCATGAGACGTACTACTACGTGCCCTGCACTAGCAACAATAGGATAGGTAGCGTTCATGTCATTATCACCACCCATCATCTCCCATCCGCCCAGCCCGGCCGTCAGACCGTCATCCCTGATAATTTTCAAAGCTGCGGTAATGGCTTGCAGCGTCCACAACCTTCACACCACCTCATGGTTCTTTGCACTAGTACTAGCTCTCCTCCTTGCTCAGACCCTGCCACATCGCTGCAATGCATTGTGGACAAACACAAGCAGCAGCACGCCCGGTGTAGGCAGTGGCAGCAGGAGCAGCTTGCAGGCTCCAGCTCGTCATCGTTGCCTCCCCGACCACGCTGCAGCACTACTGATCCAGCTGAAGAGGTCCTTCACCATCAATGATTCCTCCAACAGATGTCCGTACGGTCTGGCCAACACAACGTGGTCGTTGTCGTCATGGATCGAGGGCACCGACTGCTGCAGCTGGGAGGGCGTGGCCTGCGACCACGTCGCCGGGAGCGTCACCGGGCTTGACCTCTCGTTCCGGTCACTGGGTATCAATGGCAGTGGCCTCCACCCTGCCCTCTTCAGCCTCACCTCTCTGAAACACCTCGTCCTGAGAGGCAACAACTTCTGTGGCTCACAGCTTCCAGCGTCTGGTTTTGAGAGGTTGACGCGTCTTGAGGACCTCAGCTTATATGAATGCAACATCTCTGGGCCAATTCCCCCATCCTTTGCAGCTCTTCATTCCCTAAAGACCATTGACCTTAGTGCTAATAATTTTAGCGGTGAGATCAGATCCTTGATTGGCTTTAGTTTTGTTGGAACGAGTCCTATGATTTTATATATACTCACTTTGGTTTCAACATGTTGGCAGGATCAAACTTCCCTCTCTGGATCACTCACCTAAAACAACTCAAGGTTCTAGATTTAAGAAGCATGGGTCTCTCTGGAACAATCCCTAGCTCCATTGGGAATCTCTCCTCGTTGACAGAGTTAGATCTTAGCGAAAACAGCTTCTCAGGAGGCCTTCCTTCATCGCTCAGCAATTTGACGTATTTACAACTACTATATTGTTCAGGAAATGGTTTATCTGGCCAAGTTCCATCCCTAGAAAATTTATCAAGGATGGAATCTCTTGACCTCTCCTTCAATAGCCTCCAAGGTAAGTGTAAGCCCATGCTTACATTTGCATTTGCTTGAAACTTACTCTGTCCACAATGACTTTTATGTTTGCCTGTCAGCCCTACCATTATCAGATAACCTCAGTCTTTAGGATCCTCCGTGTCCCTACCAACCTCAACTTTTACCGTTAGTTTGAGGGGTAGAATACATCGACTACAATATTTTTTTTTTGCATGGCCTTTAGAGAAATACTTACAAAATAGTAATATTTAATATAACTCAATATATCAGAATTCAGAAACTATTAGAACCTAGCTACCTACTATTGTGAATATAATAGTAGGTTGATGATTTAACTAAAGTTTTCGTTCTATAAGAAAACAGATAAAACCATGTCTATTAATTTGTACAGGGAATATTCCTCTGAGCCATGGAAATTTGCTCCGTAACCTCCGGTCGGTGGACATGAGTTATAATTCATTCACCGGTGCAATACAGGCATCCATATTCACCCAGCCAGCGTTGGAGTATTTGGACCTGAGCAATAACTGTCTTTCGGTCATATTGAAGAGTTCCGGAATGCATCTGCGACACTGCAGTATATTTCCTTGTCTGACAATAAGCTCACTGGCGCAACTCCAACCTCATTCTCCCAGCTCAGGGGTCTCACCGAACTACAGCTCGACAGAAACAATTTCACGGGTACACTGGATCTGTACCCATACTTCATGCTTCAGAACTTATCTACACTTGTAGCCTCCCATAATCCCTTATTATCTATCCCGGAGTATGATGGTGATGCTAGCAATTATAGTAGTAGTATTCGGACACTAGGACTTGCATCTTGTGGCCTAACCAGGGTACCCAGTTGGATAAGATATCTAAGTGAATTAGACTCTCTCGATCTCTCCAACAATAGCATTCGTGGAAAAATACCAGGCTGGATTTGGAAAGACCTGAGTTCCTTGTCCCTGCAACAAAACCTATTCACCAAAGTGGGACAACTCCCTTCCTACTTATCCATTAGATCAATGAATCTCAGCTCCAATAAACTTAGGGGTTCTGTGCCGTTCCCTTTCGCAGCGGGTACACTTGATTACTCAAACAACAAATTCTCTTCTATCAGATCCGTTGATTTCATCCGACTGTACAGGACTGCTGAATCAATCTACCTGGCAAACAACAAACTAAGAGGCCCTATCCCATATGCAGAATGTCATCATGACGATGATGCTAGTCTTGTAATACTGGACCTATCTGGTAACAACTTGAGCCGGCCAGTCCCGCCTTATCTCCTAAAGCAGGGAAATGGATCTAGTAATTCCTTAGCGTTTAAATCTCAGGGGCAATCACCTCAATGGAACATTGCCTGATGAGATAGGAGAGTCATGTTCTCTTGAAGTGCTAGATTTGCATGGAAATCAGATCCAGGGTCGTCTGCCAAGGTCACTTGCTAGTTGCAAATCATTGCGACACCTTGATGTTGGTGGAAACAAATTGGTGGATGTTTTCCCATCATGGCTTGGAAACCTTCCTAAGCTTTGGTTACTGGTCTTGAGATCCAACCAATTTTATGGCCCTTTAACTATGCCTAGTGGAAATAATAATCACTCAGTGGTGAATGGTTTCTTCTCTAGTCTACAAATTGTTGACCTTGCAGGAAACAGCTTCAACGGAGCCCTTCCTTCGGAATTCTTCAATGTTTTGAAGTCTATGATTCATCCCCAGATGAACCCTGATAATATCGATATTGACATAGAGCCCTTGATTCCATTTGATTTCGATTTCCAGTTTCCACGGGTCAAGTTTCAGGTGTCCATGAAACAGCTATACCTGAGCTTGAATGAAATCATATATGATCTTGTGGTGATCGACTTATCCGACAACATATTTAGTGGCTGCATCCCCAAGACAATTGGCAACCTGACAGCCCTGCACGTTCTCAACCTGTCGCATAACACCTTGTCCGGGAACATCCCTGCTGAGTTTAGTCGGCTGTCCAAGGTTGAGTCACTTGACCTCTCATGGAATAATCTCACGGGGAGCATCCCACAGGCCATGGCTTCCTTGACGAACCTTGAGGTCCTCAACCTCTCCTACAACGACCTCAGCGGCAAGATACCAACGGGTAGGCAGTTCAACACGTTCCCCAGCAGCTCCTACCAGGGCAGGAACAAGGGGCTGTACGGATGCCCGCTGCCTATAAGGTGCAACCTGAGGCAGCGCGTGCCAGCTGCAAGGGCTCCAGCACCACCAGCATCAGCTATGGCTATAAACAAAAGCTTTGAAGCCGTCATTCTGTGGCTCTTTGTTGGTTCTGGCTATGGGATCGGCATCGCGGTGTCGACTGTGTTGCAGATGGCCTGCTGTGGCTGGTATATGAACGACAAACTTGAAAAGTTAGCCAGCTGCATTGGCTAGTTGCCAACTCTTGTACTAATTTCAAGAAGCTATTATGTATTATTGTGCTTTAATTAAAGCATCTGTATCGATGTAAAACAAGAAGTATTCGATTTGCCTGTGTCGAGATAAGCTCAAATGGTTTTTTACATGTATTGCTTTCCGTTATTATTTTACCTTGCTCCAAATAAATATATTTTTGTTTTTCATTTGTTAACAAAAATGTCAAAATATTTATATGCTCTCAGACTGTTAAGCCATATTGGTGGACCTTGATTTCAATCAGTTTGTAAAGCAGATACATTTTTTTTTTGAGATTAATGCAGATACAAATTGACTTTAGGCAAAATATTTTGCTCGTCAGATGCCTCCAGAAAATAGCTTTGATTTTTCCTACTGATTGGTCCAACTAATTTACAGTAATTTTATTGTCAGTCTTATTTTAATTGGTCCAAGAATCTTCTATCCGTCATCAAAAGCCTGGGAGTGAAAGACTGTAAGTCACAACCATATTTTCAGTTCTGCTTCAGCTAAATATTTAGCGTAGCGAGCTGCATTGCCTAGTTGCCGACTATGTTTTTCAATTTGAACAAGCCACTATGTATTGCTCCTCGTTCCAAATAAAAAGCACGCCATAGCTTTACCATATGTCTAATATCTTTTAACATTGACTGAGTTTTTAGTAAAAAATATTAACATTTTGACAAAAAGGATTGATAACAGAGCGAAGTTACCCTCATAATATTTTTTGACAAAAAATATTAACATTTACCATATGTCTAATATTCAGCAGATATTTACACTTCATATTCAGCAGATATTTGCATAGAAGGTTTTCTCTGCTGCCCAAACTCCATTGCAGAATTGATAACAGAGCGAAGTTACCCTCATAACGCCAATTCTTGGACATACAACTATCTTCCTCTCTCCACGCACCTGCCACTTCTCCTCTGCCCTAGCCGCACGCTGCCTCCTGCCCTGCCGCCCTTGCCAGCCCGCACCGCCGCCGCGCCGCCACGCGCAGCCCAACCTCGGCAATACCCTTACATCTAGTATCCCTACGCTACTGCCATGGGTGACTCAGCGGAGCTCCAGAGACTCTTCACGCGTTCTCAAAGGGCGTTGTCACCAAGTTCGACAACATCACCACACAACTCAACAATGTGACCACTTGCCTCGTGGGCGTCGTGAAGGGCGCTCGGCGAAGCGGCTTCGGCGTTGCCAAATCGAAATGCAATCGACAAAGAGATCCTGGCCACCAAGATGGAGATGGCCTCCAAGCATGTAATGGAGAAAACTAGCCTTGACTTCCTCAAAGAACAAGCCGCCGCGGTGGCCACATCTCCAAGCGGTGCCGGAGATTGCTACCAAGCTGGAAGCCAAGCTCTTCTGCAAAAAGAGCCTCTAAGGGCGTTCAACCCCTCGGTACAACTATAGGCATCCTCCCAAGTTTGGAGATCCATCAAAAGCGGTAATTTTCTACACCGGGACCGTTGGAACCATTGTTCAACATGGAGACGACCATCGTTCCCGCACACCTAGGCAAGATGCTTCTAGCGAGGATCATGGAAGACAACAAGGTGCTGGTTTTGTTGCTAGGGCGCCTCACTACGTCGAGGAGAACGACGACTACCATGACTACACCAACAACACCGCCAGCTCGAGCATCAACATCGACCCCTCCTCCCCTTCAACGCATAAGTGCATGCGGACAAGCGGAAGGAGCGCCATGATGCCGATCTTGGCGACCACTATGCCGAGCCACTTGCACGCAAGCTGCTCTTCGATGTCAACATCAACAATGACTACCATGAGGAGAATGATGGCAACAACCCACTAATGATGATCGGCCTCACCAACTCGAGAGTCCAGGGAGCTCCTCTCATATACCTTCCAAGTGTGATGAATGGAGCAAGCGTCCACATACCGATGGACTCGGGAGCCGACGCACAATGTCATCAACATCAATGTTGCTCACACCATCGACAACGGGAATGAGGTTATGTCCGCGCACGCGTCATTTTATAGTACCACTACGGATCGATGGAGATGCATTTGACATTGATGCCTACCTCATTGACCTCGCAACGATGTCGACGTCATCCTTGGCATGCCATGGCTTGTCAGCTTTGGCCGCACCACATGGGACTTCACCAACATGGAGATACAATACGTGAGGAATGGGTGCCTACACACGTTCGCACCATCACCCGTTCCCGTGCGCCTACGATGGTGAGCGCTCTACCACATCCACCGCGGATGGTCCGCGTTGAGCGGCAATCACCACCACCTGCGACATCGCGATGTGATAAATCGGGCACATAGGGCCCATCTTCCCACCGCTTTGGATTACATTGACGACCGGACAACATCATCTTCACCCATATGCGTCAAGCTATTCGCGAACAACAACACATGTGATCTATCGCCAGGACCATCATGG
The DNA here is from genome assembly GCA_015847255.1 of Hyparrhenia diplandra. NCBI lineage: Eukaryota > Viridiplantae > Streptophyta > Magnoliopsida > Poales > Poaceae > Hyparrhenia > Hyparrhenia diplandra. The sequence goes on along the minus strand of JADLZK010004445.1, from coordinate 160,087 downwards.
AGGGATGTGCCATGCGTGCTTGGTCTATGGAGCACAAACTCATCTTCTTCGACACGCACTTCTACCTACCGGTTCGGTTTGCAAATTCGCTACCATGACGGACCGACCAACATGGTGTTGTTGGCACTGGGGCGCACACAACACCGAACTGAGGGCAACAGTAGGCGATGCTCATGCACATCCTCTAGGGCCACCCTTTTCCTCGACCACCGCCTATAAAGCGGGGCTCGGTGGTCTTCTTCAACAATCATGGACACTGTTCACCCGCATCGATGACACACGCCATTGGACTCCTTTTCGACTCCGACCTACAATGCCTCTCGCCAAGGGAATTCAACCGAGGGGCATTCCTCTTCGGATCCATCTTTGGACCTAATGACATCACCATCGACACGCTCTTCAACGACCATCCACCGTCGCATCCCACCTACATCACCCCCAATATTGGCAACCACATATGAGGTTTCATTGCACACAACCCCCCTTCCGCAAATGATTATCTCGCTATGACATTGCAAAATGATACTACCTTGCCCTCTCCTTCTTCCAAAACAAGGTCATGGACACATCAACAACTTACGATCTGGCGGCGAGTTTTGACCCCTCACGGATGCACCAACATCATCCTCACCGACCCTCTCGGGGTACCTAACCAGCCTATCTGGAGGCCATCCCACCGAAGGAGCGCATACCACCCGAAGGGCTTCAATGATTGACGCGTATTTCGCACGGAACGCATCGAGTAGAGAAAGGCGGTCACCGTCATACGCCCAACACATGTCGTATTCCCGAGAGAAGGAAATGGGCGGTTTGGGCCCATGGAGGGGGCACCACGTAATGCCATGCCAAGCGGGCTTCATGGCGTGGCCTAGCCACGCCCTTGAGGGCGCCCGCGGCCGCTAGTCTCGCCCGTCATCACAAGTTACCATATGGAGTCCTAGTTGATTTAGAAAAGAATTGGTTAAGTTAGGAAGTCAAGTTTGTTAAGATAGAAAGGAGAATCCGAATCCGATAAGGACCTCCTAGTTTGGTTAGGAGTCAAGTCACATGAGGACTATAGATACAAGGGAGACGTAACCCAGGTGAAATCAAGTAAAAGAAGAGCAAAGGCTCCTTTCACTTCCCTCCCTTCCTCTCTCCACACGAGCCTCCTCCTTCTCCTCTGCCCTAGCTGCACCGCCGCCCCCATTGGTGCCCTAACCGCCGCCGCCCCAGCGCCGCCCGCCGACCTCGGCAACACCCTTACATAATGGGAACTAATGTGCTTTTATGCATGCTTGTGATATGTGCCCATGTATTTTATTGAGTATAATTTGGAACCTTGTGTGCTTCTGCGTATGATGTCTGTAATACAATATGTGTCACCCAACCCGTTAATTATGAAGGTGTGTATTTTCTGTGTTGATATGATTAACAAAGCTGCAAAATACTTGTTTGTTTTGCCTTCATTTTTTGCAATGGATGTGTGATTCACATACCTGATCAACTAATAACAAGCTGTGTGGCTTGAAATGCATTGAGATGCTTTACTTTAACAAACACTATCATTGATTATTAGACATCTAACATCAAGTATCTTAAGTTGTTAACTGACTGTTCCATGAGACTATTGCCTCCCTTTTAGACTGTCACCTTGAATTGGTTCTTGGCAGCAAATAAATTGTTTTCAAAAAACAATCATGCATCATGGCTCAAGAAAGGCAACACAAGTAGTGAATAATGATGAGGTATGTTTACCTTATAGAGTTGAATAACGTGTTTCTCGAGAATTGGTGTGTATTGGAGTGAGCGAAATAGTGTATGCAGGTCAGTTACCAAACAAAAGTCCTTGAGTAGCAAAGTTTTTCAATTAATAAATGTTGGGCATCATCTCAGATCCCTTTCGAATGTAACCTGTGCAAAGAGCAACATAGTAAAATTGCAGTTAAAGATTTAGTTTGGCATAACAAGATGAGATGATCATGAATTTGAGTAAGCAAGCTGAAATGAAGTGTAGTTGTGTAAGCATACCATTTCGGAGGAAGTATATATTCAGATCCAAATATGTCACACTTGACAAACCTCGAAGAAGAAACAGATATCATTTCTGCTACCATTGGCATTATAATATATGGAACACATGTCGTAGTATATTCTCGGAGCCAGCATCTTATCACAGAAGTCACAGACAGTAATCCTCACTGTTTTGGCCAGGCTTGATAGATGATGTTTCCAGTGGCGGCAGGCTTTGAAGAAGAGGAGTTTCTCCATAGCCATCTAGTTGTAGTGAAATCAAACTCTGCGCAGATACTTGAGTTGAGTTGGGACAAATTACCAACAGAGTTCACAGCCTGTGATTTGAAGAAGATACAAGGATATGGACAAGACCTTATCAGCAGCGAGTTGGCAATTGGCAATCTTGAGATCCTTCAACACCAGGCAACGATCCGTAGCGCAGGAGAAGGACGGACCCTCCGAGTATGCGCCCGGCCTTGACGAGAACACGCATGCCCACACCACACGGCGTCTCGCGCTGGGAGGAAGCCTGGCCAACACGTGGGTGCACGACAGCGTCCGGGAACGCACGCGCGCGGCCGCGGAACGGCTCCCTGCCGCACTCCGCAGGCGCCTTGTTGGTCTTGCGTGGTGAGTCATTGCGTCGAGCAGGAGGCGTGCGCGGGCGCTAAAAGAGGAGAGCAGGTACCTTATGTTCATCGTCGAAGGTGGAGAATTCCAGCTTATAGAAAAGGGGCGGTTGGCCCTGCACCATGTTCGCCGAAGAAGGGTGGCCCGGAGGAGGAGGTCGCGGGCGGTGCATATGGCAGCGACCACGCGTCAGCTACGGTGATGGCACGGCGGAGCGCATCGAGGAGTGGCCATGGCTTGTGGGTGGCGTCGTGGAGCGTACCTGATGCGAGCTCGGGTGTTGGGAAGCAACCACGGATCTCGTGAAGTGGCTGCAGCAACGCTAGCGCTTTGCGGCGAGAAGCGGACACGATGCTACCGGCGGCGGCTCGCAGGAACGGTGGGTTCGCTAGCGAAGCGTGAGGGAGTTCATCAGCCCTGAGGAATGCTCGTGGACTCTTGTTGGACCAAAAACTGGGCTGAAAGTTTAAATCGGGCCAAACTATTTTGAGTGGTTTAACTTTATCTCGGGTCGGGCCGAAATGGGCAAATTTCGGTGAAAATCGGTCGATTGAGGCCGAATCCCAGAACCTTGCTTGAAACCAAAAAAAGACATGTTATTTTGTTTGATACCAATTATTCAAGCAGTATTTTAAAATTACAAATGAAAAAAATAGTGTGGGTTCCAGTTTACAATGGTACTGGACCTAATACTTGCCTTCCAAATACACCCTAAGACTATCCGCACTGGAGTCCGGCATCACACACGGTACATCCAGATGTCGTAAAAACTTGCTGCAGCGGGTGCGGTAAGGGTCCCGATATCCACGGTCAGGAGCTGCGCTACGCGCCAGATCAGAGCCACACACGCTGGAGGGCAGGAGAGAGAGGTGAGCGGTGGGCCCCACTATTTTAAGCAAGTAAAAAGTGTTATAACTCGCAAATTAAAAATCCAAATTAAATTCGATTACACCATTAAATTAGTTTCAATAAATTCTTCAAAACTAGATCTCACATGGATATATTTAAACAAAATTATAGGTAGGCCCCTACTAATAGTAGTTGGTATAGAGTAGAGATATAAAGAAGGGATGAGTCATGGAGAAAGTGGTGTAAAGGATGGAATCTTGATGACCAGGACATATAGAGGAAGTAAATAGAGAAACATGAGTGCGGATAGTCTAAAGCTCTCCGCTCACTCAGTCCTGCTCCTGTTCTTTCTGCATTGGCACTTCACTGGTCACACGGGTGATTAGTCGTGCAGTTGCAAGTTGAATATTGATATAACCTCCATCCATCAGCCATTTGACGCAATGCAGTGTGACACTTGATTGTCTCCCTGTGTTATATGTTGGCTTGCTTTCAACAATGGAAAAAAAAAAAATATTAAGTACAAATATATACAGTTTATTGTAACTGACATTGATCACAATGCATTATATCATACCAAAGTTATTTGATGAGACTGATTTCCATATCACCCTTAGAATTTTCTTAATCATGTTTAGTAAGCCCAAATCATATTTATTTCAAATTAGTGATTACCATGGTAAAACTAGTATTAGTGCATATTTATGAGTGTCTTATTAGTTGTTATTATTTTTAAATTATAGATATAAATTAGTCAACTATTCTAATCTCATACATTTTCATCCATTAAACCAAACAGAAAGATGATTTGTCCCATCCATCTAACCAACATGCATCATGTTATACTTATCCCAATATCCATGGATAGTCATATCCCATCCAAGTCCCATCCATCTAACCAACATGCATCATGTTATACTTACCCCAATATGTATATGTATGGATCGTCATATATCCCATCCAACTTGGTGTCTGAACCAAACACAATCTAAGTCTCTCTCTCAAAGGTTATATATATCCCATCCAACGTGGTGTCTGAGCCAAACACAACCTAAGTCTCTCTCTCAAAGGTTACTTTTCTTTAATGGAAATTATTTTCCATTAAAAACAATTACATGAATGTGAAAACGGCCCGCAGATTCACTGTCTATTTTCAGCTCGGATCCTCCACCTCCTGCCTGTTCATCTTCTTCCTTTGCCCCGCTGCTTGCTGTGCTGCCTCCCGAGCCCTCAATCGTACAGTATTTCTCGCAACTTGCAATTCTGGCAGATCCTTCACCCTGTGTTTTCTTTCAAATCCACCATGGGAAAGAAAAACTCGAGTCTTCTCATGGGCCAATTTACTCTGACCAGTGACCGACGGAGAAATTTCGAAAATTCGGTCACCCTCCAAACAGGGTTTGCATATTTACCCTTCGACCCACATTTCATAGACACATACGGACCCACTTGTGACACGGAGGGGCAAATCTCCAAAACACGCGGTCTGGAGGGTGACCCAAGTTTGCATTTTTTTCATGACACCTGACGTGTCATTCCAGACCGCCTCTGAAGCCTGCGGCGGAGCGGTGAGGCGGCGGTCGCCCGGCGCACGTAGACGCGCTTCCGTTGTTTGCTTCTCTTTCTTTGGTTTACCAGCACCCCTGCATCATCTCGTCGTTTATCCACCCGCAGTATGGACGCTCGCCACAAGGACTCCCCATGGTCGCTCGGCCGTCGCTCAGCGGCTCAGGCCCAGAAGGCCGAATGGCGGCGCCTCTTGCGTGCACCGGAGCCACAGTCCTCGTGGAAGAGCTCCCGTACTCAATGGTCATTCTCACTAGCTTAATCTGAATTATTATTCCATGGATATAAATAGCATTTCCTTCTTGAGCACGATGTACAAGGATGAGACTCGGTGCATATAGTTGTTTGCAAATTTAGAATACGTGCAGAACCTGAACCAATTGGAATGGCTGCATGTGTGTGAATGTTATTTGCACTTCATATTTAGCAGATATTTGCATATATAGCAGGTTTTCTCTGCAGCCCAAACAGCAAGTGTTACCAGTTAAAAATATTACCTCTTTATCCTTGTGCGCGAAGAATTACAGATGGAAATGGAATGCATTTTCAGGTGACAAACTATATAATGTTTCCAAACAGTAATACGGTACCCTGGCCGTAAAAGTACAAAACCGCAGTGCAAGGCAAGTTGAAACTCGGTTGACTCACTTTTGAAGTCAAGTAATTATGCAAACCAAGAAGCTACAAACGCGGTTCAGAGTCTCAGAGATCAGACAAATGAATAATTATGCAACTGCTGTGTGATGGTGGCATGACTGCTGATAAGTGACAGCTTACATATAATAACTGTTGTTGAAACCGTACGCAGGTAGATGAGCCCTGACTCGTTGATTGGACGACGTAAACACATGGAGCCATCTGTACGTGCTCCCCCCGTTACATTGTCGGCTGCATTTATATATTTTGCTTGACTTGACTTGACTTGGTCTCATGAGAATGAGAGGGTACGAGAGTATGAGACGTGCTAAGTGAACCTGCCTTATATACTAGCAGTAATATGATAGGCATCTGCGTTCATTTCATTATCACTCCATCGCCCCATGCATGGTAATTTTCTCCAAGTTGCAAAGCAATGGCTTGCCGCATCACCAACCACCACACCTGCACCTCACGGTTCTTGGCGCTAACAATACTAGCTCTCCTCCTTGCGCATCCATCCAGCGCATCATCGTGGACAAACCGCACCACGCCCAGCGGCGGCGGTGGCGGTGGCGGCAGCTTGCAGGTTCCGGCTCGTTGCCGCCCCGAGCATGCTGCGGCGCTACTCCAGCTGAAGCGGTCATCCTTCACCTTCACCGCATCCTCCGAAGGCTGTGCGGAAGTTTTGGCCAACAACACAGCCTTGTCGTCATGGATCGAGGGCACCGACTGCTGCTTCTGGGAGGGCGTGGCCTGTGACCACGTCGCTGGGAGCGCCACTGGACTTGACCTCTCAGACAGGTCACTGGGTATCAATGGCAGTGGTCTCCACCCTGCCCTCTTCAGCCTCACCTCTCTGAAACACCTCGTCCTGAGAGGCAACGACTTCTGCGGCTCCCAGCTTCCAGCGTCTGGTTTTGATAGGCTCACACGTCTTGAGGACCTTAGCTTGCCCTGCAACATCGCTGGGCCAATTCCCCACTCCTTTGCAGCTCTTCATTCCATGAAGACCATTGACCTTAGCCTTAATAATTTTAGCGGTGAGATCAGATTCCTGATTGGCTTTGGTTTTGTTGGAACGAGTCCTATGATTTTATATATACTCACTTTGGTTTCAACATGTTGGCAGGATCAAACTTCCCTCTCTGGGTCACTCACCTAAAACAACTCAAGGTTCTAAATTTTAAAAGCATGGGTCTCTCTGGAACAATCCCTAGCTCCATTGGGAATCTCTCCTTGTTGACAGAGTTAAATCTTGGCGGAAACAGCTTCTCAGGAGGCCTTCCTTCATCGCTCAGCAATTTGACGTATTTACAACAACTGGATTGTTCAGGAAATGTTTTATCTGGCCGAGTTCCATCACTACAAAATTTATCAAGGCTGGAATTTCTTGACCTCTCCTTCAATAGTCTCCAAGGTAAGTGTAAGCCCTTGCTTAGATTTGCATTTGCTTGAAACTTGCTCTGCCCACCATGATCTTCTTGTTTTTTGTAGGGAATACATAAGAATATAATACAGCCCTACCATTATCATATAACCTCAGTCTTTAGGATCCTCCGTTTCCCTTACCAACCTCATCTTTTACTGTTAGTTTGAGAGGTCGAATACATCGACTACAATATTTTTTTTTTTTGCATGGCCTTTAGAGAAATACTTACAAAATAGTAATGTTTAGAGTTAAATACATCGGCGGCCCTTAAACTTGTGGCGTTGTGCCACTTAGATCCACGAACTCTCAAAATCGAAATCCGACCCCCGAACTTGTTATGTTGTGCCACTTAGGTCCACGAACTCTCAAAATCGAAAGTACAACGTGTCACTTAAGTCCACGAATTTGTTAAGTTGTGCCACATAGGTCCAAGAACTTGTTAAGTTGTACCACTTAAGGGCCGCCGGTGTATCTAACTCTTAATTAATAAACACCCATCACTACTACAAAATTGATTTTACATGGTGTTCCAATTTTATTTTCCGTGGCGGGCATTTGAGAAACCGCCACGGAAAATAGGTGGCCTGGCACCCCCTCCGGCCAGGGAAAAAACCGCCACGGTTAATCGATTAACCGTGGCGGACTTTTAACAATGCCCGTCACGGAAAATCACTATTAACCGTGGCGGACATTGTTAAAAAACCGCCACGGAAAATCAGCAAATGACCGTCACGGTAAATCGAGCCCAATTCTAGCAGCCCAAAAGCCCATACCAGCCCACTAATAGATGGTCCATATAAAAAGAGAACAACACTCCCATCCCTAACCCTAACACTCTCTGCTGCCTCTCTCTCTCTCTCATCCGGCCCCCGACCCGACCACCTCCCTCCCCTCTCTCTCCCCGACGCGCCGTTCTCCCTCCCCTCCCCATTCTTCCCGACGCGGCGGCGGCCCCTCGGGCGGCGGGCGCGCCGGGCGCCTCCTCCACCCTCTTCACTCTGCGGCGCCCAAGCACCCAAGCCGGCGGCCCCCTCCGTCTGCGCGCCGAGCCGCCCCCTCCCTCTCTCCTCCCTCGACCGGCGGGCGGCGGCGCGGGAACCGCCATGGCGGCGGCGGTCCCCCAGGGACGGCGGCGCTCCCCAGCGGATCCGGCGTCCCCCGAAGCGCGGCTATGGCGTCCCCCACCTACGGCGGCGGCGGGCGCCGAGCAAGGTCCCGCCCGTCCTCGAGCCCGATCCGGCGTCCTCGAAGCTCCGATCCGCGCGTCCCGAAGCGCGATCCGCGTCTGGCGGCGGCGCGGCGAAGCCGGCCGGCAAGTATGCGCGTCTTTCGCGGCGGTGGCGAGACTCGAAACCCTAACGGGCCCGGATTCGGGCCGTGGGCCCGTCCGGGCCCGTTAGGGTTTCGAATCCGGATTTTCTTTTTTTTTTTTTTTTTTATTAACCATGGCGGGCATTGTAACGAGTCCGCCACGGTTAATCGATTTTTGCATGGCGGGCATGGAGTCCGCCACGGTTAATCGAGCGATTAACCGTGACCCTAGCTTTGTGGCGGACCTAATGCCCGCCACGGAAAATCTAAAATGCCCGGCCACGGAAGTTCATTTCTCGTAGTAGTGCATGTCAAGCATACATATACAACCCCATTCAATGAGTACAACGTGTTGATAGAATCAAAGTGAAATGCAATGGTCCCTAAACATTCGTATTCCAAAAAAAAAAAAAATCAAATACCATCATTATCCGTATCCGCAAATAAGAAAGTACCCCTGTAAAATCATCTAAAACATATATCTATGATTAATTAGTAATATAAATAATCAACTATAAAATCATATTAATTTTATATACTTTAATTATTTATAAACGGTGATATATTTTAAATCATATTAAATTATATAAAAAACAAATTAGTCATAGATATAATTAGTAACATGAATAATTAGTAACCTAATTTAAAATCATATTAATTAGTAACCTAATTAGTAACATAGCTATAATTAGTAGCCTAATTTAAAATTATATTAATTTAATATACTTTAATTATTTATAAACTAATTAGTAACCTAATAATTAGTAACATAGATATAATTAGTAACCTAATTTAAAATCATATTAATTTATATACTTTAATTATTTATAAACTGGTGATATATTTTAAGTGGCATAACTTATCAAGTTCGTGGGATCTAAGTGGCACAACTTAACAAGTTCGTGGACTTAAGTGACACGTTGTACTCAATTTTGAGAGTTCGTAGACCTAAGTGGCACAACTTAATAAGTTTAGGGGGTCAAATTTCGATTTTGAGAGTTCGTGGACCTAAGTGGCACAACGTCACAAGTTTAAGGCCACCCGTGTATTTAACTCTAATGTTTAATATAACTCAATATATCTGAATTCAGAAAATAATTGAACCTAGCTATCTACTATTGTGAATATAATAGTAGGTTGATGATTTTACTAAATTTTTCGTTCTCTGAGGAAACAGAAAAAATATCTGACCATGTCTATTAATTTGTACAGGGAATATTCCTCTGAGCGATGCAAATTTACTCCGTAACCTCCAGCCAGCGTTAGAGTTTTTGGCCATGAGCGGCAATTCATTCACCGGTGCAATACGGGCATCCATATTCACCCAGCCAGCGTTAGAGTATTTGGACCTGAGCAGTAACTGTCTTTCCGGTCATATTGAAGAGTTCCAGAATACATCTTCGACATTGAAATATATTTCTTTGTCTAACAATGATCTCACTGGCTCAATTCCATCCTCATTCTCCCAGCTCAGGGCTCTCATTGACCTAAAGCTCGACAGAAACAATTTCACGGGTACGCTGGATCTGTACCCATACTTGATGCTTTGGAACTTCACTACCTTTTTAGCCTCGCATAACCCCCTGTCATCTGTTGCTGTGTACGATCGTGATGCTAGCAATTATAGTAGTAGTATTGAGACACTAGAACTTGCATCTTGCGGCCTAACCAGGGTACCCAGTGTGATAAGATATCTAAGTAAATTAGACTTTCTCGATCTCTCCAACAATAAAATTCGTGGAAACATACCATGCTGGATTTGGAGAAACATGAGTTCCTTGGAATTGCAACAAAACCAATTCACCAAGGTGGGACAACTCCCTGCCAACTTAAGCATATCCATGAATCTCAGCTCCAATAAACTTAGGGGTTCTGTGCCGTTCCCTTTCGCAGCGGGTACGCTTGATTACTCCAACAACAAATTCTCTTCCATCCGATCGGTTGATTTCATCAGACTGTTCAGGACCGCTGAATCAATCTACCTGGCAGCCAACACACTAAGAGGCCCTATCCCATATGCAGAATGTCATCACGATGATGCTAGTCTTGAAATACTCGACCTATCTGGTAACAACTTGAGCGGGCCAGTGCCACCTTATCTCCTCAATGGAAATGGATGCAGTACTGCCTTAAGGGTGTTAAATCTCAGGGGCAATCACCTCATTGGAACATGGCCTGATGAGATGGGAGAGTCATGTTCTCTTGTGGTTGTAGATTTGAATGGAAATCAGATCCATGGGCGTCTGCCAAGGTCACTTGCGGCCTGCAAATCATTGCGACACCTCGATATTGGCGGGAACAAATTTGTGGATGTTTTCCCCATCGTGGCTTGGAAACCTTACTGACCTTTGGTTACTGGTCTTGAGATCCAACCAATTTTATGGCCCTTTAACTATGCCTGGTGGTGGAAATAATAATCACTCAGTGGCGAACGGTTTCTTCTCTAGTCTACAAATTGTTGACCTTGCAGGAAATCGCTTCAACGGAGCCCTTCCTTCTGAATTCTTCAATGTTTTGAAGTCTATGATTCGTCCCCAGATGAACCCTGATAATATTGACGAATATTCTTCAGATTATGATGACGGCGATTCTGATGCCTTCACCCTTGATGTGCCGGTCAAGGTGCAGGTGTCCATGAAACAGCTATACCTGAGCTTGAATGAAATCATATATGATCTTGTGGTGATCGACTTATCTGACAACAGATTTAGTGGCTGCATCCCCAAGACAATCGGCAATCTGACAGCCCTGCACGTTCTCAACCTGTCGCATAACACCTTGTCTGGGAACATCCCTGCCGAGTTTGTCCGGCTGTCCAAGGTTGAGTCACTTGACCTCTCATGGAATAATCTCACAGGGAGCATCCCACAGGCCATGGCTTCCTTGACGAACCTTGAGGTCCTCAACCTCTCCTACAACGACCTCAGCGGCAAGATACCAACGGGTAGGCAGTTCAACACGTTCCCCAGCAGCTCCTACCAGGGCAGGAACAAGGGGCTGTACGGATGCCCGCTGCCTATAAGGTGCAACCTGAGGCAGCGCGTACCAGCTGCAAGGGCTCCAACACCACCAGCATCGGCTACGGCTATAAACAAAAGCTTTGAAGCCGTCATTCTGTGGCTCTTTGTTGGTTCTGGCTATGGGATCGGCATCGCGGTGTCGACTGTGTTGCAGATGGCCTGCTGTGGCCGGTATATGAACGACAAACTTGAAAAAAGTTAGCCAGCTGCATTGGCTAGTTGCCAACTCTTGTACTAATTTCAAGAAGCTATTATGTATTATTGTGCTTTAATTAAAGCATCTGTATCGATGTAAAACAAGAAGCATTCGGATGCTTGTGTCGAGTTAAGCTCAAATGGTTCTTACATGTATTGCTTTCCGTTATTTTCCCTTTCTCCATATAAATATATTTTGTTTTTCATTTGTTAACAAAAATGTCAAAATATTTATATACTCTCACACTGTGAAGCCATTTTGGTGGACCTTGATTTCAATCAATTTGTAATGCAGATACAAATTGACTTTATGCAAAATATTTCGCTCGTCAGATGCCTCCAGAAAATAGCTTTGAGTATTCCTGCTGATTGGTCCAACTTATTTACAGTAATTTTATTGCCAGTCTAATTTTAATTGGTCTAAGAATCTTCTATCTGTCATCAAAAAGCCTGGGGGAGTGAAAGACTGTAAGTCACAACCATATTTTCAGTTCTGCTTGCCACGAGCTAAATATTTAGCGTGGCAGGCATATGAATAAGCAGTGAAAACATAGCGAGCTGCATTGCCTAGTTGCCGACTCATGGAGCAATTTGAACAAGCCACTATGTATTGCTCCTCGTTCCAAATAAAAGCTCGCCATAGCTTTTACCCTATGTCTAATATCTTTTAACATTGACTGAGTTTTTAGAAAAAAATATTAACATTTTTGCAAAAAAAAAAAAATATTAACATCTACTCCCTCCGTCCCCTAAATAGATGTCATTCTCGCTTCCCGAGAAGTCAACGTTTTCAAACTGCCGGCAATTATATATTAAAATATATAAATACTTATGCTAAGTAAATAGTATCATCGGAAAGATCTTTAAGTCTAGTTTTTTTTAATAAATTTATTTAAAAATATAAATGTTACATGTATTTTCTACAAACCTAGTCAAAGTTGAGAAAATTTGACCGCACGCACCCCATAGTGACATCTAAAAAGGGACAGAGGGAGTATAAGTATAAATAAATACACTACCAAAACGAAAAGTTCATGAAAAAAGAATAAAATTAATTTAATGTTATCGATGTTGGAACATTTTATGCGTTCAAAGAAAGAAATTTTTTCAATAATTGAGGAAAAATTGAATGGCTCACATCGACCGAGAAGCGCCGATCCGACGGCAACGAAGATAGGAGGCAATGGGAGGCAATTAGACGGAGGCAACGAGGAGGCAATTTCTGTGTGTCTATGACGATGGGCCATATGAGCAAAAATTGTCTTCCATTGCCTCCACAAATGTGAGGATTAGGACAGAGTGGTAATTGCATTTTCGTAGTTTCTTTTTTTTTATCAAGGGTAAAACGGTAGCTCCACAAATACAAAATAATGTTTTGAATAATATAGTTAGGGTGTATGATTCAAGTACTATAGTTAGATGAATGTCATCTTATTATTTTTTTAAAAAAAAACTCTAGGGTTCCTAGGGTTCGTCGTGTGTGCACAGAGGAGTCATCGCCGCCGCCAGTGGGAGGTGACCGCGTGAGGCCTTCTTCCACCTCCAGGGCGCCGCGTACGGCCGGTACCTCTCCGTATCGAACCTGGAAGCGCTGCGCAGCCACCGCGGCGTCTGCGTCCTCCAGCACGACTACATCTCGGAGTACCTGTCTCCGCGCCAATGGCAAGCACCGCTACTGGAACAACCGCGTCACCGCCGATGCCAGGAACAGCGATGAGACCACGATGATGCAGTGGAGGGTCGAGGCCATCCCTCTGAGCCCGGAGCCCATATCCCTTCCACCTCCGCCTGAACCTCCGGTGAGTTCGCCATCCTTTCCCCTTTCATTTGCTCGCGTTCATCCCGAGAACGGATTACTTGGATTCTTGCAACACCTTCCAAGCATGGATGCTTCTTCTTCGCGTCGATTTTCGCAACAAAAACTGCCCAATCTAATTATTGCATTCTCCTGGCCGACTGCAATCCTTGCGTTTATTCTTGCCAAAGTCTTAATAGAACACTTCTTCTAAGAAGACTGAACCTGCTAATTCTTCCTGATGAACACAATGTGTATTCAGAGTTTTTCAGTATTCAGACTTATTCAGTATTCAGACTTATCTCTGAACCTTTCTTTCTTAGTACAATGTGTACTCAGACTGAACCTGCTAATTTCCATTGATGATTTTTATTTGTAAGGATGAATACCTGTTCAGATCTGCAACATGCATTTCTTTGGATATGCAATTGGTTTAGTGAAGCAATTGTCTCGGTTAGATTCTCCTTTCTCGTACATGATGTCTATCCTTTTCCTTTCCGGTACACCTGCTATATGGTACTGATGCTTGGTAGTGGTAGCTAGTGTTAATCAGCATGGATGGGATGGAACCTATATCATCATGATCTGTAAGGTGTACATTTGTTTCAATATTGTCCGGTGATTCTGTCCAGCACTTGTTTGATAGGAATTGCATGTTGTTTTTCTTCCAAAGCAAGCAGGCCATCTGCATACCAAGAGAATAGAAGCAGTGTTGGATGACCAAAGCAATTATGCATCCAGCAACTACACACACATGGAGTTTCCTGTTGGCTCAAATGGTAGGTATTTCCTACTGAAAGTCTGAAACATGGCAAATAGCTTATAAACTCATTTCAGGTCTGTGAATGTCGTGTCCATTGATGACCCATCATTAAGCTGCATAGAATCATCATCCGACATTTCCTCCTAAAAATGAAGCTTCCATTAGGGTGCATAGGTTTTCATTATTGAAATTCACTTTGCAAGAGGAAGTTTCAAATGCAGCTTGCCATGTTCTAAAACAAAAGCCTATATTTATATGCATTTGGAAACTTCGAACCAGCCCAGGTGTTATAGAAACAAGCTCCACCAAGGTGTAACAGAAACCAGCCAAGGTGCATGAGCAGTGACCTATTATTATATCTGCTTATTCATTGAAAATAAAACAAAGATGCTGCATACTGATCCTGTAACTGATGATTGTTCGAGCATCACCACCAGAAAAGTGCCTCTGCCTTGTTGCGATGGCAGAAATTGTAGAGGTCCCTTGCTGTAAATCCAACCTTATCATACCCACCGTAGCGCCGTACCATAATATCCATTATTTGGTGTTTCCGGATCCCAGAAATCTGCAGCTGCACAATCTACGCTTCGATCATCGCTGATTCTTCTATGTGAACGCAGAAAGCAAGCAAGGTCTAGTTCTGTCATCGGATGGTTGTGCTCGTCGATGAAATCCTTCACATACCACTTCTCTGTGTTCAGATCCGGTGCAATCACAAGTTGAGCACGACATCCACAACGAGTGATATTCCGCGGCCTCCGCAACTTGATCTCCCTCCTCACCTCCTTCTCTGCGCGAAAACCTTGACAGCTGCAAACAAACTTCCTAAGGGTCCTCTCATTGTGGCCGTTGTCCAACTTCGCAGTATTCCTTTCTCACACTAAATCCTTTCTCATAAGCGTGCTTTCGTTATAACACTCAAATCCTTCATCCTCACTACCAAACATCTTTATAACAATTTCACATGCGCGCCAGCAAAGAATCATCATCCGACATTTCCTCCTGAAAAAATAAACCTTCCATTAGAACAGTTGAAACTAATACTTAGGATAACACATGGCTGCTAGTTACCAGAACAATAACCCCAAATGACCATATATATGCAATAAAAGATTCACAGGCCCATCATTATGAATGGACAGGAGCCATTATTCTTCAAATGCATACAATAAGGAAAAAAAACAATAGTATATCAGTAAGAAAACCATAATACCCCCAATCATTATCTAAGGACAGCAGCCATTATTCCACTTGCAGGCTGAAATAAAGTGGTTTAAGCATTTAACATTAGCTAACCAAAATCATGAAGCAGGTGACTAGCAGTGGCAGCAGTAAGCAGGCTGAAATAATGTGGGAGGTAATGAGAGGCAACAAAATTGCTCATCACAGTGGCAGCAGTAAGCATGGAGCATGCTAGTAAACAAAAGCTCAATATACTCATTATTGAACAATTAATGAAGTAGGCAGGTGCACTGTATTATTGATTTACTGTCTTTAATTTGTCAATTTATTTTTAGCCTGTGATGCTTCCTAGCGAAGCTGCAAAATAAAGGTCATGATATATAGCTCATGGTTATCTTGGACAATGGATGAATATCAGCAAGAGTTCTCAACATGAAGCAAGAAAATAAGACAGGCTTGAAGTCTACGGATACTACTCAAATGAACAACTTGTGCACAAACAAACCTGAAACTTGATAGTCACTATTGAACAGATTTAAATTTTATACTGATTTAATGGCAAATACACAGTTTCAAATCATCTGAATGCTTCAAGTAACACAAGTGAATCCACAACTGGAGGAAAAGCAATAGCTTTGCTAATTAATAGAACACAAATAGATGAAAAGCAATAGCTATGCTAATTAATAGAACACAAGTGAATCCTACTGAAAAAGATGCATAAACTTTCTTTCACATGGATGTCAAGTTAACTCTGCCCTACTGAACACCAAGTGCATCTTTTTTCAGTATGGCAGCGGCAGCTCCTATGCCTTGCCCATCTAGTTAATTCTATCAGTTTTCATGGTGAGTTAAAAATCTCATTCAGAGATGATCCGATAATTGATGCATGTAATTGTTAATGATTCTGCAGGTGCTTTGTCTAGATGAATGCACATCCCAAATTAAATTATTCAGTAATAGATAGCAGCCAACTAATGTCGGTGAACATTGTGTAGCCTAAATCCTTTTCTCTAACAATCAATGCCGCGACAGATGTAAGTGCTCGATCATACAATGGAAACAATTGAATTGCTGCATTCCCAATCCAAGCTATATGAGATAAATCAAAAAGCAAAACAAGTGCAGAGGACGGAACCTGGCCTTCTGCGATTGGAGCTTGATCGGTCCGGAGAGAGTTCCAGGGGGACGGGCGACGCTGACTTCCGTAAGGGGCCGGACGCTGAAGAGGGGCGAAGCCCGGGCGAGGGCAGGCCGGGCGGGTTGCTGCGCCTGGGAGACGGGAGACGGGCGTGGCGGTGGCGGGCGGGAAGCGCAGCAAGAGCGCGGGCAGGCCGGCGCCGACGCCGTCTGGCGAGGGAGGCGGTGGCTTTGGCAACCGAGGCGGCGCTGCTCGGGCGGCGGCAGCGGCTCTTGCCGATCTTGGGCGCAGGCCGAGAGGGATGGTGTCGGGGTCCAGGTCGGGATTCGGGTTGGGGTCAGTTCGGGAGGGGGCGGTGGTGGTGGGCCAAGGCCGGGCGGGTGGGGATGAGGGACGATGCTTGGTTACTTTATTACCTAAATCAACAAAAATGCTATTTTGTGGAGGCAATGGGAGGCAATTTCAAGTATTGTAGAAATAGATGTTGGAACACTTCTATTGTATAAACTTAGTTAAAGATAGATTGATTTACTATAAAGACAAAGTGAACTATAATTTGGAAGGAAGAGAGTATTTTTGGTTTAGAGCACTTTTGTAATGAAGTTGTATTCAGATGGTTGTACTGAAGTAGTTAATTGTGAATCATTTTCGTGCATTCAATCTTTGATAAAAAAAAAAAACAATATTAGGATTTATTTTGTCAAAACTGCACTTCGAATGACTTTTACAAATCATGAGCAGGAGTTAATGAAAATTAAAGTTACAGATAGAAAGTTAAATGTAGATATTCTTATGCAGCACGTGAACCACGAGATTGTTGAGCCTGAAGAACAAGTGGATGTAAATCAAGAAGTTGTGGTTCTTGCTCTACCGGAAAAAAAAAAAATCAAGAAGTTCAGAGAATTTCTTCGTTGACTGGATACCTAAGAACATGCTACTGGACCATATGCCTTCTTGGGAAGAAGAAAATCAGTTTTCTGATAGAAATATATCCAAGCCAAACTCCATTGTAGAATTGGTAACAGAGCAAAGTTACCCTCATAACCCCAATTCTTGGACATACAAATGCATGATTTCCCACAATCCGTACAAATACTGGGGTTGATGGGCCATAAAACCGCAGTGCACGGCAAGTTGAAACTTGGTTGTCTCACTGTCCAAAGTCAAGTAAACATAGAGTTTCTGCTTGTGCCATGCCCTGCCAATCAACAAACGAAGAAGCTAGCTATCGCCAAAGGGGTCCTAGCCTGATGGTTAGGAGTTAGGACACTCGAGCGGCACTCCACAGGTCCTGAGTTCGACTCCCCGTGGGAGCGAATTTCAGGCTGTGGTTAAAAAAATCCTCTCGTCAGTCCCGTGTGCCAAAGCACTAGTTAAAGAGCCGGCCCAGGTCCCGTAGGGATCGAGCTGTGGGCGACGGTGTATACCGGCCCAGGGGTTACGGTGAATACCGGCCCGGGTCCTCTCCAAAGGATCGAGGATCGTAGTTCCCATGGGCTAAAAGGCTCGTAGTGTCAGGGCGGGACTGGGGTTCGGGGATTTTCTCGGTCGGGAAAACCGAGGTTTCTTCTTAAGAACAATGCCGGTGGGGCGGTCTTTCCCCACCCGACCGAGTTTTTTTAAGAAGCTAGCTACCAACACGCTTCAGAATCTCATAAAAGCAAGGCTAATAATACAGCTTGTTGTTGGCATTATGCATTTTTGTAACCTGTCTAGTAGCCCACATATAGTAGGTAGCTCTTCGTTGATAATACATGGTTCACTTTCTTCTCAGAAAATTTCTTTGTTTTTTGAATAAGCTGGCTGTGTAGGGATATTGGTGTACTTTAAATTAGATCAAGACATTAAAAGTAGAATAGGGACTACTAGAGTTCATTACATAAGTAAAATAGGGACTACTTGTTTTCCTATTTTTATTTTATATGATATAGCTTCATGCGGGCTAACGTAACAGTCTATCCTTAGCCAGGCTCTATACATATAGACAACCAAACAACAACTTGCGTCTCCATGGCCTGTCATACGAAAACCTGGTTCGCCCAGATGCGAGCCACGCTCCACTCACCATCGAATCAAAAAAGCTGATACTTGCTCTACAATAAGATCAGACAAGTCAATAGTTTTGCAATATCTGATGGTGACACGACTCTGACATCATAAATTTTTTTTGCGAAACGACTCTGACATCATAACAATTGCATTGTATTCAAATTGAAACCGTACAAAGGTAGATGACTTGACTTGACGACTTGGTCTCTTTCTTCCCTGCTGGAACCAAATATTGTTCAGTATATTGTCGGCAGCATTGACTTTGCTTGACTTGATGACATGGTCTCATGAGACGTGCTGCGTGCTGCCTATGAAGGAATCGTGACGTCTAAGAGGGGTGAATTAGTTAACTTAAAAATCTACTTCTAATTATGGCCTCTAACTTCACCTAGTCAAAACCTATTACAATAAAGTAATCCATATATATGTGCAACTACGGTTTTGCTAAGTGTGTTGCTATCTCTACCGCACAAAAGAGTTTTACACCCTAAGTTCCAATCCTATCAACTAGCCTACCAACTAAGCAAGGAAAGGTAAATCACGCACAAAGGTAATGCAAATAATAATACGGAAGGTAAAGGTGGTAGAGATGCAAACTCCCGTTGACGACTCTGGTATTTTTACTGAGATATCGAGAAGCGCGCAAGCTTCCCCCCTAATCCTCGTTGGAGCCCCTCGCAAAGCCAAGCTCCCGGTCGGGTAACTCCGTGGATAGCCTCGGGCCTTCCCCACGCCGCAGCGGGGTCTCCGACGTGCCCTCGTGCAAGCCTCTCTAGATGCTCCCCGCCGTCTTCACCATCAAGCTTCGGCGAAACACCGCGGGCCTTGTTCCCTTCTTGGATCATCTTCTCCACCTTCTGATCATTTGAATTGATTCTTCATTTAGCTCGGAGGTGGAGGAGGAAAATGCATCATCACTTGATTCTTCATCATCGTCTTCATCATCATCATTGTCATCTCTTCACTTGAGGAGCTTGAGCTTGACTCAACTTTCTTTCCCTTCATCTTTGAGTGCTCACGGCATGTGAGGGCTTTTCCTTTGCTTGATGAAGTGGCTTCTTCTTGACCCATCTTGCGTGACATTTCAAATGCCACTAGCTTGCCAATGACAATGCCCGGGGTCATGGTGCTCAAGTCCTCCAAGTTGTGAAGGATGGTGACAAAGCTTTCATACTTCTTTTGTGGAAGTATGGTGATGATGTTCCTCACGATGTCCGCATCACCTAGGTTTGTGATTCCTATAGAGTTGAGCTCATTGATAATTAGATTCAAACGAGAATACATATCACGAACAAGCTCATCATCTTTCATTTTAAAGGAATCATAATTTTTGCTTTGCTAGGCAATGTTTTTGCTCACGAACATTATTAGTGCCATCATGGAGCTCATGCAATTTTAACCAAATCTCATGTGAAGTTTTGGGGTATATACTTGGTTAAAAATGTCTTCAGAAAAAGATTCATACAAGCAATTTTTAGCTCTAGCATTAAAATGAAGTTCTTTTTTCATCACCCTTAGTTGGTTTATCAGGATTCTTTATGGGGTTCATCCCATCGTGGGTGACTCTCCAAACACCTAGATCAACCGCTTCAAGGTGTTTAGCCATTCTAGCAATGTAATATGGGAAGTTTGTGCCGTCAAAGTGCGGAGGCCTAGAGGTATCCATCCCAACCACTCTTAGCGCGTCGGCTCTCACGACGGTGAGGTCGTAAATTCCAAATGAGCCACGTAGCTTTGATACCACTTGAAGGGAATCGTGACGCCTAAGAGGGGGGTGAATTAGGCAACTTAAAAATGGGTGAATTAGGCAACTTAAAAATCTACTCCTAATTATAGCCTCTAACTTTACCTAGTCAAAACCTATTGCTCACGATGGGGGTGATTGATCCTTGGATCGAACCGCTACTGCCCCGCCGACCCATTTCCTTTGTACAGGAGCACCTATCGATCCATTTTGTTATTAGCTAGCTCCATGGTGCACCAATGGATTTGGTGGTTCGACCCTTGTGGCAGATACGTACAGACTTGTAAAGCAAAGCAATACGTGCAAAGCAAAGCATACGTGCAGACTTGAATTTTCATGCACCAAGCATACGTGCAAAGCAAAGCAAAGCAAAACATACGTACAGACTAGCACCTGACCGATACATAGACTTGTACAGCATAAAAGAAATCAACAATGACAACTTTATGAAGCATTTTCGTGCCTTGACCAAGAGTACGTGTAGACTTGTACAGCAAACATAGGCACAAACTTGCCTTGACCAAGCACTGATCAGTCAACATTGACAACTTAATTAGACTAGTACAGACAGTGCTGAGACTTGTACATGAACCACAGGCACAAGACAGACTATAAGCTCTGCTCAGATAATTGGCCGGATCAGTCATCAAATAAATGGAGAATGGGCAAGAGATCAGTCATCAAATGATTCAAAGCCAGCTTCTTCTTTGCCTTCATCTGAAAAAAAAAGAAAGAAACAGTGCACCATGTTATCTGATAGCAGATAGCTGTTATCTGAATGTAGCTGCATATTAATAGCTCGGTTCACATAAGCAGCACATATAGGCTACGGGTTCACAATTTAAGCTACAGCTTCAAGTTCTGTCAGCTATCTCCTAGTTTCTGAATGTATCAAAGACATTTATCTGCATGGGCCATAGCCCATAGCTCATTATGAGACAAAGCGTTGCACATACAGAGGCAAACAATGGAAGAATACTAAATTGTTCAACTGGAACTCAAATGAAGGAATGAAAAAAATCTTGAACTGAAGCTCTTGGGCGATAATCTTAACAGTCCATGCTCATCAGTTACAAGCCTATTTCACCAATTGTAAAATTCTATAATATATCTTAAATTCAAGAATAAATTAACAGTTTGTATCTGCATCTAACATATATAGTATAAAATATTTTAACTCAGCACTGGCAGAAATGCTTGGAGGGCTAGATGCACTTACATTGTACTCTACCAGTATGCAAGTCATGGCAAGAAAGCATACACATAAAACTGTGTGTGTATGTGTGGGATGGGGGAGACTATGAACCGCTTCAGCACCTTCTCTACAGGTTTATTGGTTCTACCAAGACTTGGTTATTAATATGAACTGAAACTGGCCATTCGTGGGTAGGGTAACTAATCAGCAGAAGAATAACCAAAAAGCAAAGTCACCATCATCGGACTCCTTAGTGACACAAAGACAAAGTGCATTCTCAGGAATACAAGTAATCCAGATTCCCTCTCTGAAAGCATTGCAGTAGACTCAGAGGCTAAGCCATCCTGCTATCAGACTTGCGACTGTCAGAGCAGTGCAATGAACACCAATCTGAGAAGTGCCCAGTTGATGGCTTGGTCCAGGTAGATCAGCACCCAATCCCAGTGAATAACTGACCAACCCAATTGTGAAGACCTAAACTACCTGGTGACTTTTTATGGACATAACAGAGCTACGCTATCTTCTCAAATGTCTTTGAAAACTAGTTGTTGTAACCAATGGATGCTATGTTTAGGAACTCAAATGGGCAGAGAAACTAGGATGGATTTCAACACACATACCGAAATTTCATTCATGTTGATCAGAAATAACAGACACATTGAGGCATCCACATCCATGAACACCAGTTCAACTAGGCTCGAGCTGCCCACCCTCAGATACCCCCGTGATTTTTTGAACTAAATTGTGAATCAATCAGGAATCTAGCAAGCAAATCCCCAACCTGCGTCAAGCGATAGGCCGGCTGTTCCCAATTCCGACCGAGCAAGCAAAGCCCCTTCCCGAACTAAACCTCGCCCGATTCAAGGAGGGGGCATCAAGATGGAATGAAACATGAGCATCAAGATCTGCAGAGACCTTCTCTTCTAGTAAATCGAGAGCCTTACTGAGAGGCAGCGGCGTGGAGATGGATGGCGGCCACCGGCGGCGTGGTCGGTGGGAGTGGGTCCGCCGGCACCTCTTGCTCGGTCCCCGCCTCTGCCGGCGCCTCCTGCTCGGTCCCCGTCTCCGCCGCCGCCTCTTGCTCGGTCCCCGCATCCGCCCCCGCCTCCTTCCGGCAGCAGCTTGGCCCTGGCCTCGCTGGCCTCGTCGGGGTGCCCCTTGCGCCGGTGAGCGGGAGGCGCGGATGGCGCTGGCGAGCGGCCTGGGGCAGAGGACCTGTCCATGGTCGTCGATGGCGGAGCTGGTGGACCGATGGCGGAGCTGGAAGGCCGGTTCCGGCGGCCGCCGCCACACAGGCGAGCGAGTAGGGTCGACCCTATGGTTCGAGGGTTTCTGAACCACAGAACCTAAACGTTTTTTTTTTGGTCGGATATGGAGCCCATTAGGGTCGTTTTCTTGGGCTGGTTCGCTGAACCGGTGGGCCGAACCGACCCAACCCCATCGTGACCTATTGCAATAAAGTAATCTATCTATATGTGCAACTACGGTTTTGCTAAGTGTGTTGCTATCTCTACGGCACAAAAGAGTTTTGCACCCTAAGTTCCAATCCTATCAACTAGCCTATCAACTAAGCTAGGAAAGGTAAATCACGCACAAATGTAATGCAAATAATAATGCGGAAGGTAAAGGTGGTAGAAATGCAAACTCCCGTTGACAACTCCAGTATTTTTACTGAGGTATCGAGAAGCGCGCAAGCTTCCCCCTAATCCTCGTTGGAGCCCCTCGCAAGGAATCCCTCGCAAGGGCCAAGCTCCCGGCCTGGTAACTCCGTGGATAGCCTCGGGCCATCCCCACGCGCAAGTGAGTCTCCGACGTGCCCTCAGGCAAGCCTTTCCCGGATGCTCTCCGTCGTCTTCACTATCAAGCTTCCGGCCGAAACACCGCGGGCCTTGTTCCCTTTAGTACACGGTGGCGGCCACACCACAAACGCGGTCGGTGTGATCTCACAAAATTACAAGCCCCTCCGATGTATGCGGCTCTTGGAGATTCACTAATCTCACTAAACACTAAGCCTAAGCCTAGAGCAAGCACATAAAAGCAAAGGTCTAATCAACCTAAGCACTTCGCAAAGCACTCACGCTAATCACCGAATGAATCACTAAGCACTATGCAAGTGGGGAGCTCTAAAATGGTGTCTCAACACCCTTGGCATGTTTCCACACTCCCACACCTCTTATTTGGTCGGTTGGATGGAGTATATATAGGCACAAATGAGAATTTGGCCGTTGGGGGCGAAGCTGAGCTCTCTGCCTAGCAGCGGACGCATGGAGCGCCACCATCGGACACGTCCGCTGCCTCCCCGACCATTGGCGGTCGCTTCCCGGAGCCGTTTGCGGTATCGGCCCGGCCGTTAGGCGCCACTAGCCGTTGCTCTATCATGAGCGGCGGGCCGCTGCCCGGCCCCGGCGCTACCCGACGCGCTGCCTCCCGTGTCCGCTGCCCGGTCGGCAAGGTCCAAAAGCTGAAACACCCTCCGGATGCGTCAGGTGGCTGATCTCCGGACGCGCTCCTCACGCAGCTAGCCATTGAGTGGCTCGGGGCGCACACCATCCAGCCCCGCCAAACGTCGGCCCCAGGAATCGGGCGGCGCCCAGGCTGCGTCGCTACCGTCTGTTGGCGTTTCTTAGCGTCATCACTAGGATAGATATATCCTAGCAACGTCACCGAAAATCTTTGGGTGGTACTCGCAACGTTCTGAGAACAAGTCCGCAAGCCACGTAATGTCGCTTGTAGCATTTCACCCATGAGTATTTAGGTATCGTTATTTATATTTTCCCAAAGGAAGCCATGGTGTAAAAGTCTCTAACATGAACATGGACAAGATAGCATGATCGTATAATAGACCAAAGTTCATAACGAGAGATATAACATGGTAAGTAAAGGATAACTTGACACACACACTTGAACCAATCTCAAGGATAAAGAATAAATCTAACGTGGAGCAGGCATATCATAAATAGCTATGTTAAGAGAGCATATATACATACATGCTTTATACCGTTAGAGATTCTAGGTTAAGATAACTATGGTCACTATTGGCTTACTTCGGGCCGGATCACACCGGTCTCTGCTAGGTGATGTCGGGCCTCTAGCTCTACTCTCTAGCGAGCGTGGAGCGTTACAAAAGGGCGAACAGTGGTCGTCACCACACTGTAAGCCTACCTCACTACCGGAGGCTAAACAACAAACGAATTTAGCCTATAGCCTAGACACCCACGTCTACGCTATCGACTATTACTCTAGCATCTACTAGGAGCATCCGTCTTTATCAGGAGTCCTCTACTAGAGCACCCGTCACGAGGATGGATGACGAACCCGCAAACCGACAAGCAACCAAGACTAACTTAAGGAAGAACTCAATATCTCAACTTAGCTCTTGGTCTAAACATGTATATATGATAAATTAAGCATAAGGTTCTATATGGCAAGATCATAACATGAAAACTATATACTAGTTCGTATGCTAAGATCATATCATAAGAACTATACTCTAGTTCATAAGCATAGCTATATTGATAAATAAAGAACAAGAACAAGATGAAGAGCATAGCATTGATCAATATAAAGAAAATTATATTGATCATACCAAGTATCTCCAAGATGATCTTTTTCTACATCCTTGCCAAACTCCTAACACTAACCAATAAATGGTAAAAGATACAAGTGGAGGGAGAGAGGCTCTTGTGTGGTGTGTGTTCTAAAGAGGAGCTCTATCCCTCAATTTATACAAGGGAGAGGTCGGTTTTTAAGCCAAAATTAACTTGCCCCAAGATGCAACCGCCGCTACGCGACGGGAGGAACCGCCATCAAATTTGGGCATGAACCGCCTCGACAGTGGTCCTGGCCGCGCCGCCCCGCCCCATCTAAACCTTGTCTTTTCGGTGGTGGGCTTGTGGGCCGTTGTGGATCGCGTCCCCTCGGTGGTGGAACAGCCCGTTTGTTGTGGATTTAGCCCGCTTGCTTTCCTTTGGACATAGCGCAATCCTGTAGTGCGCTTCGCATCTTATTTGGTATATTTTTACCTGTTTCCACGTTTGAATCTGCAAAACATATTTTCTTGGAATACAAGTGGAACTAGGTTAGTAGTAAAGGTATATGTGACATAAGTTTGCAAGTTTCTCATGAAATAGACATAAGTTGGCGGTATAAAATGGTCGATAATCGACCACCAACAAGTCCCCAAGCAACCTTTGCTCGTCCCCGAGCAAATAGCTAAGTGCTTGATTGTTGATCAAGAGTTGCTTCTATCTTGATATAATTTAAAATGTATGTTGACACCTGTTATAGCATAATATTACTAGCCAACTAAACATGAATTAAGGGCTTAGATTGAATATCAACATAAGTCTAGGGGTCCAACTAACATATTTCCACGAGTTTTGGTATTTCATGACTTTGCAGGGACTGAACAGGATAAAAGCGGATAAGAGCGGTGAAAACCCTAAGGGTTTGCATCTCATCACGATGACAAGACTTGACCGTGAGGCAACTCAATCCGAAAAAGTGGACTAAAAACATTCTAGAAGACACCGAGAAGACACCGGGAGGAAGGAGAACTCACCAGGACCTATAGAGCCCTGGCGATCGCCGCTCATCATCGGGCGACCGCCGGGTGGGTCCCACCCGCGGCCTCACCTTTCTATGGCGGTTTGTCACCGACATTGGGGTTGTATCTACACCGTTGTTCAAGGTTGGTTTGATCCAAGGGTTCTGTTCATCAACAAGGGCTATATAAGAAGACCACGACCCCGGGGCAAAACCCTAATTCAGGTTGCAATTCGGATCAACTCGGTCTCATTCACATCCCACCAAGTCTAGATCCTAAGCCCTAGTTCTTCATATTTAGAAGCGACTAGCTACCTAGTTAGATCTAGAGGAAGTCAAGCTTGCCTTGGATTCCCTCGATAGTCAAGAAGTAGCGGGAGCCAAGCTTCTCGTGGCTTCTCTCTTGTATCCAATCTGTAAGTATCTTTGTTGGAATACAATTGTTATGACTTTGCTCTATTTAATGATTATATTCTTAGTGATATATATCCATGCTTGCTATGATTATATATCTAGTTTAGTGAGTTTGTCTTATATTTTATGCATGGAGTCGTATAGCATCCACTTAGATGATCACTTTGTGGGTGGTGAGCAATGTGTAAACGTGGTGTTTATACAACGTTTACCTCACGACCGCACCCTACATTCCGGGTTGTGTGGTAGATCGCGGGAGTGACAAATTCTGTTGAGTCCTTTGGAGTCCACCCCGAATGATAGGCCTAGTTGAGCCATAATTACGGTGTTGATCTTGTTTCGCCCTTGATCTTCATTGGTAATGCTTACCATGTGTAGATATATTGCAACCTTACCATGATAGCTAGATGTAATTGCACTAATTGTAGTATTCATTGACATATGATTATGAGTAACTTAGGATTATTCTTTTCTACTCTCTCTATACCATGTTAATAGCTCATATGATACTAGTGGCATACCATGATCTTAGACTTGGGCAGTTATCATTTATTATTTATTCCTTATTTATCTTTATTATGAGACTTATCCTTGCTTAAAAGTATTGTTAGATGCATATGGTTACTCGCATTATACAACCGCAAGTGAATCTCAAGTTAATCTATCAATGCATTTAAAATCATTAGACATACCTATCTCTCTTTCTTTCCATAGACTACCCCTTCCCTATGGTAAAATATAAATACGATACCCGGATAGACTCCCTGAAGTGCTACAATGGTATTTCTATCTCGTAAACTGCGTATATCATGTTCATCTTTTATCAAGGCATATCAAGAATACCATACACGCATTTCTTAGAGCGTTATTGCTAGGGTGACGTGACTAGTACGTAGATAATGCCTAGAAATGAGTGGTACACCTCGTGTACATATCCTAGTGAGATTAACTCCACTATGGATAATGGTGCGTAGATTACACCCCACAACTAACACCGCCTAACTCCGCCTTTGTTGGATTGTGAGATTAACTCCACATCCAAGGCCGACAAGTTCGATAGATACCATATATATTTCTTTTGCCTTCCTATTTTGGATCGTGTTAGAAATATCAACAATGTACCATGTTTATAACAAAGTATTCTTCCGTTGTTTAAATAAGTTGGCATTTTCATCCACTTGTATTACCTAAATCATGTGGGGCCTATAATATTTTTCAAATTCTTAGGTGGTTGCAAGATAGAACGGTTTTAACGGAAACACTAGTCATTCATTCTTTGATCAACCATTCATCCAGAGGTTTTATAAAGTTTTGAAAATAAAACAAGTTTCTCAAATGATTTCACTTTCGATCACTCAATTTGTATTTGAATTTATCGAGCATATCCTCACTTTTTGGTGGCCTACCTCTATAAGGCTATGTGAGTGGAGTTTTGGGTACATAAAAGTGGGGCATACTTGTATCACTTATATTGCTGGTCAAAAACCGAAACCACATGGAGAAGCAAGTCATAAACCTTGATCAAGATGTGCAAGTGCATGGAATATAAGTGTATTTTTTTGGTACTCTATTGCATTATGATTCTCTTTTGAGTGGTAATGCCTTGGGAAAGAGTATGGGCTATCCTCTCTTTCTTTTCCTCCTTTATTGGACGGACTTCTTTTGGCCCGTCATCTTTTTATTTAATTTGGACACGTGTCCAATTTTTTTTTTCTCATGCTCCTTAGCATGGAATTTTCTTTTCTTTCTTTTTTTTAGCATAGCCCATATCTTTTTCATTTGGCATACGAAAATATTTGGAGAATAGAGATATCATGATGGTGATGCAAAGGAGTAATTATTTTTTGGTCGATGGAAAAGTGCATGTTGTGCGCAACTCTTAGTGTAAGAGTCGGCTTTTATTTGGTAGGTGTATGCGTGTATCTTGATCATGGAAGTATGACAAGTATCTCAACATAGGTCACAAACAATTTGACACAGCTCAAAGTTCAATCAAGTAGCAAATGACTAAGGTTTTGAATATGAAGCATGTCATATGGCTCGTAGGTATTTATGATCATTGAGGAACTTTTGAACTTTAAATTTTTGAAATAAAATTCTCCGGATGTCAAGTTTCTCTTAGAATGAATTCATATAGGTTCCATTTGTACCATATCATATCCGGCAACAACTTAGAAAGGGATCATGTATTTGTAAACCCATAATTTATCAAGTTTTTAGGATAAGACAATATTAGCCAACAAACTTAAACATTGGGGAATTCAAAGTCATAAACTAGGCGCAAATTGAATTATAGACGAGCAACTATTCATCATTTCAACTTAAAGAAACTTAAGCATTCCTAAGTCACATATAAGACTGGAATAAATATTTTTTTTATTATTATTATTATTATTATTATTATTATTATTTTTGTTGTTGTTTTTATCATATTCATTTTTTTTTTTTGAAAGGAAATAATATGGAGAATTCATGAAAATACATACTTACCTCTGGGGGGTCCTCCCCAAGCTAGCTCGTGGCCTATGCGTCGGGGCTGTACCCTATCGCTCTCCGTAAGGCCCTATCTCGCCTCGCGATTACGTGCAACGTCTTGCCGATATCCATGAATTGCTTTGGTAATGATGGTGTCGCTGTTCGTAACCCGCACAAAATCATTAAGTGTATTTTGGATCTCACCTTGCGCTGGATCTCTATGCCTCCGATCGAAAGTGTTGAGGTCCTGGATCGCTGAGGGTCCACTTGTGGAGTAGCGTGGTGGAATGGGTGGTGGCATTCCTCGCAGCCGGATGACTATCATTGCGTGTCCTGCCACCACTGAACCGCCACCTGATCTGGATGTGGGGTGTTGTCGATGTTTTACGACCGAGAGCACGCCCGGGGGTGAACCGCAAAAGATTTGTTCGGGACCTCGGCGAACTGGAGCCCGGGCGGTTTGTTCTTGCTAAATGACATGGAGAGCGGGGTTTTTATCTTTGGTTCGGGCCCTCGATCAAGGATCGAGTAAAGACCTTTACGCCCGGTCGGGCGTGAGCCCCTGTTTTTTGATTGATGGGGTTAGCCGAGAATCGCCGCGTGAAGCTTACAAAGACTTGGTCGTAGCCAAGCTTGTGTCCGTATGATCGCGCTCTCCTCTATTTAGGTGTTCCTTGGCCGCCTTTTATAGTCCAAGGGGCCAAGGAACTTCGCTATGATCCTAGTCGGATCTGAGAGAGGGTTGTCCGTAGAGGAACCGAACACCCAAGCCCTTTACAAGGTAACGACTAGTGTTCTATCCTAGTTACAACGAAGTCACCGTAGCTATGCTTCCATTGCCTTCTACGGGAGTTGTTCGTGGCCGCAGCTTGGATAGAACCCTGCATTACAACTTCGGTAGAGTTCTTTGGTGATCCCGTATCCACAAGCCCCGAGCATCTCAAGGTCGAGCCTTGAGGGTTGTCTTTTTGCTTTTCTCGGGGCGAGGCCTTGATATGGTCTTCAAGATCATCTTCGGAGTGCAATTTTTGAAAAAAAGTGCACCCGTAGGGTGTAGCCCCGAGCTTCTTGCTTTTTGGCACAAAGAGCCGGAAGGTCTTTGAGTTCTTCTCCTCCGTCTTCGAGTTCTTCTTGTTGTCGGGGCTCTTCTTGTTTGAAAGGAGAGCCTCGTTCCGCCAGCCCCCCGAGCATCTCGGGTTTGAGTCGTGAGGGCCGCATCGCTCTCCTCGGTGCGGCCTTGATGCGATCCTTGTAGTATTCATACGGTGTGCACTTTGCTGAAAAAAAAGTGCACCCGTAGGGTGTAGCCCCCGAGCTTCTTGCTTTTTGGCACAAAGAGTTGGAAGGTCTTTGAGTTCTTCTCCTCCGTCTTCGAGTTCTTCTCCGTCGTCGGAGCTCTTTTGAAAGAATCTCGCCCCCTGTATCCTGTAGCCCCCGAGAATCTAAGAGTTCTTTTTGTATATAGAGCTCTTGGAGGTTCTTCATTTTTTTAGGATTTGGACCGTTTCTCTTTCTCCGTGCGATCCGGAGTCACGATCTTTTTTCTTTCTTTGCGCGTTTTTTTCAGAAACGTCGGTGCATGGCGATCATTGCCATAAATTCCCTTCTCGCTTGATTTGAGGTGACCGCTCCTTTTTAGTGGTTGCCTCGTCTTCCGTGGACTTGGTCCATAGGCGTCTTTGTTCCGCCTATAAATATAGCACATTTTGCTTCGGTGAGGATCCGAGTGTCTTTCTTCTCCTTTGCTTCTTCTTCCTCTAGGCGGTCTCCCTCCTCGTAGAAAAAAAGCTCCGTTCGAAGTTTTGGATCCATGGCGGTGCCTCCGAGTGAGTTGGATCAGCCCCGGGCGTGTTCTTTAGCCTTTCTAGGGTTCTTACGTGAGTGAGGGATGTCTTGTGATCGGGAATAGCGGCAGGGCTATTCCCTTGGCCAGCTCCACACCGGGAAGTTTGAGGGTGAGTGCGGGATGTCTTGTGACTTAAGATGATCTCCTCTCCTCCTTCGTTTTTTCTTGGTGTGGGTCGTAGGGTTCTTTCAGGATGCCCTTCGATCCTCTTTGGTGTACCTCCTTGCCACTTGGGTAGACATATGCCGGCTTCCCAACCGCATTGGTCGCCCGCTCATCTTCGAGGAAGGTTGTGCCTTTTGAGGAATTGCTGAAGATGGTGCTCATTGGGTGCGCTTCCTTCTACTCTTTTGTGGAGTTGAGCGTTCCTTCTAGGCTCTTTTCATCCCGGCTGTGACATGGTGAACTCGGAGCCTTCTGCGAGAGGGTTCTTTTCTTCGCCATGTAAACATGTTGATCTCGGGGTTCATTATTTGCCGTCGTCGTTATTCTTCTTCGAGCTCCGTGTGTTTATAGACTTGGGCATGGGTCTTGACTTCTTGGTCGATATGGAGGGATCTTCTTCTTGGCGGTTGAA
This sequence comes from Hyparrhenia diplandra, assembly GCA_015847255.1. Taxonomy (NCBI): domain Eukaryota; kingdom Viridiplantae; phylum Streptophyta; class Magnoliopsida; order Poales; family Poaceae; genus Hyparrhenia; species Hyparrhenia diplandra. The sequence continues at coordinate 128,727 of JADLZK010004445.1, read as the reverse complement.
GTCTGCTTGGTGGAGTTTGGAAGCAGTCCCGGCGCTCTATCTTCATCGCTCCCGGACCGCGGACTCCTGCCGCCTTCTTTGAAGTACTCTTGAGTTGTTGGGCTTCGGCCTTCTTTGTATCTTGTGCGCGGGAGTTCTTGTTGGGCTCCCCGTGCATCCGAAGTCTTCTTTGTATCTTGTAGGGAGTTGTTTCCCATGTAACTTGTAATCTTCAAGATGTTGAATAAAGATATCTGTTCCTTTATCCATTTTGTACTTGTACTTTTTGTATGACTCGATTTGCCTTCGTGCGAGTTGTTGCGCTTGTCTTACGCTTGTCATTGCTGTTGTCTTCCGAGTTCTTCTTCTTCGGATGACTTGAAGTGATTGCGCCTTTGGAGTTCTTCCTTAGGCTTCCGGCTCTTATGTCCTTCATGTAGGTTCGCAACGAGTTGTTTGCAGTCCCTCGTAGTGACATCGGCGTTGTTCCGGTTGATGACCCGGCTTGCCTTTTTGTAGACTTTGCTTTGTTCATAGTGTCGAAGGCTTGCTTCGGGTTGCCAGGGTTGTTCTCGGTGGTCGGCTTGTCTTCTCGTAGATCTGGCGAGGATAGCGTAGGTTCTTGTCCTTGTGCGTCTTTGGGTTGTTTCTCCCTTGACGCTGGCGTCGGCTAGCCTATTCATAGGTCTTGCGATAGTAGGTTGGAGCCTTGCTTCGATTAGCCGAGTTCTTTCTTCCGAATGGATCGGCTTGCCTATTTCTGTAGACTTGGTGGTGATAGTCCCGAAGTTCTCCGAAATCGATCTTTGTCTTTTTACGAGTGTCAACCCGCCTTTTCGTAGGCTTGGTTGGAGATGTTTGCGATTCTTGCTACGGTTTGTCGGGGATTGTTTTCTTCGACAAATGACTTCGTCTTCTTTAAGAGACTTGTCATGATGATTGGAGGCTTGTTCTTGAATTCCAGAGTTCTTCTTTCTGGAGTATCAGCTCGTCTTCTCTGTAGATTTGCTGATAATAGTTGTAGAGGCTTGCTCCTGGTCTTCAGAGTTGTTCTTCTGAACATTCAGCTCGTCCTTTCTGTAGGCTTGCTGAAAGTAGTTGTGGAGTCTTGCTTTTGGTCTTCAGAGTTGTTTCTTCTGAAGATTCAGCTTGTCCTTTCTGTAGGCTTGCTGAAAATAGTTGTGGAGTCTTGCTCCTGGTCTTCAGAGTTGTTTCTTACGAAGATTCAGCTTGTCCTTTCGTAGGCTTCTTTGAAAATAGTTGTGGAGTCTTGCTCCTGGTCTTCAGAGTTGTTTCTTCTGAAGATTCGGCTCGTCTTCTCTGTAGACTTGTTGAAAGTGATAGAGTCTTGCTCTTGGTCTTCAGGGTTGTTCTTCTGAAGATTCAACTCGTCTTCTCTGTAGACTTGCTGAAAGTGATAGAGTCTTGCTCTTGGTCTTCGTGGTTGTTCTTACGAAGATTCAGCTCCTCTTCTCTCTCAGACTTCTTTGAAAGTGATAGAGTCTTGCTCTTGGTCTTCGGGGTTGTTCTTCAAGAAGATTCAGCTCGTCTTTGCGTAGACTTCTTTGAGGTGATAGAGTCTTGCTCTTGATCTTCAGAGTTGTTCTTCTGAAGAATCAGCTCGTCTTCTCTGTAGACTTGCTGAAAGTGATAGAGTCTTGCTCTTGGTCTTCAGGGTTGTTCTTCTGAAGATTCAGCTCATCTTCTCTGTAGACTTGCTGAAAGTGATAGAGTCTTGCTCTTGGTCTTTAGGGTTGTTCTTCTGAAGATTCAGCTCGTCTTTGCCGTAGACTTGCTGAAGGTGATAGAGTCTTGCTCTTGATCTTCAGAGTTGTTCTTCTGAAGAATCAGCTCGTCTTTGCTATAGACTTGCCGATGGTTGTTGGGGCGTCCCCGCTTTTGCCAGGGTTGTTTTCCTGCGGCATGTGACTTGGCGTCTTTTTTACGAGACTTGTCACGATTGTTCTGAGGGTTACTCCGGGCCGTTAGGTTTCTCCTTTTAGGCCCTCTAGCATTTGTCCTTTCTTGAACTTGCTAGTGTATTTTGGTGGAGTCGAGCTCTGAAAGAGTTGTTCTAACTTCGGGGTTGCCTCTTTTTGGGCTAGGGCTCTCCCATGCGATCCGATGGACTATCGCATGACGTCCCTTGAAGGGTTCTCGGTCCCGGCCCATTTAAGTGCATCTGCTTCTTGGATTGAAGGTCAAGATGGTTGGGTTCCTATTTCATAACACTACAATCCACCTTGCCTCGGTTTGGGCTGCTCGCTTTACGAGAGACTTGTGTGAGACGATGGGTTTCTATTTCACAACACTACACCGTTCACGCGCCCGATTTGAAAGGCCGTCCGCCGTCATTGGACATAGTGGCACTTTACGGACCCTTGATGGCCTCTGCGACCTAAACGGGCCGATCCCAACGTCCTCTTTTTTTTCAAGAGTCGAAGTTCACGATCTTCCGCTAGGATTTAAGGTGTGGGCGCTATTCCGGAGCTAGGACTTCGCGTGGTTCCACCCCTTGGAATTTGACCTCCGTTCGTGGTCGGGTTTTGCCTTCTTTTGGGTCGACTTCTTCTCGCGAAGTGCCAATTCGGGCTTGTTTCGTTCTTCTCCCCGTAGGAGGCATGCGGCTTCACCGTGGGCAGCTTGCTTTCTCGTTGAAGTGCCCGGTGGGCTGCCTATCTTTGTGACCTCTTTGGATGGTCCGAGTTCTTCTCGTGCTTGATCTTCTTCTTCTTGAAGTGTTGGAGAGTTGTTTTTGCGTTACGCTTCTCTTCCGTTGCCTTGAGTTGCTCCTCGATTCTACGGATAGAACCTTCGAGCTGGTTTATGTGCCAAGAGTTTCGATTTCTTCTACTTGCATTGTCATCAACTTGTAGGTTCCTGGTTCCGCATTCCTTTGATGATACATGGTCCTTCCCATGGGCCGAAAGCGGTTTGTGCTTGCCTTCCGCCTTCTCGATTTCTCTTGAGTACTTGATCTCCCGGGTTGAGTTTTCTTGGGCGTGTGCTCTTGTCATAGTGCCTTCTCGAGTCCTTGCGGATATCTTGCATTCGGAGGATGGCGTTTGCTCGACTTCTTACCGCATTCGATCTCTAGTCTTCTTGTTTGTTCTCCTTCTCCTTCTTCAAATTGCTCGATCCTTGGAGAGCTCCATATGAGGTCTGGCTGGTAGGGGCTTCCCGATCCATAGGTCGGGAAGAAGGTTGAGTAGCCCGTTGCTCTGGCGATTTGAGTTCTTAGGCCCCGGACAACTTTTGGGAGTTCTTCTATCCACTTGGCTCCGTAGTCTTTGAGTTCTTCATATAGTCTTGGCTTTAGTCCGGCAAGGATGAGTCCGTTTGCTCTTTCGACTTGTCCGTTAGCCCGAGGGTGTGCTACGGATGCGTAGTCTATCCGTATGCCACAATCTTGTGCCCAATCTTCGACCCCTCTTTGCGTGTGAACGGTGATCCGAGGTCGATGATGATCCCGGTGGGCATCCTAAATCAGTGCATGATTTCTTGGATGAACTCGACGCTTTGGTTGATCCCAAGGTGACCAATGGCTTGTATTCTATCCACTTGGTGAATTTGTCGATGGCGGCGTAGATGTACTCATATCCTCCCTTGGCTCTCTTGAGTGGTCCGACTTGATCCAATCCCGGCCGACGAAAGGCCATGATGGTGGTATGCAAATCGGGGTTGTGTCTTTGGCACATGCGCTTGTCTTGCAAACATCCGCATCCTTTACATGTTACGGCGAGTTCTTACGCATCTTTGAGGGCCGCTGGGCGGTAGTATCCTGATGCTCGAATGCTTTTCCCATGAGGGTTCTTGACGCCGCGTGGTTTCCACAAAGATCCGAGTGGATTTCTTAGAGGATGTCCTTTCCTTCTTGAGCTTATGCATTTGAGTAGTACTCGATGATGATGCTTTGCTCTCTTGTAAAAGCTTGTCTTTGATGAGCACGTAGTTCTTGCTTCTTCTTAAGATCCTAGTTGCTTCAGCTTTATCTTACGGTAGTGTCTTGTTCTTGATGAAGTTTATGATGTCTTCGATCCGGGAGTTGTTCTTCGACACGGAGAGATTATCATTACTCCATTTAGAGTTGATTGCTCCATCTTTGTCTTCTTACGGGTTCTCCTTGATGGATGGTTTCCGAGAGTTCTTCGACGAATACTCACGGTTGGACTCGGGCTCTGTCGGATCCGAGTTTGGCTAGCACGCGTCTGCCGCCACGTTCGTATCTCGAGCACATGTAGGATCTCAAGACCTTGGAAGTTCTTTTTTTTTGACTGCGTATATACGCAATAGAGGCCCATGTTGTCCTTTGTGCGGTCCCAGGTCCTTGTTGACTTGATTGATGACAACCGCGGAGTCGCCGTATACTTGTAATCTCTTGATTCCCATAGTTCTTGCTATCTTGAGGCTATGGATGAGTGCTTCATACTGCGCCTCGTTGTTTGTAGCTTGCCACATGATCTGCAGCGACGTACTTTGAGTTGTCTTCCTTCGGAGATATGAATAGAATCCCGGCTCCTGCTCCCCTAGCTTCAACGATCCATCGAAGTACATGTTCCAATGTTTCTTGATGTCGTCGGATATGGGTTGTTGGAGTTCCGTCCATTCGCTTCTATGAAATCGGTAGCGCTGGGGATTTGATTGCTCTTCTTGGGGTGAACTCTAGATTCGGTGCTCAGAAGTTCTCTTGCCCACTTCGATATTCGGCTGTTGAATCTCTCGTTTCCTCGGGGATGTCGCCTAGTGGTGAGTCGGTTACCACTGTTATCTTGTATTTGTCAAAAAGTAGTGTCGTAGCTTTCTTGATGCGTCGGTATGGTGTAGAGTAGTTTTTGTGCGTGAGGGTACCGAGCCTTGGACTCGAATAGAACCTCGCACACATAGTAAACTGGCCTCTCGGACCTTGTTAGGTTGCTCGGGCTCTTCTCTTTCCACGATGATTGCTGAGCTGACCACTGTATTTGTTGCTGCTATGTATAGTAGGAGTTCTTCTTGATCTTTTGGAGGTGTTAGGACTGGAGCTGTTGTAAGGTACTGCTTGAGTTCTTCAAACGCCTTGTTAAGCTCTTCGTCCCACTTGAATTCTCCTTTTGTCTTGATGAGTTTGAAGAAGGGTAGCCCTTTTCTCTCCGAGCTTGGATATGAATCTGTTGAGTGCCGCCATGCACCCCGTGAGCTTCACGGGCGTCTTTGATGCTTCGGGGTTGTGTCATCTCGTTGATGGCCTTGATTTGCTTGGTGCTTTGCTTCAATGCCTCTATTGCCGACCAAGAATCCCGGTAGATGTCCCGAAGGCACTCCAAAGACGCATTTTGTTGGGTTGAGCTTCCACTTCCACTTGTTGAGGTTCTTGAAAGTCTCTTCCATATCTTGAATCGAGTTTACGGTTCTCTAGTCTTCACCACCACGTCGTCTCACGTAAGCCGGCATTTTTGCCAATCACGCTCTCCCAAACAAGTCTCGTATCGCTCTTTGATACGTTGCTCGGCGTTCTTCAATCCGAAGGACATTGTTTTGTAGCGAAAGAGGCACCGAAGGGGTGATGAAAGAGGTCTTGCTCGATCTTCTTTCTTCGATGCAATCTGGTGATATCCCGAGTAGCAATCCAAGAACGATAGTAGAGCCGATCCCGCCGGGAGTCCACTATTTGGTCAATCCTTGGTAACCCGAAGGGGTCCTTGGGAAATGCTTATTCAGTCTCTGTAGTCCACACACATTCGCCCGCCGAGGTGTTCTTCTTACTTTTTCAGGAACTGGTTGGCTAGCCGGTCGGGGATGTAGGATTTCTCGATGAATCCCCTGCGAGTAATTTCGCGATCTCCTTTTGATGGCTTCCTTCTTTTAAAGGAGAGAACCTCCTTAGTCTTTGCTTGATGGGTTTGGATCCCATATTGATGTCAATTACGTGCTCGGCCCGGCTCCCTTGGTACGCCCGGGCATGTCTGGCTGGTTTCCGTGCAAATATATCTTTGTGTTGCCTTAGGAAGCCGGTGAGCGCGAATTCTATTTTGGAGATAGGTGGGCGCCCGATCATCACCGTCTTGGATGGATCGCCCGTTTGTAGGTCAATGTGCTTGACGCCGGCTTCTTCGGTGGAATCGGAATTGCTTGCTTCTTGGCCTGGTATCTCGAGCTCTTCTAGATTTGTATCCTCTCGCCATCCGGTTGAGTTCCTTTTTCTCCAAGAGCTCCCCTGTCTTGTTTGCGATTTCCATGGCTTGTACGTCACACTCGAAAGCTTTCTTGAGGTCTCCTTTGATGGAAAGAACCCCAAAAGGTGCCGGCATCTTTAGTAGAAGATACGGGTAGTGTGGAATAACCATGAATTTTGCAATAGCGTGGTCTTCCCATAATGACATGGTATGGTGATTCGAGATCTCGCCGCCGAACTTGATGTACTCGTCCGGTAATTTGATGGTGATCCAAATGTAACTGGCAAGGTGACTTGTCCAACTGGTTTGGTCGTCTTTCGTCCGGGTACTATTCGTAGAAGGGAGTGCTCGAAGGAGCGATAAGTCCTGAGAGGTCCAGTCCCATCTTGTCCGGTGTTTACGAGAATATGATGTTGATCCGGCTCCTCCGTCGATCAATACTTTGGTAACGGTCACTCCGGCTATCATGGGTTCTAGTACCAAAGGATACAGGCGGCGTTGCCCACACTTGTCCATTGATCCTCCCCGGTGAACCTAATAGGATAATGGGACCAATTGAGGTAGCGTGGTAATGCTGCGGGTTCTGCCCATGATTGATCGGAGTGCTAACTTGTCTTGTCTCTTGCTCTTTGAACCGGGTACTCGAGGAGAATATGACGTTCAAGGATCTCGTTGCTTTCCGGAAATCCCTGTCTTTGGCTCTTCGTTGGCTTCTTCTCTCGCTTTCTTGGTTGTTTCCCTTCTCGGCGAGTTGTTTCCTCCCTTGTACTTTTCCCGAAAGTGGTGCGCTTTCCGAGCGTGTGCGGAGCTCGGTGGTGGTAGATCTGGGGTGGGTCTTCGGCTTGATGTTGCTACATTCTGTCGCCATTGTTGTTGTTGTTGAACCTCTGTTTGTAGGGTTTCTTTGACTTCTCCGCCATTGCGACGGTATTGTCCGGTCCTCGCTTTTTCCATTGTTGAGAGTTGTTACGATCTTTCTTCGGGCTTCGAGTTCTTTCTTTACGGAAAGCGATCTCGAGTTCTTTCTTCAGCTCGATCATCTTCTCAACGATGTAAGCTTGAACCGCTTTCGTTAGTCCTCGGGTTGTCCTTGTAGAAATCGAGAACCGCCATCTTGAGAAAATCCCATTGCGAAAGGCGTCTATCACTTCTCTTTTCGGTGATGTCATGTACTTGGGATCTCATCTCCCCAAATCTTTGGTAGTAATCTCTCGGGGATTCTCCTCGGCTTCTCGCTTGAGGCTTTTTAACTTCGGCTGGGTAATAGGATGGGTGATGATTCTGCGAGTTGCCCGCGAACGCTCTCTCGTAGGTCTTCCCCGATCGGATTGAGCCCTCTTCGATCTTGTCGAGCCATTGGAGCGGTAGAGCCTCTAGGGCCATGGGAAAGAAAAAACGGCTTTTAAGGTCATCATCTCCTCCAAACAGCTCAATGGATTGTGAGTAGACTCGAGCCATTGTCCGGGCTCTGTTTTCCCATCGTACTTTGAGTGGTTTGAAGGCTTGAACTTTGGTGGTAGCTTGACTTCTTGCAATCTTTCAGCGAAGCAAGGGAACTGTAATGCGTAGCTTTCCGCCGCTTTTCTTCAAATCCTCTTGAGGTTCTTCCTCCTCTTGGATGAGTTCCAAAAGATGTCGATATGTTGACTCTGCGACTTCTTCTCGGCTTGGTCTTGGTGCGGGGCTTTCCCTCCGGGGGTCTCGGCATTGTTTACCATCCCTCCGGGGTGGCCAGGAGTTGTTGGAACCTTCCGGCCTTCCCAAAATTTTCAAAGACATTGGATCGACTTCTTGGAACATGAGAGTTGTTTGCCTTCGACTTGCGATGTCACCCGGGATCTCTTTCTCGGATAGCCTTTTGTAATGCCTCCTTGATGAGTCTCTCCTCGTCATTCGGTCGGTGGCGCCTCTTGGGCGGTCAATCAACCCTTGTAGCCTTTCCGGGTTGCTCGTTGATCATCTTGACTTCTCTTTTCGATTTCAGCCTCTCATACTCATGCGGTCGGCTTGGTATTTGTTCGGGGCTTGCATGCGTGAGTTTGCCCCGATTCGGCGTCCTCCCTTCAAACTTGTTTCTTTTTAGCCTTTCTTGACATTGGTGTTCTCCTTCGTCGTCGAGGGTTCTTTTCGTCCGCCGAGATGTTGGATAAGCCTTCGTCGGTGGACCCGATGTCCGGGGCTTACGGTCGGGTGGCGGTCGAGCCGTAGCCACCATGAAGACTTCCTTTGCGGTTTGTAGCTTTTGGCCGCCACTCCTTCCGCCTGGGATGGACCTTATGATGATGGACCTCCCGTTTGTCCCGTTGCTTGACGATCGGCTTTCTTTGAGGGTTCTTAACCGATGGATGATGCACTCCTCCGGGGTTCTTGTCAATATGAGCCCTCTTTGCGCGCCCTCCAAAGGAATCTCCAATCTTCTCTTGAGTAGTCCCGGTGCTCCTTGAATACGCTGCGTGTCTTTGCGTTGCGTAATCCTGTAGGAAATTGAAAAGGTAATCTAGACTGGTGTCCGGGGTTATATCCGAATCCTCGCCTTCTTTCTCCGAGTTGGAGTAGTATTGATTGAAAAAGTTTCCGAGTTGGAGTAGCTTCCCTTGTCCAAACCGAGTTGGAGTTGTTCTTCGAGGTTGCCTTCCGAGTCCGCGCTTGAGCCCCGGTTGTCTACCTTCCCGAGTTAGTTTCGGTTTGGGCCCTTCCGTGCTGGTTCCCCCAGCAAGCTTCGAACTTGTTCTCCCGTCTTCGAGGCGACCCGGCAATCGTCGATTCTTTGGAGCCTCTCGACGAAGTTCTGGTTTCCTCGGCTTGGGGCTTCGATGATGCAACCACGAGGTTCAGCGTCGTCGTCGTCGATCGCAAGCCCCATGACCGAAGATGATCGTCTTCCTCGTCGATGTACTCATGATGTCAGGTCCCCGGACTCTCGTGCTGAAATTCGCCGAGAGCCCCTACCGCGCCCCCACCGGCCGATGTTTTTCTGACCGGTGAGCCTGCCACGGGGTGAACCGGGCGGTTTGTTCGGGCCTCGGCGAACACGGAGCCGGCGGTTTGTTCGCGCGGTGACATGGAGAGCGGGGTTTTTATCTTTGGTTCGGGCCCTCGATCAAGGATCGAGTAAAGACCTTTACGTCCGGTCGGCGTGAGAGCTGTTTTTGATTAATGGGGTTAGCCGAGAATCGGCCGTGAAGCTTACGACTTGGTCGTAGCCAAGCTTGTGTCTCGTATGATCGCGCTCTCCTCTATGAGGTGTTCCTTGGCCGCCTTTATAGTCCAAGGGGCCAAGGAACTTCGCTACGATCCTAGTCGGATCTGAGAGGGTTGTCCGTAGAGGAACCGAACACCCAAGCCCTTTACAAGGTAACCTGACTAGTGTTCTATCCTAGTTACAACAGATGTCACCGTAGCTATGCTTCCATTGCCTTCGGGAGTTGTTCGTGGCCGCAGCTTGGATAGAACCCCTCGCGTACAACTTCGGTAGAGTTCTTTGGTGATCCCGTATCCACGGTGTATCCCCGACCAACCGAAAAACCCGGTGTGTACCCGTGATTTGGCATAGCCGAAGAACCCCGGTGTAGGTACAGTGTGGGTGTAGGTGGTGGCATCTGTGAGCTTCCTACTTCATCTATTGCCCTCCTCCGTGATGACCGCGAGAAACTCTCCCGTGTGCTTCCTCCTCGACTCAACCGGAGCGAAGGTGAGTGATGGGGATTTATACAAAGAGAATTCGGGTTAGGAAGTGGAATCTCATTTGTATATCCCGGAAAATAATAAATGAGTTTCTCATTGTCATTTTCATCAAGTCTCAGGTGATGCCCTTGTATCAAGGATTGCATCGTGGTCTCAATGCGTGGAGCGAGGGATGTATATCACCTCTTGTCCCTCCAACGCATTGACACCTCGGGCAATCCGTGTCACAAGGGATGTGCAACCGTATAGCATGAGTGTGTTTAAAGTTGTCCAAAGATACATTTTACTATTTCTCTTATAGGAGCAACTTTTACTTTGTTTACAATGGCGTAGAGGCATTGAAGTTTAGCACTTAAAATATAACGAATATCTTGCCTAGGAAACAAAGTCATGGCCATCCATTTATGCATAAATTTCAAAGATGGGTGATGAATGTTTGCATTAACAGGGGAAAACTTTGTCGTAGTAGGTATTAAACCAGAAATTTCTCTCCAAAATTCATGACAATTAAAAACCCTTAAGAGAATAGTTCAGGTTTGTAGAGCATTTCTTAGTATTAAAGCCTATGTACCTAGCAAGCTCTCCCAGTGTGCAATAATGATTTTTTCTCAAAAAGTCGGAAAGTAACACCTTCTTTATGAGTTTTTAGGGAGCATAAAAATTGGATGTTAAGAAGTCGAGACCCTTCTTTATTGAGGGGATCGATTTCCATCCAACCAATAGCTTTCCAAATGAGAGGGAATTCGACATCCATACCTAGCTTGGTGAGGGCCTCGGGGTGAAGCGTGGTGCGTGGGCAAAATCCTGATTCTTGATGAGGTTGTACACCTGCATCTCCCGACCTTCTTTTCGAGTCGAGGTACGGGCGTCTTCATCGGGCGACCGTCATCCCTCTTGTCCTTGCTCATGCGAGGGCGTGCTTTCTTTTCGTGCATCGGGCTCTTTGTCGGGGCTCGTGAAGTGCGTGCTTGAGCTTCCGTGGGAGCGACTTGAGCCTCCTCCCATGGCCTTCTTGACCGGGCTAGCAACTCTTCCGAACCTTCAAAGGAGTACCGCTAGTTGATGCACGCCATGGCCTCGATTTGTGGTTTGTGGCCTCTCTTGAGCACGCTTAGGAGACTCCCCCAAGCTTGTCTTTGGATGACATCAAAATAACAGGACAAGAATACTTGGGGTTGAAAGGTTTATTATTATCATTTTTTTTATTATTAATTTTGGTTCACCAAATATGTTATTATCTCCATTGTTATCTCAAAGACTTACCCTCATGAAGTTGATGACTTCCTGCAGGGTTAGTCCATATGATCGACCAAAATCTATACCAAAGAAATTTTGGTTCAACAATCAAACTCGACTCCATGTCTAATTTGATTAAGGTAGACTTTTAACCTAAGCACTATGCTTAATTCAAAAGCCTATGGAAGTATGATCAACATGTATGACCAAAATTTCCAAACCAAAACATACTCGCATAGACAAAGGAAGCATGCAAAGATAACAAGATTCATCCAACGTAGATGAAGACATTGTAAAGAGAACAAGATGATCGTATTTTTATTATTATTATTATTATTATTATTATTATTTTTTATTTTTGCAAGGTAACTAAAAGAGATGAGAGTGCAAGATATACGTTACCTTATTGTGGTCCTCCCCAAGCTAGCTCAAAGCCCATCGAATCGGGGTTGTACCCCATGCTTTTTCTCGGCTTTTCCCCGCATGGTTACGATATGGTAGAACACGATGGGACTTACCATCCCTCGTATTTACCTCATTGCAAATCATATGCGAAGAAGTAGCAATTGATCGAGCTAGTTGATTTTTTTTTTAATTTCATTGAAACTTTATCATTCCGGGGAGGACATATAATCTTCATCATATATGTATATATAATGTTTTTTATCATCATTTTTTTTATTATTATTCACCAAACTTATCATACTCAAGCAAGGCTAAGGTAAAGATACAATGTATGTCTAACCTTGTTTTATCTCCATCATAAAATAGTTCTATTGTTTATGACATCAGCCACGAGTTCATTAATCAAATTTCAACACCTTGTTAAATTTTGATTAAAGAAGGTCATTTAACCCAAGCACCATGCTTGATTTAGGAAAAACCTATGGATGTACCAAATGTGCTCACGTAAATGCATCCAAACCCGCACCATATTTCACGAACAAAGGAAACATGAATCTTTATATGGAGACAAAAGTGAGTAAAATGAGTTGGTGAAATATTACCTTTGCATACCTGAAAGTGTGTATATAAAAAGCATTAAAACTTTTGCGGCAATAGCTTGATTGTCCAAGTCGGGCGGGGCCACAAGGCTTAGGTCATACGCACAACTAGTGTACATGGACCTTGGGCCTTAGTGGTAGCAAAGGTGTAAAGGTGGAGGCTCCTCCTCTTCTCTCTCTCTTTTTTTAATATATCTCATATATATATATATATATATATATATATTCTTCTTTATGTTTTTTTAAAGTTTCTTTCTCTTTTCTCTTTTATAGCGAGGCATAGCCGACATTATTTTTTTTTTACCTTGGTGTGTGTGGAACTCAAGATTTCTCACCTTCCTCCCCGTACTTGGACTTTTGTGTAAAAGTCAAGTGTCGAGTCGTGGTCTCCTTTGAGTGTCACCAAGAGCATTAAAGTTTTTAGTTGATGTCGCTCCATGTTCCAAGCATCATATGACATGTGCTCTTCTTTATCTCAACCTGAAATGGTTAGCGACAAGAATACCCGAAGGTGCATACTAACCTCGAAAACATGTCCTTACTTTTTTATTAATATTTTTTTCTAGATAATCCTATTATGAACAATGACTATTACACATGAACATGTTCTAATAGATTCCTTTAACCAATGCCTTCCCCGACAACGGCGCCAGAAATGCTTGTTGGCGTTTCTTAGCGTCATCACTAGGATAGATATATCCTAGCAACGTCACCAAGAAACGCTGGTGGTATTCTGCAATGTTTACAGAACAAGTCCGCAAGCGCACGGAAATACCGTTGTAGCATTTCACCCGTGAGTATTCAGGGTATCGTTATTTATATTTTCCCAAAGGAAGGTATGGTGTAAAAGTCTCTAGCATGAACATGGACAAGATAGCATGACTGTATAATAGACCAAAGTTCATAACAGAGATGTAACATGGTAAGTAAAGGATAACTTGACACACACACTTGAACCAATCTCAAGGATAAAGAATAAATCTAACGTGGAGCAGGCATATCCTAAATAGCTATGTTAAGAGAGCAGATATACATACATGCTTTACACCGTTAGAGATTCTAGGTTAAGATAACCATGGTCACTATTGGCTTACTTCGGGCACCGGATCGCACCTGGTCTGCCAGGTGATGTCGGCCTCCAGCTCTACTCTCTAGCCAAACGTGGAGGAGTACAAAGGACGAACAGGGCTGTCACCACTTGTCGCCTACCTCACTACCGAAGGCTAAACAACAAACGAATTTAGCCTATAGCCTAGACACCACGTCTACGCTATCGACTACTACTCTAGCGTCAGCTAGGAACATCCGTCTTTATCAGGAGTCCTCTACTAGAGCACCCGTCACGAGGATGGACGACGAACCCGCAAACCGACAAGCAACCAAGACTAACTTAAGGAAGAACTCAATATCTCAACTTAGCTCTTGGTCTAAACATGTATATATGATAAATTAAGCATAAGGTTCTATATGGCAAGATCATAACATGAAAACTATATACTAGTTCGTATGCTAAGATCATATCATAAGAACTATACTCTAGTTCATAAGCATAGCTATATTGATAAATAAAGAGCAAGAACAAGATGAAGAGCATAGCATTGATCAATATAAAGAAAATTATATTGATCATACCAAGTATCTCCAAGATGATCTTGATCTTCTACATCCTTGCCAAACTCCTAACACTAACCAATAAATGGTAAAAGATACAAGTGGAGGGAGAGAGGCTCTTGTGTGGTGTGTGTTCTAAAGAGGAGCTCTATCCCTCAATTTATACAAGGGAGAGGTCGGTTTCGCGCGCCAAAATTAACTTGCCCCGCATGCAACCGCCGCTACGCACTCGGGAGGAACCGCCATCCAAATTTGGGCATGAACCGCCTCGACCAGGGTCCGGCCGCGACCCGGCCTGGCCCATCTCGGCACCGTCTTTCGGTGGTGGGCTTGTGGGCCTTTGTGGATCGCGTCCCTAGTGGTGGAACGGCCCAGTTTGTTGTGGATTTAGCCCGCTTGCTTTCCTTTGGACATAGCGCAATCCTCGTAGTGCGCCGCATCTTATTTGGTATATTTTTACCGTTTTCACGCTTTGAATCAAGCAAAACATATTTTCTTGGAATACAAGTGGAACTAGGTTAGTAGTAAAGGTATATGTGACATAAGTTTGCAAGTTTCTCATGAAATAGACATAAGTTGGCGGTATAAAATAGTCGATAACGACCGCCAACCGTCCGGCCCCGAGACCCATGCTTCAACTCGTTTCTTTGCGATCTTTGCTTCGGGCTTGGTTCCACCTTCATGCTTGGACTTTGCTTGATCCTTGGGGTCTTTTCTTGAGCTTCTTATATTTGACTATCTCTCGAAAAATTTTGGTGCCTTGGTCCAAGTCATGTCTTTCATCCTATGAGACTACGAAATAAACACTCGCAAACTCATTAGTCTCATTTGGTCACGTTGGTCATTCAAACACCAAAATCCATACTAAATAGGCCGAGGTCCATTTTCCTTACAGCCTACACTAGGAAGAATACGATAGGTAACTCGCGTTCATGTCATTCCCCATCTCCCATCCGCCGCAAACCGTGCAAATTGGTTTTTTATTTCATTTATATTTAATGCTCTATGCGCATGCCGGAGTCATTCAATGCAAGTTTTGAAGGTGGGAACTCCTGGCTGAGACCCTGGCAGGCTGGCACATCGCTCCAATGCATTGTGGGAAAAGAGAAATAGCAGCAGTCCAGGCGGCAGCGGCGCCACCAGCGGCAGCAGCTTCCAGGTTCCAGCGGCCCTTCACCTTCACCACATCCTCCCACGACACACTGTTGTCGTCATGGATCGAGGGAACCAACTGCTTCTGCTGGGAGGGCGTGGCCTGCGACGACCGCATCGCCGGGAGCATCACTGGGCTTGACCTCTCGTTCCGGCAGATGCTAGGTGGTGTCATGTGTGGTGGCTTTCACCCTGCCTTCTTCAACCTCACTTCTCTAAAACACCTCATCCTGGACGGCAACAACTTCTGCTGCTCCCACCACCTTCCAGCGTCTGGTTTTGAGAGGCTCACACGTCTTGAGGATCTTAGCTTTGCGCGTTGCAACCTGTCCGGCCCATTCCCTCTCTCCTTTTCAGGTCTTCATTCCCTAAAGACCATTAACCTCGCGTTCAATAATTCTAACGGTGAGATATCCCTAATCTAAAACTCCACAAAGCTATCTCTCACTTAGGGCCTATTTGGGAATTCTCGGTACTCCCCGACGGCCCCCGTGAGCAGTAACTGAAATTCCATTGCTCTATGTCCCCACGCCGTCCGTTGATAGGGACACGTAGGCGTCTGCGCGGCGCCTGTTCCCCTTCCTCCTCTCGCTGGCATCTCCGATCCTCACCACGGTGGCCTGTTCCCCTTCCTTCTCGCCCTTGCCGACCGTCCCCCTCCCCCTCCACTTCCACTAGGACCCGTCCTCGAGCGCCGCCGGCTCATCTGCCCATTCATCCGAGTAGTGGAAGGCGCCGCAAAAATCTGAGTCCCCCACCCTCGCATCCCCTACCTCTCCCCGTGCTGGCAGTGCTCCTCCACCGGCCTCTGACAGAGAAAGAGGAGAGAGACCGAGGGCAAACCTGCCGAGCCCGCGTCCGAATCTCGCGATCCCCGATCCGGAGGCCTCGATTCGCCGATCCGGCCGCGGCAGGGGGAGAGATCCCGCCGATCGGGGGAGCTCATGCTGCTCCGATTCCAGCTTGCCCTCCTCGCCCGTCGGCGAGGCCTCGACCACGTTCTCCGACGGTGGCAGCAGTAGCTCCTTGAGCGCCTCCTCCCGGTCGGACTTCGAGCCGGTAAGTCTCTCCCGCTCCTCCATCAGCACTCCGGATGTTGTCAGATTTCTCATCTTCTCCGGCACCGTTGGTTGCAGCAGCCGGACCCTAGGACAGACCGGCGGCGACACGGCAGGTTCGGACTAGCAACCCAGCCCCGTGCACGTGCTCGACGCGGCTGCCTTCCTCACGGACGAGGACTCGCCGCCATCGTCGTCTGGGTCGAAACGCGCCATTGACTTCCGCAGCGGCAGCACCGTCGGGCGCCCAAAGCCGGCCACCACTGTATCCGACGCAGAGGGCTCGTCATGGTCCGTGGACCCGGAGTTCAGCACTGACCCGGACTACTCTCCCATTGCCGGTGCTCTCTCAGCATGGTGTCTCATTTTTTTTTTTTTTGCAGGGCTCTCAACTAGGTGCCCATGTTTATGCTGCAGGCAGTAGGCAACCCGGCAACCAACAAATAGAAGGTATTCACTAATCACTTCCTTTTTCCTTGATTTGTCAATGGTACTAAGGTTTTCCATCGGAACTATAACTACAGAGATATTAGTGGCTCCATTGATCTAGATATGAAAACATGTTTCATTTGATCACTCTATCAGTTCTGAAAACATGTTTCATTTGATCACTCTATCAGTTCTTCCTTATCTTTTCTTAGTTAGCCCAAGTTCTCATTTATAAGATGGTAACCAAAAAATCATTAATTTCATACCCAGCTAAAAGTATGGTTGCTTTGTTTTAATCTCCCTTTGTCATGTTCAGGTCTCTACGCATTCTAACTTGATTGATCAATGTTTCTGCAGGTAGAGTCTGTCTTCTGATACTGCAGGGTAGATGGAGGTCTTAAAACCGTTGTGAGTGCTAGGAAGTTTGTCCCTGGTGCAAAGCTGTGCATGCAACCTGATATCATACTCTATCATACCGGACAAACACAAGTCAAGGAGCTCACGCAAGGACAGGTCTCAAACTCAGTCACCACTGCTGCCTGGGCTTCCTGATGAACTGGCTATTTCTTGCCTCATGCGGGCTGCTCGAGCCGAAAGCACCCAAATATATGGTTAGTCTCTAACCGATGGAACCGTCTTTTGTCTGGAAATTATTATTACTCCTTGCGTAAGAAATTTGGCATGGCAGAAGAATGGATTTATGTCTTCAAAAGGGGCCGTGATCAGAAGCTATCTTGGTATGCCTTTGATCCTGTAAACCAGCTCTGGAAGTCCTTGCTTCCAGTTCCACCAGAGTATTCTGAAGCTATTGGATTTGGTAGTGTTGTTCTCAACGGATGCTATTACTTATTTGGTGGCAAAGACCCAGTACATAGGTCTATGAGACGTGTTGTATTTTACAATGCACGGATAAACAAATGGCTTCGAGCTCCAGATATGCTGCAAAAACGACACTTCTTTGGTTATTGTGTCATAAACAACTGTCTTTATGTTGCTGGTGGGGAGTGTGTAGGGATAGAGAACTCTAAGATCTGCCGAGGTATATGATCCTAACAGGAATAGATTGTCTAGCATTGCTGAAATGAGTACAGGAATGGTGCCCTCCATTGGAGTAGTACATGATGGCAAGTGGTTCCTAGAAAGGTCTCAATTCTCATTGCCAGGTTGTGAGTGAGGTATATCTTCCAGCATCTAAAATGTGGTCAGTCACCGGTAATGAAATGATCACGGGCTGGCGGAATCCAAGCATTTCCCTCATTGGGCATCTTTATTCCGCTGATTGTCGTGATGGCTGTAAGCTTCGAGTTTATAATAGAGAGATGGGATCGTGGACAAGGTTCATTGACACCAGACACCATATGGGAAGCTCACGGTCTCTTAAAAGCTGCGGCCTTTGTCTCCCTTAATGGAAAACTATGCATCATCTGTAACAATATGAATATCATTATTATTGATATATCAGACCCAACAACAGTAACTGAGGTTGACAATGCTCGCATGTGGGGCAGCACAGGTCTTTCATGGCAAACCTATGGTCAGCCATCACAGGTCGTAATCTGAAGACAGACGTTATTCATTGTCAGGTGCTCCAAGTTTGAGTTTGTCTATATATGAAGTGGAATATACTTAAACAAGAGCCTGACTTAGAAGCTGAAATGGGTACATGAACTGTACCAAAAAGGCCAGCTTTGAACTTAGTAAATATCCACGGATCTTTTCCTTGATTTGTCAATGCTACTAAGGTTTTCCATGAGAACTATAACTATAGAAATATTAGTGGCTCAATTGATCTAGATATGAAAACATGTTTCATTTGATCACTCTATCAGTTCTGAAAACATGTTTGATCACTCTATCAGTTCTTCCTTCTCTCTTCTTAGTTAGCCCAAGTTCTCATTTATAAGATGGTAATATTATTTCTGAAAAAAGAATGTCACATGATGATACTTTGAGATGCCAATAGTCTGTCGTCTACTTACTATATGTATCGTGACATTGTGTATGACCATCGTTATGTTGATAGTTGTACCTTTTCTTTTTTTTTTTTTTTTTTTTTTGAAGAAAATGCTACTTCATAAGAAAATGATACTTTCAACATTATTGAAATTCCCAGCAACGCAACTGGGAATTCACCTAGTTAGACTTGGTTTTTACACCTCTCAAGAGTATAATTTCCCCACTCTGTGGAAAATTCGTATCAACTTACTTATATTGACACTGGTTTTTAACATGTTGGCAGGACCTCCCTAGCTCCATTGCGAATCTGTCATCACTGACAGAGTTATATCTCACTGGAACGACGTCTCCAGTCAGCTTCCTTCATCATTCAGCAATTTAACATATTTATCACTAGTGGAATGTTCAAGCTCTGGTTTATCAGGCCGTGGCAACTTGTTTAAATATTGGCAGGACCTCCCTAGCTCCATTGCGAATCTGTCATCATTGAGGTTCCAGTGATAACTACATTATCAGGTCTCACAAAACTACCACTTTACAAATAAAATACTACGTTTCCTTTTTTTGTCCTATCTTAAAGGCTTACCTTTGGTTGGGCTCAGCATATGACATAACCTCAATATTTAGGACCCTCTGTTTTACCTTACTCCCTCCGTCCTGTAATGTAGAGCATTCTAACATTCAAAATTTGTTCTCAAATATAATGCGTTCTTGAAAACAAAAGTCAATTTCATATTAAATATAGTGCATGTGTCTTTTATATTCTCTTTTTATTTGTCTTAGAATTCCTAGAATGCACTTTGTATTACACGATAGAGGGAGTAGTTACCAAGCAGAATTGTCGGTGTATCGAGCCATTTTTTAATATGTCACACCAGTTCAATGAATATATCATTCAATCTCTAAAATACACTATTCATTTTACCTCAGTTACTTCTTGTTTTTTTTTTTTTTTGCAAATTACATAAGTACAGATGTAGACGCTCAACATGAACACACACGCTCAGCCCTACGAACACGTGTAATGCAAAATCTCTACCCTAATGAGCACCTCTCGAAAGACTATGCCGACACATCTCGAGATTGACGAAGTCATCACAAATACCCTCACCGTCGATGGAAATGTTGCCTACCACCGAAACCACAACGCCGTAAAAATCCTAGAATAAATCCGAGAAAAAATGCAAGTACTGTGCCAAGTCGAAGACTTGAACCAGGTGGGTAGATTCCACCACAAGTCTCACCAACCGAGTAGGCTCTGTTCGCAGCTTACCTCAATTAAGGCATGTTTGGATCAAAACTCCATTATTACAATCAAATTATGCATATATTACAATCAGGATTATGAATTATAGTAATCTTGAGTGTTTGGGTAAATAGATTACGGTGATTGACTATGCTTGGTTAATGTGAGAAATTTCTATTTTATCCTTTATAGTCCAACAAGTTGGACTTTCAACACCATAGTCTCCTAACCTGGTCTCACTGGATTATGGGATTATGGTAATCAAGAGATTTGGTTACAATAATCTATCATAATCGATCTTGTTTGGATCAAAATTTAAGGACGAGTTAACGCGCAATGGGTTGTGCCCGTCTTCAACCTCTGGACGCACCCTTCCTCCCAACTAGGGATGAAAACGGGACGAAAAACCCCGTTTCTACTTCCATTTCTATATTTATTGCCGAAACAAGATCGGGTTTGAAAATGTGTGTGTGTAAATAGAACCGGAATATGGTGTACGAAAACGAACCAATACGGTCGAAAATTGAAAAACTACATCCGCATACTTAGTTAAGATCACACAACTCACAAATTAAAAAAAAAAAAAGAGACAACATGTATGCATATATAAGGATGAAAACGGAACCGAAATATCCCGAACCGAACCACACCGTTTTATGTATTTAATCCAATCGAATTTGTATTTTCTTGTCCGACTTTTTGTTTTCGCCAGATTTCAAATGTAAAAAAGTAGAAAACGGTTGATGAGTTTTCCGACCGAAGTTCGACCGTTTTCTACTTTTCTACTTTTAATTCGAATATCCGTAATTCAAAATATGATTTAAACTGAATTTGGTTGCCAATCATTACCGCCCAAGTAATTAGGCAAAGGCAAGTGTGGTCAGCACCGGCGCCATGGCTGCATTATATAGGCATCTCACCCCCTCGCGCCTTTCCGAAGTCGCGAGGTGGGACTAATCACCTCGCATGGCGCCGCATGGCTGCATCAAACTTCATGCGGCGGCGCTGTTGTTGCGTTGCATGTGACTGGGCTGACCAAAAGACAGAGATATAGATGGGCCGGGGCCTTGTTGTTATCTTTTCTAGTCTAGAATATCGATGATGGCATCATAAAGTTTTCTCTTCTTTCTTTTTTATCTCTTGTGAAAGAAACCAAAATAATAAGTTTGTTCTCTTGCACTTTCGAAATTTGCCACAACGACATTTGTTAATTGTTATGCATTGTGGGTCGGTATGCCGTATTGAATTTTTTGTATACCAACCGTGTTCGACATAAGTCCGCTCGAATGTAACACCCTAAATTTTGTGTTTTTAAAAATAGAATAAAAATGAGTTATTTATGTATTTTTGTGCCCATGAAAACATAGCAAAATAATATTTTTCCATTAAATTAAAATTTATCATAGGATTAGCAACATGGATGGTGCATTCATGCTAGTGCATGCTATTTATTGAGTGAGTGTCTTTGACCAAAAGCTGAAAAGAATTTCAAATTCTATTGTAAGTGCTTTGAGAAAATCGGTTTAAACAAAAAAGAAAAGGCTATTCTTTTTCTCTCTACTTTGTTTCTCTATACTCCAGCCCGAGGGGCATTTTCCTTTTGCCCAGCTTGCTGGTTCTGGTTACTAGCTTCTGGCCTGAATGGCGCACGTCCTTGGCCGCTGGCCATTTCTTTTCTTTGGCTCGGGTGGTATTTTCTTTGGGCCCGATGCCTCATTTTTCTTCTTGGGCCACTAGACAACCGGTTCAGTTGGCCTTGCCGCCAATGTTAACTGCCGAAGCGCGCGCCGACCACCACCTCGTAGCGGGCCGGCCCAAGGCGACACAGCATTGCGGCCCAAGACGGCGGACCGCTGCCAACATCCCCTCCCGGTCTTACTGTTTCTCCTTCCCGGCGGCGGCGGCGGCGACGACGGGATCTTATCGTGGCTTCTGTTTCTTCTCTGGCTTCTTCGGGCGGCGGTGGCTGCTGCTTGTGGCGGCGCCGCCACTGTTTCTTCTTCGCTGCTGGCGTCACATGCTTCTCTCGGTGGGTTGTTCTTCTTCAAAACCCTAGCTGAGTATAAACGTGCTGCAATACATGTTTGTTCTTTCTTCCGATCTGGTTTTGTGTTCATTTTTCTGTGTGTAAACCCTAGCTGAGTATAAACCATGTAGCCTTCGACTGATTTCTCCATTTTGTTGGTTATTCTCCATTTTGTACAGTATCACAGGTTCCTTTCGTCATTTTTTTTTTTCTTTTTTAGATCCAACCCATAAATAGTACTGCCTTTTACAAATAGCTGCAATGAATAATGAAACTGGTACTATTTTATTTAGCTGAGTACCTACCTTTTCTCCACTTATATAAAAATAGAGATAAGATGATCATTTAATTTCCTTTTATCTTCAATCTTAATATTTATAGGTTTCATCGTAGCCTTCTGTTTCATGAGACTGACATTACTGTACAAGCTTCATAGCCTCCTCTATAAGATCAAAAATCTCGAGCGATCGCATTTTGTTAAAACAAAACTATTATATGGTGATATGGAAGTTGCCTCCTTCATTTTCAGTTTACAAAATTGGGGATTTCAAAATTTTCTGGGCCCCTCTACCTTGGAAAAAATGCACAAAGTTATATTTGTGGTCCTAGAAGCAAGGCATTGAGTATACATATTCTGATTTGCCAGTGCTGACAATTTCCCCATATGACTTTTATATGCTGGTAAATCATCAGTAAAGCATACTGTACTGATTACTAGAAGTCTGTTAGACCTTGTAATAGACAGCAGAGCTTCACTATCACGCTTTTATTCACATTTTCACATATATATTCTTTATCTTTCTCAGTGGAGAGGATGCGTTCGACTACTTCAAAAAATGACCCTAATCTTTTTTGATGTGGTATGCTATTATTTTATTCTTCTTGCTTCAATATAGTATCTGTCTCAAAAATTTATTGTTGTGATTATTATGCAAAAGGATCCATTCAATGCTTGACACATTGTTTTCTTAGTATCATACAGGATATCAAGAGCAGATGTCACACTGGCCTGAACAGCTAGTGAATGTAATAATCAATTGGTTGAAGAGTCACAGTGCATCATGGACTGTTGCTGATTTTGGCTGTGGTAAGATTAATCTTACTATCCTGTAGCTGGTGCTTCTTGCAATCCCTGGCACAATTGTGAGAATACTATTCATATTTCCCAGGCAATTCTGCAGTAGCAAAAAATGTGAAGAATAAGGTTTTCTCCATTGATCTTGTTTCAGATGATCCTTCAGTGATTGCTTGTGATATGGCTCATGTAAGCACTGGCTGCAAGCTGCATTATACCTTTCTTATGCTTTACACTGTTAGCTATCTGTCCTTCATGTTAGTTTGCTAAACGTTTTACTGGTGGTTCTTTGCTATCCTTGTGGTTTTTACATGATTCTTGGTAATGGTTGAGAACAGCATCGGGCATCGCGGGGGTTTGTTGCATGAGCAAGAATGGTCCATATCTTGACAATGTTTTTGTACAGGACCATTTGAGCGCTATTTATTTTTTACAAACCTGCAGAGTCAGTTGAACAGTTTATCTACCATTGTACTATGTTTTTACATGAATAAAGAATTTGTAGTACTATATTTCCTTGATGTTAATATTCGATTTTTATTATTTTAGTAAGAGCTATCTTAATTGAATATTTTGTTTTGGTGAATGAGTTGAAGGCAACATAGCTAAGCTAATGTAGTTTCTTCTACATGATGTGCATCGATTAAGCAAAAACTTTATTTTATGTACTCTTTAACATGCCATAATTGCATGTCGTGATGACCGAGTTAGAACGATAGATCACTTATTGTTCATTGATGAGCCTTCATTTCATGAAATGACTTCCTATGGTTCTTATGAACCCAACCCTCTAAAAAAAGATTGATTCATAACAACATCCAATATTTCACCATCATCGTAGTGTTGAATTAATCTTAAAACATATGACTTCCCTATTCAAAGATACTGTCCAAAGAGCTCTCCTGTTCTTCCTTCCATTATATATTCTGCCTTTTTTCCATGATGAACCTAGGAGTAGTCAGACTGAATAAAATGTTCACTGAATCTTTGACTAGTGTGCAAATAATTAATTGAACTAAATTTCTTCCTTTTTTTTGGCATCTCTGCAGACTCCATTGGAGCCATCTTCTATAGATGTTGCAATATTTTGTCTTTCTTTGATGGGAATCAACTATCCAAGTTACTTGGAGGAAGCAAACAGGGTTCTCAAGCCAAGGTTTGCTTAACCTTGGAAGCAAACAGGGTTCTCAAGCCATGATTCTTGTATTGTGGGAACCCAGGATTCTGCTTTCTTCCAGCAGGTAATGCTGTTTAGTACACTCCTGAATTTTACTGATTCATCGACATGTTATACTGCCACAACATCCTCTTGCTGACTAGTTACTGGTGCTTCATCACGCAGGCTTCATACATAACTGGAGGAGTTTATTTGAAGCCCCAAGAACTAAATGGTCTGTTTCAATACCTTGCCCTCAGTTATCCAGGCTCCAGCTGCTGATATTGACATCTCTTTTCACATAGTCCTACTTTTCCTTTTGGGGGCTTCTTGAGAAAGTATTTATATACTTATTGTTATGGTCCTTTTTATAGGATAATTCTTTTATGGTTGTATTGTGCTCTATAGTTTTACTTAATAGCGAAGGGATTAGCCTAGGAACATTGAGCATACTATGCTATCTAATCTACTATTCCTCTAAAAAGGTGATGAAATAACTACCATTTTTTGTTATCATACCAGTCGAAATTTTTCTTTGCATTCATTTTTCCTCATGTAGTTGGTTTGCTATTATAATTAGTAAGTCAGGGACCTTTTAGCCTTTTGTGCTTTCCTTAACTGTGGATTACTGAATTGGCACTAAGAGTTTTAGAAGTTAATTGGTCACTTCTTTATCCTTTGTGTTCAGATCTTTGTTTATTTTTTGTTGTTCCAGATTAAGTGTTGCAAACATTTATCGAGGCGATGCCTTTGTTGACACAAAAATTTGGATTTGACTTGTAATATATCTAAGTAAGAGATTAGCCATGTCTGATAGATAGATCTGGGATCTATTTGTTGTGCAGATATTCTTCACTCTAGTCTGTCAATACCAGTCTACTTGTTATTTGGATATCATATTATTTCATCTTCCTTTGTTTGTGTAAATAACATTGTGTGGGTTTATTTCTCTTTTAGTTGCTCAAGTTCATTGACATATTTCAACAACAATGCAGGCTGTTTTTGCTACTGATAATGGTCTTGGAAGCAAAGTGGAAAAAAATCTGTTAGCTCTTATCACTCTTATCTACATAATATCTGAACAATCTTGTGAATTTTCTTCGCAAAATCTTCCAAGTTTTGGACCCAAATAAAAACACAGATATGTCAACCAAGAAAGTTGAGAATGTTGTCAAAATTTTAGGATATTATTCCTATGTTCTATCATGTGTGGTTCATGTTTTATTATAAATAAATTGATGTTCTTGAATGCTTCTCGGCAATGTTCCCAGTTTATACCTCTATGTTCTCAATAATTATTCCATGTTATCTCAGAATATTTTTCCAATGTTTTTTTTGAGCCATGAGCCATTCTAGAATTAAATTAGTATAAAAAAATGTGAACCACAATTTTTTTTTTTGCTTCTTGTTGTGAATGCTTGGTTAAAACTATCAGTAAAGCTAAATGCTTAAATTAGTGCACCCATGTTCTATCATACGTGCTTCGATGTTCTATTATAAATAAATCAATGTTCTCGTGAATGTTTCCAATTTATGCCTCTATGTTCTCCGTCATTATTATCATGTTGTATCATGCATACTTTAATGTTCTATTATAAATAAATCGATGTTCTTAGTGAATGTTTCTGTTTATGCCTCTATGTTCTTAGTCATTATTTAATGTTCGGGAACATTTTGGTTCTGTTTATGCCTCTGTGTTCTTAGTCATTATTCCATGTTCTGGGAACATTTTTGTTTTCTAGCTCTGAGCCACTCTAGAATTCAATTAGCATAAAAAAAAATGTGAACCACAATATTTTCTGTGCTTCTTGTCGTGAATGCTTGTTTAAAAACCATCAGTATGGCTACTCGAAAGCTAAATGCCTAATTTAGTGTACCCATGTTCTATCATGCGTGTTTCGATGTTCTATTATAAATAAATCAATGTTCTCTTACTAAATGTTCATTCACGCATTAGGAACGATCTGCTTAGGATGCTATAAAACATTTCCTCCTCTTCTGTACCATGGATACTGATTCTTTTGTGTGCTCAAGCTTTGGACCTTATTTCTTGTTTTTTGACTTCAGGAAGGAGCTGTGTGCATATTATTTAGAACATGCAGATTTCAGTCACATTCAAAAGCATTTTGACAATTTTGAAGAAGAAGCTCGCTCTTTGTTGTCATTGGGGCTACCAATTCCGTGTGCATGCTTTAATGATTTTATACAGTCTCCTTTGGATTACAAGCAATTAAGTGCAAAATTGACAAGTTGGCCCTTGATTTGTAATGAAATAGGTACGATCAGGTTCTGAAGGCCTCTCATGCTTTCAATATATTAGATTCTACAGGTTTTATTGGTGTAACTGAGCTTATTGCTTGGTTCAATTAAAACTTTAATTTGCACTGAGAACGATGGTGTGGATTCAAACTTCAATTTAATAGTGCTATGATGAAAACAAATGGCTACACTAAAGCATATGAACATGAGCGCAACTTCTTATTTTTCCACGTCACTATCTGATTTCCATTTGAACATAATGGCTAATGACTTCATGTGCATCATAGGTCCTTAGCTGTAAGCTTGGACTGCTATACGGATACTAAATACGTGCAATATTTATCTGCGCAATACATATTTGATTTATTTCCCTACGCAATACCTATGTGGTTTTCGTATATTTATTATTGCTTGTGTTCTATATTTCCCTATGCTAATTACTGACATATTATTTTTAAACGATTCCAAGGAAGCTGTTTGATCTTCTAATCCTAAGGTTCGAGGAGACCACCATGTCTGCTATTGAAAGCCTGAAGCCGCTTGCTGGTTATCTTATCAAAGCCAACTACATCGCCAATGCATGTGTTGCTAAAGATAAATACCAAGGTTTGCGGAGCGTTCCCATCTATAAAAACCTCCATTCATTGTCTTTTTGTGTTTTTGTTAACTGTCTTCAATGTATTTTATTGCTGTCTTAATTTTCCCATCAGCTTGGTGGGTCGAATCCACTTTTGAAAATTGAAAGAAACAAAGCCATTCCAATTTTGCTGATGGTTCCAACTATTATCTTTGGTATAAATGTTTCGCATGGTGCACCAAGGTCGAATGTACCATCCATTGCTGTGGTATGCAATGGTTTTTTCCTTTTTTTCACACCGTTCCTATTTTCCTGATTCTTGATGCAGCACGGTATGAAACCCACTATCATCTTATAATCAATCATTTATTGACGTGAAACCTTGCACTTCTGTGCCAATAATGTTCTCAGTTAATATTTCTGTTAAATGTTCCTAGTTTATGCCTCCCAGTTTACTCAGTGATCAAAATTGAATCTACTTATTAGTAAGTTTTGACTTTTAGAACTAGATGTATAGCTCTAAACTCTAAGTTGGTTTGACTTTTAATCTAGCTATTTCATTCCCTCAGTTAGAGGCCATCAGAAAATCCTAACAGGGTGAGCATCAGCCAGAAATGGAGAGAATCTGATGTTACAAACAGAGTGCCAATAATAGTTACTGGAAATGATTTTTCAACTCTATATGCACCCTTAATTCGTGATGGAAGAATGGAAAATTTCTACTGGTATGTTGTCCTATCTGGAGCAGTTCTGTACAACGATGGATCACCAACTGAACCTTCTGGACTGGAGTATTTTAATTTCCATTTTGCTTTGTGTATAATTAGGTGTTTGCTTGCCTTCTTGGTATTCACATTTTATAGAGTACAAAATGTGATAGCTGAAGATAGGTGCTGTTTTCATGAGGCATTTTTTCCTATTCCTTTAATATTCTACAATTTTGTTTTTTCTTGCTTACAACAGCTAGTTACAACCATTTTGTGCTCAACAGGCAGCCCACCCGTGAAGATATAATTAGTATTGTTCATGGCATGTATAGAAAGGATGGATTATCTGTTGAAGAAGTAGCAAGAGTTGTAGACGCATTTTCAAACCAAGGTACCTTATGATTTAGTGTCCACAATTAGGTTCAGCCTTATATTTGAGTGAAATTAGTGTTTAGTCATTAGCAAATGCTTTATTTCTATTAAAAAATAATTGAGTTATCTAAGAGCCTGATAAAATATTGTACTGCTGAAGAATTGGGCTTAGAAATATTAGCCAAGCTTATAAGCAATCCACTTCATTGTTTGAAATTTTTTTATTCAAGAACTAAATGAACATTCTGCAGCTCTGGACTTCTATGGAGCTTTGAGATCCAGGGCATGTGATCAGGCTATCTTGGAGGTATCTTTTATACTTTATAAAAGATTTTATTTAAAATTCATATAGTTGGTTGTAGAAAAAGTAGCTTTAGGATGTGCTTGTGCAACAATCTAAGGCTATGCCTGTTAGTTTAGGGATGAATAACATATATGCTTGTGCATTTTTGTTTGTCAGATAAATTGTTTGCCATGGAAGTATATATAGCATCTGGGTCATGTTTGGCACGCAACTACAGACATTATTAATACTAAATTCTGAAAATACAGATGTTGATCTGTGTCAGGGTACTCAGCATGTCGAATGTAAGCATCTTAATTTTCTAAATTTTCATCTTAAAAGCATTTTTATATTTATTTATTGATTACTGTTGTTAAATATTAGGCTGATGTGGTGGCTCTACGTGCTAAGTTTCTTTATCAACTAACTACAAGCAGTCATAACAAAGGAAAATCTCAATTTATGAACAAATTCTTTTGCTGATAATGTAAGCCAAGTATAATCTTTTGAGTCCTTGTAATTGTATTAAATTATATTATTCATACCACATTTTTCATATTTCTTATATGTCAACTTTTTGTTATTATGTTTTCTTTCAGGCTCAATATTTCCACAACTAGCACAAAATTCAGTAAGAGTACAACAGGTACATCTTGCATTACTGCATAATATGATAAAATGTTTTCTGAGTGTTTATGTTACCAACTTTACAACCTTGATTCATATTTTGCTCCTTGTTTTTCAATTAACTTTTTCTTATATTCACTATGTTTGTAGATGAACATGAAGATCGTCAGAAATCTTTGTAGGAGCAATGAAAGAATCGTCCAAAATCTTTGTAACAGCAACTTAACTGTGTTTTACGTTTAGGATATAGTGTTTTGCTTGACATGGAACTTATAGTGTTAATCCTATTTGGATGGTAATGTAATTATTGAATTTCACATGCAGTTTAGTATTTTATCTGTCTGGGATTAAGTTTTTATTTGATTTGAATACTGTATTCGTTATCAACACTGAATGCATACTTAGAATTATGAAATATACTGGGATTAAGTGTTTATTTGATTAGATTTCATAGAGAACAAAAACTAGCGTATTTTTATGTTTTCTGAAAATTTTTATCAATTCCGAAAAAAAGGAAATAATTTCCTATTCTCATTTAATTGCAAGGAAAGAAAAAAAAACCTTGAAAAAAAACAGTCCAACGAAACAGTCCAACAAGTGCAGTCCACTGCAGCGAAAAAAAACAAAAGAAACAGTCCAACAACTGTCAGTCAACTGCAGCGAAAAAAAAAAAAAAAAAAGAAACAGTCCAACAACTGTCAGTCAACTGCAGCGAAAAAAAAAAAAACAGTCCAACGAAACAAGTGCAGTGCAGTGGAGAAGTTGGGCAACATTAGAATCAGCCCAACAAGTGGTAGCGGGCCGTGCCTGGTCGGCGGACGCGCGCGCGCCGACCAGTCGGCAGCTAACACGCCCCTGGCCTTGCCGTATCCAGCGCAGGTCGCTCGACCGGCGTCGTCGTCCTTCTAATCGAAGTCGAGCCGGACTCGACTGTCGCACCGACGCGCGCAGCAATCCAACTCCTGCGACTTGGGGATTCTTTTCCGAAATCGCATGAGCCTGACGCCTATAAAGCTTAGCCGCGTCCGCGCAGCCTTTCTTTGTCGCAACCCTAACGCGAGCGCCGCCTTGAATCGCGAGCAGCAGCGCCCGCAACCCTAAACCTCGCCATTGGAGCTAAAATCGTCTCGGTTGAAGTCTCGCTCCGCTGTAAGCTTGTTCAGTCGACTCTCCTTGACCTCGCGAACGCACAGGTGCTGTTTTACTTGAACGATTTTGCTCATCTCGAGTCACCGCCGTTTGCAGTTCGCCGTCGTCGGCCTCTCTCGCCCGTACGCCGTCCTTGAGCCGTCATCGCCTGCGTTTTTGCCGTAGGTGAGACCCCCTTGAACTCCGCTTTCATCTGGTTCAAGATCGAACGTCTAATATGCCTCCATATCCTTTCGGCCTGCAGTTGTTGCTGGTCGTCTCTCTGTCGTCAAGTTCCGCTCTTCGTCTCCTGGGAGCCGTCGTCATCCCACAGAGCTGCAGGCTCTCATGGTTCGTTCCCAGTCGCGCCAAAGAAACCCAGGGTGAGTTCATCGTGCCCACTCTTTCCCGTGCTTTCCCTACGCCGTTTTGCTAATCTACGGCGAGTTCAATGTAGTCGGCAATGGAGCCACTGTTTCCGGCCGGCAGTTTAATCTGCTATGTGCCCCGCTTTCGGCGTCATCATGTGCCCAACGTACCCATAGCTAAGATGGGTACGTACGCAGCTTGCTAGCACTCCCTCTGCATGCATGCTCGTAACCGTGTTGTGCCATGCTAGCTATTCCTAGATGATCCGATTTAGCTTCTTGATACTTCACGTGATGTCATGCACATGTTTCTTGCCGTTTTCCTTCACAAAACAAAATCTGAAAATTCATGGCAGTTGTACACATACGTACATCATCACCATAAGCCAAAGTGCAGCAGACCTAGAAGCCCGGCCGTGCGTGCAAGTGCAGCCTTGCTAGCTTGATGGCATCAGCATGATGTCAGCATCACATGGCTATGATTTATGGCCGTTTTCCTTTATAAAAGTAATTCCAGAAATATTACTCGAAATACATCTCCAATGTTTAATCCTTTTGGTGTATAAGTACGTACCTTTTGTTCCATTGACAAATCAGTTTCACTATATCCTTCATGTTTATCTCGGCAATGGTCTCTGATTGATGTTGCCATGTTTCTTTTCCTTTCCATCAAAATCAGTCTATATTTAATTTATTATTTTTATTCATGCAAAACTTGCAAAATGCGTATCTTCTCCGTTCTAGCTCCGTTTTCAGTGATCTTTACGTCTGTGTGATCGTAGCGACGTGTAGATTAGTTTTATAAGCTTTTCAAATTGTTTTATTACTGTTAGTGTGCTGTTCTAATTATAGCTTTGTTTGCAATGCATGATTGATACTATATGGTTGTGTGTTGTTGATTGGAGTCTAGTAGACGGTGAGCTTGACGTGGTGATCTGGAACACGTTGACGATCAAGAAGGATTTTTCTTGGAGCTTCGGACTTGAAGAAGGAGCGATATTAAGGCAAGTATAGTTTTGGGATATGCTAGCTTTAAACCATGATCATATGACTTGAATGATGTTTATGCAACTAACGTTAAACATGACTATTAGCAACATGTGGACTTGTCTCGTAAGTGATCATCCGGGACAACCGCATAGCCGTGAGGGGCTATATGGCTCTCGCTTTAGTCGGTCAAAGGACCTTATCTATCTTTGTTGGTAGTTTGCCGGAATGGGAGAAACGGGGTTGTATCGCTCGTTGGCTGCTAACAATTTTAGATGAACCTCTGAAAGACTTTATATGATTTCCGGTGTTCTGGGTCTAGCTAACCCATGCATTTGGAAATCATGACTTACTGATGAAAAGTGTACACCTCTCAAGCAGAGTAAAAATCCGGTATATCAGCCGTGCTCACGATCACGAGCGGCCTTGGAACCCTTGCATTAAAGATGATGACCTATGTTTGTTTAACAGTTCATAATTTATCGTTTATGCTCTACATTATTATGTTATAGTGATCATGGGATTTGGGTAAGATATTGCCTTGCCATTCTTGTTGAGTTCGACATGGACTCACTCTTGCTATTTTCCCCCACACCTCAGGTGAAGTTTAAGCTTGTGATCAACCGGTCCGGTCGTTCCTGTGGAGTCTACACCCGAGAACCAGAGTGTTTTTCCGCTGTCCGCTAGCCGAGGTTATGTTCTTTATATTATGTTCAAGTTATATATTAAGCATTGTTGATTTGATACTACCCTTTAATTGTAGCTATATGTGAGATTTGACTTCCGGGGCTCACATATGGTGTTCATTCGGTTTTGTTCTTAAAACCGGTGTTACATCGAATTGGTTCGTTTTCGAAATTCCGTAAGTTCGTGTTATTTTTTAGGTGTCCGGCTTTGCCGTTTTTAAACTTCGTTTTCGTATTCAAATGTAAAAGTAGAAAATGGTTGAGGATCTTTTCGACCGAAGTTCTACCGATTTCATCCTTATACATATATGTATTGATTGTATACATGCTGATTGTTTTATTGAAAACGAAAAAAGAAAATGAAAAAAATAACGCATGCAGCCACCACACACTCACAACAAAACGCCCGATGGCTTATCCTCTCCGGTCTATGAAATCTACGAAAATTCCCACCCTCCGAAATCCGGTAAAAATCCGAAACAAATCCATCCCGTATTGCGCATCGTTTTGGTTTTTTTTCCTAAAAATAAGGAAACGGGACGGGTGAAATGTGGAAAACCGGGCTGTTCGAATGGGAAAAATCCCGTCTGTTTTCAACACTACTCCCAACCTCCGCTTCCTCCCTCATTGCCTCGGCGAGCAGCAGCCGCCCGCCCTTGCCAGTTAAGCCACGCCGTTCCCTTTAACCCCAGGGCACCGGGGCGATAGGCGACGAGCCACCTCGACGCACCACTCTCAACCCACCTTGCCGCAACCTCGACCCCCGTCCACCCTAATCCTAGGGCAAGGCATGAGCAAGGTTCATGGCCTAGTTGTCAACTCATGGAGTAATTTGAACAGGCCACTATGTATTGCTCCTCATTCCAAATGAATGTTGGCCTTAGCTTTACCCTAACTTTTACTGAGTTTTTATAAAAAAATATAATACTAACATCTACAAGTTTAAATAAATACACTCAAATAAAAACAAAAAAAAACTTTTTAGTACCAAGTCATATGAAGACAAACTATATACCAAAGTTGAGTTCAATGAGATCTACAACTTTTTTTAGTCGAGAACTTTTTCATTTCAGATGGTTTAGATGTTCAGATATTCAATGTGATCTCAGACCTATTAAACTATTCCGGATGGAAACAAAATCAACGTCAAAGTTAACTTTGTAGTTTTTTTTTTTTTTTTCATTTGAGATAGCTTGAGTTTCAAATATACAATACAAGATTCATAAACGTGAGCTTAGAATAACAGTGTCGATTATATAGGCACAACTTACTATGTAGTAGCTAATAATAAGATAGTAAAAACAATATGGGTGATGCTTGACGTCATCGGTTCCACACCCTGTGAGATAGCTAGCTAGTTTGAAACCGGTAGTAACAAATACTCGGTAAAGTAAAGGATGCTCTTACAGGAGACAACACTTCTTTAAGCAATGGATGCTGCAAAGCTGGAAACTTCGCAAAGGACGTGAGATGGCTAATTTGAAACCGGTAATGATAAAAGTATACTTTTTAAAGCAATGGATGCTCTAACAGGAAACAACGCTTTTTAACGTACTAATGGATGCTCTAGTACAGCTGGAAACTTCGCAAAGGATTTGTTCCTTGCTGAGAGACTAATTACTCAAAAGGAATCCTCTCTGAACTATTGCAGGCTTGGCTTTATTCTATATGACGGCAAGAACAAATCCTGATTCCTGCCGTCACAGCTACTCAATCAAAGTGCGTGCCAACAATAATGGAAGGGCGTATTCGATGGACAAAGCTAGAGATTGGCGTGCAGTGCTGGTGCGTGCATAAATATCCATGCTCACCACCCCTTCAGAAATTATATACTGATGATCCGCTCCAAATTGGGTAAGGCGACCCAATCATCATCTAGAAAAAAATAAGAAAAGCAAGGCAATTAAGCCAAGATGGCTGAGGCCATCGTGGGGTCGATGCTATGGAAGCTGCAGCAGGTGGCCAGCAGGGAGGCGCGGACACTGGTGGCCGTGAACGAGGACATCCGGAGCCTCCGAGACAAGCTCATGTGGATGCAGGCCTTCCTGCGCGACGTCCAGCCGTCGCGCCGCGTGCAGCCCAACGAGCTCATCAAGGTGTGGTTGCAGCAGACCCGCGACGCCGTCTTCGATGCCGAGGACGCCGTGGACCAGTACTTCGTCCAAATTGATCTCTCAAGGTACGTATATACTACCACTACGTAACCACCTACAACTAGTAGTTTTTTTTTTCTTTTTTCTTTTTTGAGAAGATAGTATCATAGTAGCAGTGTCTATATACGTCATTGTTATTCTACACACCACGTAGTAGCTAATACTAACCACGAAATATTGAGTACTATTGAACAGCGTCCAGTACACCGGTCACTATTGAATACTACTGAATTTTGTTCAGTATAACAAAGGTTGCAAAAAGCCAAAAACCATCTACTCATTTTGCCTTTTTTCCTCTTTTATTAGCTACCCAATGCATGATTATTCTAGATATAATACGACTGTGTCGATTTTAAAAACATGATTAGCAATTGAAGACAGACCCAAAGCAAACATATTATTAGATCGATTTTACCAAGGCCTAAAATAGCGTCGGTGCCATTACCGGTCGACCTGGCCCCCCAAGGCACTCCAATGTAAGTTATGGTTCAAATTTACTGTCGGTTTCCTGATGTAGATCGACGAACTCTGTTGCTCACATGGGAGGTCTCATACGTAGAAAACCAAATTTACTCATGTTATGGTTACATAGTAGGCTATATATAAAAAGCCATAAGTTATAAACCAAGTATATAAATCAAATTCCATAGAACCAAGCGCCTACTAGGAGAGGTTGTTGTAACAATTGAAAATATATCTCATGGATGAAAAGACTCGCGTCCGCGTCGCCCTCCCTCACGGGCGGCTTGGGTGCACCAAACCCTCGCCGCCGCACCACACCTACACCACCTCCGCTCCCTCGCCGCTGGGAGGGCGCCGTCGGAGGCCCGCGGCGGCTCTCAAGAAGGCAGGGCGAGGCTCCCTCCCTACGCAGGTCGTGCGGGCTCCTCCATGCGAGGATGGAGGTCGGCGGCCGGCGCACGCCGTGGTCGTGTGCATGCTCCTCTCCGGGCGAAGTGGCGGCGGATCCTACCAGCCCACCGGACCGAGATCCGGTGAAGGCGGGGCCCCGCCGGCGTCTTCGGCGGTGATGGTGGCGTTTGGGCCGGCCGCCCATGGCAGTCACCGGCCTCGCGCTCGCCCGGCCGGTGGCGGCCGGCAGATCCGTCTCCCGGCGCCGGATTCCGCCCCCTCGTAGACCAACCCACCCCCCCCGCCCCACTTCCCCACCACCACCACCACACACACCACCCTCCAGATCCGGCGGCAATGGCCGGCCTCCTTGATGGCATGCGGAGTTGGCAGCTCCCGGGCTCCGTCGGGCGCGCCCCCCCCCCGTGGCGCGCGATTCCGACGGAGGAGCACCGCTGTTGGGTTTGGGGCCTCTGAGCGCTAGCGTGACCGACCTTCCTTCACGGTGGTGGTGGTCGGCGATCCACGGTAGCGGTGTGCCACTCCTCATCGCGGCCCTTAATGGTTTTGGCCCCCGGGCCCTTTCAGCGATGCTCCCGGCGGAGGAGCATAGCGGTGGGTGGTCGGGGCTAGTGGCGGTGCTCATGGCGGGCGCCCCCGCGACGCCATCTTGCGGGGCGTGCCGCGGCAAATTCTGCGTCGGCCTTGGCGGGATCCTTGGGTGACGGCGTGTTGGTGGGTGTCGGTGCCGCCTTCCACCGCAGCGGACGAGTCCGTTTAGATGCCCGGTGTGGTGTGGCGGCGACCGCCACCTCCTTTCGTCCGGGTGTTGATGCGTCTTTGGTGCGTGCCTCCCCTCCGTCGCCGGTAAGTGTGGGTGCGGCCGCCGCGGTGTGGGGCCCGGCGGCGCGCGAGGATGCTTGTTGTACCACGCGCCTCCCCACTATCGCGGGCGAGTCGGGCGTGACTCAGGTGTGGTGTGGCGGTGGCCAACAAACCCCTTCACCCGGGAGAGGGCGGCAGTCGGCGCGCCTCCCTTTGTCACGAGCAAGTCAAAAATGGCTCCCGTAGCGAGTGAGGTGGCCGACAACCCCTTTCTTTCTTCGTCTAGGAGCCGACGTGCGCCGGTGCGAACCTACCATCATCGCGGGCGAGTCCGAAAACGGCTCCGCGTGGTGTGGTGGCTACCGGCTCTCACTTCAGTTCGGGAGCAAAGATTCTAGGCGAAAGCTCAGCTCGAGATCTTTCCTCGAGCCGGCGACGAGATTCTCCTTCCTGAAGGCGTCACTGAAGAACGTTTTACAGCTTCTTCCCCTCGGCTCAAGGCTCGAGCGAAAGCCTCGCCAAGCTTCCGCTTGGCTGACGATGATTACTTTACGGCGTCACACACCTCCCTAGAGGCATTGTTGAAGAGCTCTTGTGTCTTGGTGTAGTAGTCTCTGCTCTCGCTAGTGTTTTCTCTATGGTTGTGCCTCTGTCGACCCTGATGCTAGGGTGTCCTATGGTGATGTTGTTTTTCTTTCTCAAACCTTTTGTAAATCTTACCTTTTGGGGCCGTTTTTGGGTCAATATATAAAATTCAGGTGGAGAAAAATAGGATATCCTTGGCAGCAAATAATTTTCTTGAGAGTGGAAATGGAAACCTCAAGGAATATCATTACAACAGTGGTGGTAGGAAACGTCTAAGTGTAAATGTATAGATATCCAGAAAGGCTAGGCCCGATGAACATGACCGATAAAGGTTTCCTTAGTGGAACATGTCTAGTTAGTGGAAGATAGGTTGTTTTCTTGGCAGAGGTGTGCTAAAAGTAACATGGTCTTCTAAAATATCCAACTATTTTCATAGGCGGTCAAGCCATTTTAGGATATAATATAGCTGAAAAAATATTAATTGAGACGGGTCTTTAAGATGTGCACCTCTAGAGACTGTTTTAAACTATTTTCATAGGCGGTCAAGCCATTTTAGGATATAATATAGCTGAAAAAATATTAATTGAGACGGGTCTTTAAGATGTGCACCTCTAGAGACTGTTTTAAGAGGTAGACCTTTTATGAAGCTCGCCTTTATTATTTGGTGTGTGAGGCCCGGTCAGCGCATTACAAATAAAATCTAACACTATTCCAGTCAAAAAAAAAGTCCCACCGACTCTGGTGAGTCCGCTGGATCTCGCCCTCTCTCTTTCCCTCTAGATAGATTCGATTTGAAGTTTAGATGGAATGCAATTAGCAGGCGGCCCGTGGTCTGTAGTGCCAGCGTGGGCTCCATAGTGGGCTCTCCAATGATTGCATGGTGCTGAGCTCTGTTTGTGGTAACGGCGAGGCTCTGTGACATCGGATCTCCTCCAAGGGTCCAGTTCATCAGCGGCAACACTCGGTGGGCCCTACAGGCAGCGAGCGTTTTGGATGGGCTCAGCTATTATCATCGATGGGTTCGGTGGGCCTCATTGATGGGCGTTTTGGATGAGTGTTTTGGAATTTTTTCAATTTCAGAAAACATTTACAGAGACAGGTATAGGATTTCGTCCCTATTAATCTTCATTAACAGAGACTACACGCCATAGATGGACATCTCATTTCTGGCTGACTATATAAATCCGTTTCATAGTAGCGTGCCCATCCGATTTAGTTTTATTCTCTCCAAAGTGCTCATTAGGGTAGAGTGTGTGTCCGGGTTTAGGTCCATTCATAGAGGGTGAGTGTGCGGACATTTATGAGTATGTGGCTTACACAATTATACTACGATTTGCAAAAGAAAACATAAACTGCCTAAAGAAAGGTAATGAGTCTTGATTTGATTTCTAGATTTATTATCCATGAACCAATGGTATGCTTACTTTTTTCTGTAGATTCCTGGCTGGAGCCGTACCATCTTGAGTTTCTTTGCCAGTTTTACCACTCAAGTCGTGGTCCGGCGCGACCTCTCCAGCAGGATCAGGTTGATCAATCAAAGGCTGGAGGGAATCATTGTGAACAAGGACAGGTACAGGTTGGGAGACTCTACTACGCTAGGATCAGTATGGAGGCCATCCAGCTCCACGTCACCTCTCTCAGAAAAAGATGTAAGTTCTTGTTTCCAAGCCTATTAACACATTAGCATCTATTGTGTATCAAATTGTTTTTTTTTTTCCGATCCATATTGATTGTGTGAGACATAGTTTTTCATGCATGTTTTTTTTAAGAAAGGGTCTGAACTCTCTCATCATTCTATGAGCATGGTCTATTTGGAACTACCGTAACAGATGTTTATTTGATGGGATTCAGCCTAGTCTTAATAGGATGTTAGCTGCATTTAAGGACGAACTACACCTCTGGAGTTTGGTGGGAGCTCGTGGAGTTTCCCATCTCCTTGCTCTAGTGCCAGCCAATGTTGTGATGGACCATGAAGGATTTGTTTGGCCTGCAATGTAAATAGATTACAAATCGGTAGAACATATACCCTTCGCTTATAAAATTGGTAGATCAGGGGCGATCAAATTTGACTGTTGATTAGAATCCCGGGCTGATATGTCTTCTTGCTATATATATATATATATATATATATATATATATATATATATATATATATATATATATATATATATATATATGTGCGTGTGTGTGTGTGTGTGTGTGTGTGTGTGTGTGTGTGTGTGTGTCGCACATGCATGTTTGTAGTTGATGAAGATTTATTTAGTAGCATTGGTGATTATCAATCTACCTCATGATTAACCCTAGAAACAATTATGACAATTGACAACAGGGACGACGTGGTCCTGCCACTAGTGGGACGAAAGGAGTATGTGCGTGATCTTAAGAATTTGCTTTATAAAAGCAATGTAAATCATCAACTTGTGATCACCGTGACTGGGGAAAGTGGAGTCGGCAAGACAAAGCTAGTGAGGACCTTTGTATGACAGAAGGCAGACCCTGTCTCATTTTGACATCTATGAGTGGGTCAGCTTTGGGCCAAATCTTAGTGCCTCTGATGTCCTCAAGATAATCATCAGACGCATTACAGATGGAGAAGAATGTCACAAGGACAATATCAAGGATAAACTGCATGAGATATTGAAAGGAAAGAAGTATCTGTTTGTGATTGATGCTCAACTCAGTAACTCAGAGTGGAACCGCATTTTTTGCTATGCTCTCCGATCGCAAGGATGTGGATGTCAATGTTGGCAGCAGAATTGTGAGAATTTCACATAGTCGACCAGATACACCACCTCCTCCATATAAAGAAATTCCATTTGAGGTTAAAAGATTTGAAGACAATGAAGTAGTCATCAATCTATTCAAGGAAACATTCCTAACATATGGCAGAAATGAGCTTCCTGAATATCCTGATGAAGCAATAGAAAAATACAGAATGAAGATTTTGGAGAACACAAAAGGGTTACCGCTGGCGGTAGTTCTTCTGTCAGGCCTTCTGCGGACCAAGGAGTACCCTAATGAATGGGAGACGGTGTTTGATCACCTGAAGAAGATGCAGTCCAAGCAGATTGACAAGATTTTATCCCTCTGCTTCGATGACCTTCATTATGACCTGAAATCTTGCCTCCTCTACTTTGCTGCATTGCCGGTGAATACTTTTATCAGGGCAAGGAACATTGTGTGCATGTGGATGGCGGAAGGTTTCCTGATACCGAAGGCCACAACAGTGGAGAAAGTAGGAGAGCAGTACCTGAAGGAGCTGATAGATAGGCGCCTTGTCAACTTAGCTCCGGTGGGCTATAATGTTCCTGGGTATGCGCGTGTAGCTGTTCAGAGCAAAGTACACGCTTTCCTGCAGCTTGAAGCACAAGAGCAATGCTTCGTGGAGATCCACAGTGGTGATGACATCCCAGCTTTGTCAGATGTTCGACGCTTGTCGCTCCAGAATCACAAAGACAAGTATGCAGCTCTGTCACACCCTCTACCGAAGCTGCGAGCCATCCTGTCAAACTTTGAGGCAGAACAAGAAGCTCCACAAGTTGGCGAGAAGCCACCAAATGAAGATGGAGGAGAACAAGGTGGAAATGGAGATGGGCCGTGCCTGTACCCAGTCAGGTACTGCCCTGGTTCCTCAATACGAGGGGGCAACAAAAAGAAAAAGTCTTGTGTGCAGGACCTGCTACAGAATTCAAGGTTCCTCCGTGTCATCCATTTCAACGGCCTTGAGGTGGACAAGGAGCTTCCCGCCGAAATCGGCAATGTTGTGAACCTGCAGTACATCCGAGTTACCTCCTGCTCCTTGGAGAAGATCCCATCATCAGTTGGCAGGCTGTGCAACCTCCAAACTCTTGATGTCCGAGGCACCATGGTCCGAAGCCTTCCAGATGGCTTCTGGAGGATCCAGACACTCCGTCATGTGCTGGGCGACCGTCTTATCTTGCCTAGACATGTTGGTGACTTGAGGAATCTGCAGACACTAAACAGCATAAAGCCTGACTACGATGACGCCCATGCCTGGGGCAACAAGACCTTCACCCACATGATCCGCCTCTTGTACTTACACATCCGGCGTGGTGAGAGTCAGGGCAGCCAGGACATCTTTGCCAACCGCAAGAACAAGGCTGCCTTGGTAAAAGCAGTAGCCATTCTCAAGTACCTTGTCGTCCTCATCATAAAAGCTCCTGTGATTCCCTCAGAAGTGTTCACTGGGTCCAACCTCCAACGCCTCAAGGCAATGGAACTGGTCGGAAAGCTTGACCTTCCTCAAAATGGCATCCCTGAGATGGAAGTCCACAATCGCCTCCCAAACCTCAAGAAGCTGAGGCTTATGGAAACAATGGTGTCACAGGAATTCATCAACCAACTTGGAGGCCTACAGTTCCTTTCCACCCTTGAACTAACCAGCAATTCTTTCAGGCAGCTTATCTTCAAGGACGGATTTCGCAGCCTCAAAGAATTGACAGTGCATGAGGAGACACTCAACAGGATGGAGATACATGAGTCGGCAGTTCCCGAGCTTGGGGATCTGAATATTGTCAGCCATAGCCATGAGCTCCGTGTTGTGATCCATGGTCATTCCAGGCTTGTGGAACACATCAAAGTCGAGGATGAAGAACTTTTTAAGATTATGGACGTAATAATAACGCGACAAGTTGAAGTGGAAAACAACAATGAGTGCGATTCCAATGCCTGAAGGTTGAATGTGAGCTGATGTGCTTTTATGCATGCTTCTGATTGCAGTGTACTTTTATATATGTGCCCATGTATTTTATTGTGTAATTTGGAACCTTGTGTGCTTCTGTGTGATGACTGTGTCACCGTTAATTATCATGGTGTGTATTTGCTGTGTTGACATGTTTAACAAAATACTTGTTTGTTTTCCCTTCATTTTTTGCAATGGATGTGGGATTCACATACCTGATCAACTAATAACCAGCTGGTGCACTACTGCCCATACCCAGAGGGAGGATTGTGTGCCTTAAAATACACTGAGGCCCCATTTGGATCCTTGGAATTGAATTCATTGTAGTTTAGGCACATATTTGAGCTAGGCAACACTAATAGTGATGAGGCATGTTTACCTTATAGAGTTGAAGAACGTGTTTCTCAAGAATTAGTGTGTATTGGAGAGAGCAAAGTAGTGTATATATATGCAGGTCGGTTACCAAACAAAAGTCCTTGAGTTGCAAAGTTTTTCAAATGATTAATGTAGGGCAACATCTCAGATCCCTTTCAAATGTAACCTGTGCCAAGAGCAAAATAGTAATTGGAGTTAAAGATTTAATTCGGCACAACAAGACGAGATGATCATGAATTTGAGTAAGCAAGATGAAATGAAGTGTAGTTGTGTAAGCATACCACTAATTGTGTAAGTATTCAGATCCAAATATTTCACATTTGACAAACCTCGAAGAAGAAAACAAACATCATTTCTGCTACCATTGGCATTATAAAATATGGAACACCTGTCACAAGTACATTCTCCAGAGCCAGCATTATCACAGAAGTCACAGAGTAATCCTCACTGTTTTGGCCAGGCTTGATAGATGCTGTTTCCAGTGGCGGCAGGCTTTGAAGAAGAGGAGTTTCTGCAACATAGTCATCTAGCTGTAGTGAAATCAAACTCTGCGCAGATATTTGAGTTGAGTTGGGACAAATTACCAACAGAGTTCACAGCCTGTGGTTTGAAGATGTTTCGAGGATCTGGACAAGACCTTGGCCCTGTTTGGGACAACAACTTACATTATACGAAATAAGCCCCTAATAATCCCACCAAACGCCACGCTTCTCCGGCACCTGCTCATCCGCCACGGAGAAAAAAATCGGCCCAGCATTGCTTGCTCGGTGCGCCTCGGACTGCGCTTTTTCTCTCAAAACGCGGCGAATCCCGCCACGAATACACGCACCTGCCCTCCTCCCTCCGCAGTAGCTTGCCCGCCCGCCCGCCTCGCTCCCCTCCCTCCCGCCCGCGCTCTCCTTCCTCCACCCACGCCGCGGCAGCCAGCGCAAAAGGTCAGTCGGTCGGCGAGAGGCGGGGTCCGTCCCACCCACGGCGGCGTCGTTGCCGCACACGCAGCCGCGACGGAGATGGGTTCGAGCGGGGAGTTCCTCCTCCTCGCCCACCGCCGCGCGTCCCCCCCACCGCGGCTTCGCCGTTCGCATCGGCCGGTCCGTCCGCCCGCTGCCTCCGCACCGCCGCCGCACATCCTCCTCCCTACTCACGCCGAGGACTTCTTGTATCTCTAGCCGCCCACCGATGGGCGCAAGCCGCCCTCCCCGCCGCTAAGCCCGCCCTCTAGGCGTAGGGCGCCGCCTCCCTCCCGGCTGGGTGCAGGCCGCCGCCGCCCTCCCGCTGGCGCAGCCGCCGCGCCTCGGGCGCGCCTCTATGCCGGAGATCCGGGAGCTGCCGCCCGCTCATACAGACATGGGAGAGATTGTGTTTTGGATAAGGGTATTCTTGTCTTTTACACCTAGAACATATAATCTACTAGAAATAATCAGGACAACCAAACACCATGCTTATTTGGACAGCAGATTCTCCTGATCGCGGCGTATCTCATAAGCCTACTCAGCTTATGTTTGAAGTTTTCAAAACGCAGTGCCAAACAGGCCCCTTATCAGCAGCGAGTTGGCAATCTTCAGATCCTTCAATACCAGTTGAGGATCTGTAGTGCAGGAGAGGGACGGACCCTCCAGAGTACGTAATGTGCCAGCGGCAGATGAGCACGCATGCCCACACCACACACGGCCAAAATATTTTGAGTGGTTTAACTTTATCTCAGGCCAGGCCGAAATGGGCAAATTTTGCTAGATACCAATTATTCAGGGGAGAATTGTTTATTTGGCTATGTAAAAAAGTCTGCTTACTTATTTGGCCCTTTTTTCGAATTTCTGTATTTGGCCTCAAAACGAAAA
This sequence comes from Hyparrhenia diplandra, assembly GCA_015847255.1. NCBI lineage: Eukaryota > Viridiplantae > Streptophyta > Magnoliopsida > Poales > Poaceae > Hyparrhenia > Hyparrhenia diplandra. The sequence goes on along the minus strand of JADLZK010004445.1, from coordinate 85,639 downwards.
TTCCTTACTTATTTTAACCTTCTGTTACCCCTGGCCGAGTCCGGTCCGCCCCACTGGAGGCAGAGCTTCGCTGACCGACGACCTTCGGCAGTGCCCTGGGCCGCCGCCGCTGGCCCAGCTGAGTCCACCATATGGGAAGAACCGGTGGCTTCGCCGCGGCCGCCGGGCCCGCACTGCTGGGTTGTGGCCGGGCGGCGGTGTCGTTGAGGAACTCGAGCTGCTCCGTAGCCGGAGCTCGCCGAGAAGAGGGTCCCCCCGCGAAGAATGGTGACGGAGGGGCATTCCTACGGGCAGCTGGCTCATGAGGTCGCCCGCCAAGGCCTCATCCGCCGCCATGTCATTGCACGACGTTGTTGTAGGACCGCGCGGCGGCGAGCCGGTCGGGGTATGCTTGGCAAAGGGCGGGATAGACGCGTGGCGCGAACTGCTGCTCGTGAGCCGGAGACTAGAACGGCGCAATAGGATAGGGTTCCATTGCCTACGCCACCGCAACCCAATGCTGCGAAGTAAATCAAGGGGGGAGACAGAGGAGGGGCTGACGACGGCGGCGCATATGATCTCCTTGGCATTCCCCGACGGCGGCGCCATGGCACAAACGCCGCTTCGCCTCATCGGGTGCTCTATGCGAAAAGGGCGGGTCGAGGAGGTAGCAGGTGAGGTGGGCGGCTCCAAGCGAAGCCAATCGGCCGGGGCGGTGCGGTGGTTAGGGGCAGTGGCGGGCGGTAATGGCGCGAGCGCCGAGCTGCTGCTGCTGCGCTGCGCCGGGCGCAGGGCGGTGGCGGGAGAGGGCAGAGGTGTTCGCAGATGAGTGGGAGCGCTGGGCGAGTGGTAGCGCTGCGCTGCTGCTCCGCTTTGAAGGCGCATCGCCATCGCCATGGAGCGCAGCGCGCTGGCTTTTTTTTTTCTATCGGACCGAAGGGAAGAAGAAGGGCACAACGGTCTTTTCTGCGTGTGATGGAGTGGGAGACCTAACAGACTCAGCTCGCTGAACTACAGAAGGCCAAATAAGTAAGAGATTTTCATTTTGAGGCCAAATACACAAATTCAAAAAGGACCAAATAAGTAAGCATACATTTTTCGAGGCCCAAATAAACAAATCTCCCTTGGCTGAATCCCAGACCTTGCTAGAAACCAACCAAACCAGCCATGTTATTTTGCTTGATACAAGGTATTCAAGCAGTATTTTAGAATTACAAATGAAAAATTAATGTGAGTTCTATTTTACAATGGTACTGGACCTAATACTTTGCCTTTTAAAATCACCCTAAAGCTCTTCGCTCACTTAGTCCTGCTCCTGTTCTTTCTGCATTAGTCGTCCAGTTGCAAATTGAATAGTGATATAACCTCCATCCATCAGCCATTTGAGGTAATGCAGACACTTGATTGTCTCCATGTGTCATATGTTGGCTTGCTTTCAACAATGGAAAAAAAAAAAAATATTAACTACAAATATATACAGTTTATTGTAACTGACATTGATCACAATGCATTATATCATACCAAAGTTTTTTGATGAGACTGATTTTCATATCACCCTTAGATGGTTCTTAATCATGTTTAGTAAGCCAAAATCTGAGAAGTGTGTGAAGGATTCGTGCTAAAATAACACTACGACTCGATCGTCTGCTCCCTTATGATTATTTTGCTAGTATTATGATCCGTCAGATTATCTAATCAATAAAAACCATATCTTGAGCTTGACGATTGTTGTTTGTTGGTGCATAGGTCAAATCTCATTAGCTCATGGATTGCTGCAAACGAATGCTATAACTTATTACTGTGTCAGTGATGATCTAACCCATCTCATTTCTGATGCCCTTGTATAATCCACAGCCACACATGGATCGGCTTCATTTCATCCATGTACTAATAATCTGATTATTCTGTTTCGGAATACAATTGTCACTAGAAAGCAAGCGTGGGTTTGGTTTTCCCCAAAGTCTCATTGAACTGTAGAGGCTGAAGAATGCACGTAATGGCTAGAAGCATAAATGCATACCATAGAAGTCATAATCATATAGCCATATACAAGAGAGTTCAGGTATGCGTGGCCTATAATGATCTTTTTTCGTCGTCCTGTCATGCATTTCTGCTCGGATTCGATCAACGTAATGTAGGATCTGCATGCCATCGTGTGTGGTCCGTGGAACTGAATGCATGCCAACACAAAAACCATGAGCTAAAACTAATGGCCGTTGCCCCTCTGTGCTCCTCTGAACTAGCTGGGCTCTGGTTATTGACCTACCTCACTTTCTGAATTACTAGTCCCATCAGGGGGAGGCAACAACCCAAGCCAAAAGTGAGACAAAACAAGCACGCCAAAAAGTTGAGTGCTGGCAATGCAATGAAGTGCAGTACAGGCTTCAGTCACAGACGACCACTAGATGATGGCAAAGCAGAGAGACCCTCCCGCTTTGCCCGGCTCTAACAGGGTGGCTCTGATATTTGCTCTACGTGTCTGTCATATATAGCCAGTAGAATTAGCACTTGTTTTGTTGCTTTTACTGTTTAAATATGTACTTGCTTCAATTTCACATAAACTCCCAATCTCGGGACGATATTCCTATTAAGGAGGCTAGTTTTGTCACACCCCTGAAATTCTAATTTTGGGATGTGGATATTTTTCAATAATAAACAAATAGTTTTACCATTTTTAAAAAACTTCTCTTGAAATTATGTAGTTCAAAATTTAATTAATTCACTGTTTCAAAAAAAATCTTAAATGTTTTTTTTTGAATATATTTAGGATTTATTTAGATTTTGTCCTATTTATTAAAAGGCAAGTAATTTTTTTTCTGAAATATAAAAAAATAAAATCAATATAGGATAAAAAACTTTGATTGTTTGGTGAAGGTTTTGAAATTATTTAAGTTCAGAAACCTTTTAAATTGTGAAAAATCAAATTGAAGTATTCATCCGTCGAGGCTGTCGTCGGGAGGACACACACGTCTTGGCGGGTACAGGTGGAAGTTGAATGTCCATAGATGTCCAATGGATACCCTCTAGTTCAAAAAATGAACTAGGAATTCTTTTTTTTCCTCACCAAAATTTAAATTCCTAATTCATTTGCTAAAAATCCCTGAATGTCCAACTTCTACTATGCCTTCCACCTCTAGCGGCGGGGAGGTGTGACGCGGATGGTGTGTGTGTGGCACCGGCGCGCCGCCGCCCCGTGAGTGCGAGGACATGGACGCTGTGGGCGGGCGGGCGAGGCGGGTGAACTGGCCGCGTGGGGTCTCGGGCGCCTCCGCCTCGGATGCGTTGGGGAGGCTGACGGTGAGCACCGGAACTGCGAGCCAATGCCTTACTGCATTTCATTTCGCTAACTTGCTGATTTCCTGCACGTGAGGATCCGTCGGCGGTCGTCCTGTGCTCAGATGACCACCGCCGTAAAATTATTGTTTTTTATTATGTCGGCAGTAGGATGTGAGTTGTGACCAAATAATTGTGAGATCTCAGAAGTAAGATTAGTCCTTCCCACTTGGGGCTTATATATAGTGAAGAAAAGAAACATTCACCATCCAAAGAGTCCACACTGAATTTTTCCGAAAGAGGAAACATGACATCTTTAGCAAGTGGCTGGCTGTCAGGATGCCTCCGTCCACATGCCAATTTGCCATGCATTATGCCCTGCAGCTTAGGTAGAAGATAACGATGCTGGATGCATCCATGGGAATGGGCTACTTCCTGATTTCAGCATGGTTGTTAATGTTATCCACATGCCAATTTGCTTTATACTATGCACTGCAGCTTAGGTAGAAGAAGACGATGGTTCTTGGATGCATCCATGGGAATGGGCTACATGCTGATATGGTTGGTAATGTGAGGAAGCATCTGTCAGAGATTAAAGAGGCAGGTCAAACTAGGGAACTCGGTTTCATACTCAGCTTGCAATCCTTTTGTTTTCAAGGTACAGGAACTGTGTGTTCATAAGTAGCGCATGTGAGTATGTGACATTCCTCCTCCCACATCTGCGAACACACTAGCTGTATTCAGTTCAGGTCTTCTGGCCAGTTCACCTCATGGAAGGAGCAGCTGTAACATCATTACTGATCTTCTGCTTCTACTTGTTCTGCCTCTGCTCCCATGCTCGTGTGCTTTCAGGTAGCAGCAGCAGTAGCAATGCCCTGTGACAGGCAATGCCACAGCCGGCGACGAGGCGGCACTTCTCTCCTTCAAGGGCATGCTGTCTTCTGGCCAACCCAGCTTCCTGGCTTCCTGGAACAAATCCGACCACTACTGCAGCTGGCCTGGTGTTGTTTGCGGCCGTCAGCATCCCGACAGGGTCGTCGCCCTACGCTTGGGCTCCTTCAACCTGTCAGGCCGCATCTCTCCGTTCCTGGGAAACCTGTCCGTTCCTACAGAAGCTGGACCTAAGCGACAACCAGCTTGTCGGGCAGGTGCCTCCAGATATCGGTCATCTTGGCAGACTCAAGGGCCTTAACTTGAGCGCAAATTTTCTCCATGGAACCATTCCTGCGGCCATGGGAGGATGGACCAGCCTCAAGGTTCTGGACCTGAGCAGTAACAGCCTCCAAGGTGAGATTCCAGCAGAGATAGGTGCGTGTGCGTCACTCAGATTCTTGTCATTGTATGACAACAGATTATCAGGTGTGATACCTAGACCTGCAAATGGGGCGGAGCGGAGCGCTCCTAAAGCTGCTCTGCTGATCCGTTTGGACTAAATGAGGTTCAAGGGTCGACCCCCTCCGTCTGTCCTAGAAACCGTGGTTACCCGTGGGTCGATCCGCTCCTTTAATTTGAACTTACAAAATAGAAGTACCACGCTTGTTTTTTCGTGTGAAGGCTTAGCCGTAGGTACGCCAACTCACGTCCACGTATGTTCCGTCTTCCAACTGATGGGCAAATCCAAAGCACCGCGGCGTGCTAAACATATAAAATCGTACGTTCCATGCATTGATAATCAATCACAACACAAACACTAGAACACATCAGACGTCATGTTCATTGTGGGAGACTGGGAGCAACCAGCAAACCACAACGGCACCCCTAATATGCAAGGAGGGTCATACATGATCCTCCACCAGAATATACAATCATGATCCATTCAGTTTCATCTCTCTTGTCAGAATGACCCGCTCCAATGCAACACGGTGATAAACTGATAATGTGACCCTACAGCGCTATCAACTTACTAGATGGTTGTCCTGACCAGGAGTCAACTGTTCAATGAATAACGCTCCTAATCACCAGCTTCAAATTTGCAGAAACCTAGACAGTACCAACGAAAAACAGGTTTCCCACCGGAGCATAGAATCTTTCTGAACACCTGTGATTGAGGTGAATATCAAGGCCTTGAGCGAGAGCTTTGATGACAGGATCAGAGCCATTCACCATAAGACCATGTCCACCAGTAAGCACATGTTCCTGCAAATTTGCAAAGCTCACCACTCTTTTCATGCAAGTGTGTGCTTGCTGATGCATTTCATGATGCGTCTCTGGTCTAGATAAATATGGTTTGGCAAATAAATTCATCCTTGAATTAATTCTAGCAAAGAATAAAGTATATCCTGTATGGACATGTGAGTAGTTGAAAGCTCTGTACTGCATACCTGATCCCAATTCTTCAGATATATTGTCCATGTCAGTAGCAAACCATGCCTCCAGTCTACATATACACTAGTGTAGTACTTCATATTCCAGGCCCTCCAACATGTGAATGTAAGTGCACGTCATCAAAAGACCTGTCAAATCCCTGTAACACAATCAGGCGGATCCTAAGTTCCACATACTTGAGATGTGGATTCTATTCAAGCACAATTGCCATGGCTTGAATAAGAGGCATGTCATTTGCATGTTCATCTCTTTGACACTCTCAAATATTAACAAGAAGTAAGCTTATTATAGTTACACAAAAGCATTGAATAGACTATGTAAGTGCCAAGGACTGCAGTACCTCCTTAAGAATTTTCTCAAATGTCTCCCCAACTTTGCTAACTATCTCCTGGGAAATTTGCTGACCATGCTTATATCAAATAGAGCATCACTGAAAAATTTAAAAAAATGAAAATTGTAAAGGAAGGGAAGCCAATCAACTTAAAAGAGACCACATGTGTTGCCTATTTTGGATTATCTGATACCTTTCCAAATCATGGCCATACACATCAGAGTTATCACCGCTTGTGCGATATAATCAAAGCCCAAGCATCCTAATCAATGGCGCCAAAGAATTCTCCATGCAAACACCGTGCAACCTGAATGACAAGATAAAAGCATAAGATCAACACTACTACACAATTGAACTTGCACGATGTTTCCAAAATATTTTCTGTGGCGGTTTTTGAGAAACCGGCACGGAAAATAGGTGGCCCGGCAGCCCCCGTCCGGGGAAAAAACGCCACAGTTAATAGATTAACCGTGGCGATTTTTTTGTAAAAATAACCGCCACGGTTAATGCCTATTAACCGTGGCGGCGGTTTTTATTAAAAAACCGCCATGCAAAAGCCTAGGCTATATAAGCAGCCCCACCCTTCTTCTTCCTCGCGGGACTCACTACTACAGAATTGTACATCACTGCCGGGCTCCAACCCCCCTTCACTGCCGAAAAATGAACCGGCAGAACCAAAGCGGTAGTGATGTGGGGTTCAAACACTACCGGGTTAAAACACCGGGCGGTGATTTGAGGAGAGGCAGCGCCGATCGTCACCTTAACACCGCCGGGTGATCCATGGACCGGCAACATTTTTGATCCAAGCAATGCCGGTTTGGAAGTCGACGGCAGAGTTGATATTGAGAGCACCGGGGGCTTTAACGAACCAAATGTAACCGAGGGATAACACTATCGGGCTAGATTGTGCCGGCATGCTGTATCGAAGAGCTAACAATGTCGGTTTTACTTTGGACCCGCCGCTGAACTTTACGCGGAACACCGTAGGCTGATTTCAACCCGACAAATAAGTTATTAAAGTGGACATTATCGGTTGGTTAATTCAGCCGACATGGATGTTTCGCCATCGATGACGGTTTGTAATTCAAACCGATAGTGTTTGGTGTAGTTACACTACCGGGTTTGTTTCTCATTCACTTCCGGGCCCATGCCACCCGGCGTTTTTTTTTTTAAAATTTTATAAATATTTGAATTTATTCGTGGAATTCAGCTATTTTTAAACCCATAAACACATCATAGATACAATAAAAAATCGACATGTAACATTACATGGTTCAATGGTTACATACAACTAACTCCGCCTTAATGTTCTACGAAATTGAGCCTAGGGCATCAACTTCCAAATAAGAAAAACAATGACAATAAATCAAGACATCTTTCATAGGTCAAGTCGCAATTCTCCTAATCTTCATATCTATGGAGAGAGGTTTCTCATCAATCTCCGTGGGGCGGTTGATAGTCATAGTTTTCGCCATAGTAGGCCCCCGAAAGCTTCAAATTTCCATCTTGTATTTTTTGTAACAATTACTGGGGTAGCCGAGACTTGAGCAGAGCAATCTTCCCTGTGTTCGATAGATCCTCGGCACTTGACCAACATGCACTACATACCACGCCATGGTTTGCCTATACATGCAAGCAAAATAGGATGTCAATGCTATGTCATTCGAAATGTTGTACAAGAAGATTTTGAACACCACAAACTCATGAATTTCAACATCTATCTCATTTCAATCACACTTCGAGCATTAGTATGTCTTCAATCATGCCAGAAATGACCATAATGTTTAAATCTAATTTGTTCACCATAGACCAAAAACATTTTCTACTATATAAGGATTCTAAACTGTTTGGAAGCAAAATCTAAATAGAAAAGGGAAATAGTAGGTCGGAGTTATCAACACGGGCATTTCAACGGTCAACTCAAAGGCAAAGACCGACGACGACTCACCGAAGCTTCCGTGCGGTCCGCGCTCCTGTCTTGTCTCGGCGGTGCGAGATGGAGGCATCCTAGAAGGAAGCGAGAGGGCGCGGACGGGCGTTGTTCTAAGCATCGAGGAGTTCGAGGTCGCGCAGTGTTGACGCTTGTTAAGTGCTAAAAGAATAAGAAGATTCTCGCAGCGCACGTAACATCAATGTAGCTTTTCCCTAGGGAGTATTCTAGGGTATCGTATCCACAGGGAAGCTTTGGCTAAAGAATTCTGATAACTCACAATCATGTATCTACTAATTTAGAAAACCAACTAAACTAAAGTAAGGGTAAGTATATAGATAAGAATAAATTATAAATGTTAATAAAGACTAAATCTAATCACACATAATAAAGAACGATAAATAGATCAGCTAATTAAGAGGAGAGATCAAGGTTCCTAAATACTTCTCTACTACTTTGGTTCTAAGGTAATTGAAGTATGGATAAATATAGCAATCACACAATAACACTTCGGGACATCGTAACACTAGCCACGAAAAGGGATGAGAAGGGGGCTAGGAAGCTCTAACTAAAGTCCTACAAACACCAACCCGAACGTGGTGGAATACATCGCCATCATCGGGGCTGTCACCACCGGGCTACCACAAACTATCCGTGGGATTGGGTGCAACCTCGGGTAACCAATAGACTAAACACCATGTCTAATCTACCAATTACTACTCTAGTCACATACGATTAACTAAAGCACTCGATGCGAGCGGAGATCCTATGCTAAAGCATAAATACTACACTAACCATAAATATATGAAAGGCATAAAAGTAAATAGAGAAGATAAATATATGAAAGCATGAGTCTTGTAGAGAAGATACAAAGACATACCATAATCTGAAGACTCTTCCAGAACTGGAGCACAGCTCCACTCTCTCTACCTCTTAATTAGATCTAGATCTAATCTACTTCTAATTATATGGCTAATCTACTTCTAATCTAATTCTAATTCACTAATCCCTGAGAGAGAGGTGATCCTTATATTGGGACTCCTCTACAACTGAGAGATAATGAATTAGAAAATAATTAATTAATTCTATAGGCCTAGGGTTCTATATATAAGGGTCTTCTCGATCTCCCTTCAGCTTTAGCAAGCAATGTGGTACTAATCTTTTCACCATATCTCATTATAATATAAATATGTCTTCATGGGCCAAATTCTAATTTAGGCCCAATTAATCCCGGTCATGTTCTAGAATCTTGCATTACTTGTAAAATTAATATCTTCTTATTCTGAGCTCCAAATATAGCAAATAATATGTCCGCTTTGATCGCCTTGATGAGCTCTTCGCAATGGTGTACTCTAATCCATCATTTGAGATACTTGTATTCAGTGAAATCCTATGAAATACCTGCAAGACAAATGAAAACACCAAACTCGTGGAACTTGTTAGAATCAAACCCTACATCTAGTGTTTGTAAATCCTTTTGTATCATTTCATGCAAAAATTGAGGGTAAAAAGTTGTCGTTAACTACCGTCCAACAGCCACAGTGTACGCGTCGGGCCTAGACAGGGACGGCGTGAGGCTGCAGACGGCGGTGTGGTGTAGCGGCGGTCCCCCATCGACGGGAGGAAGAACAAGCGGAGAGGCGAGGCGAGAACAACGGCGAAATTAGGTCTCATTCTTATAGGCAAAATCTCGAAGAACTAAATGGCTAATTAATTCTCACCGTGGAAGGGCGCAGGACCGGGCGGCGCGGTGTTGGGGACATCGGAGAAGAAGAGAATGGCGGGGGCGCAGTAGGGGGCGCAATGACGATCGCGGGCGCGTGTGGTGGTGGTGCTCACGGCGACCGGGTGGGGGGAACTAATGGCGCGGGTTGAAATGACCGAAAAATTTCAGCTCGCCGCGCCCAATAATATATATCGTCGAGGTCGGAACGAATGGCGCTGGGTTCAAATGACTTGTGAAATTTTCACCTCGCGCCCCATATCTATAGTTAATCACCGCCGGTTATGCAAGAGCACCGGCAAGTAGTGTTACATTAAAGGTTCACTACCGGTCTAAACGCCTACCGACCCGACAATGATCGACATTAATTGCCACCTACTACTGCCACGGTGATAACACACACGTTGCCACCTACCACCGCCACGGTGGCACTCAATCCACCTACCACCGCCTATAAAAAACAGCCCCCGCTGCCAGAGCCATGTATGGCGAACCGCATGCGCGCCGACTGATCTCTTCCTCGTTATTTGCCCATTTTCCTATCCACATATATGGCCTCTATTTGGGAGAAAGCCCTCCACATAAATATTTTATTATGGGTAGACAAAGATATACAAAGCCGGTACTAGAAGGGTGTTTTTGAAGATTAAGCTACAACGTTGCTTATAGAAGTTGGGTGTGATGCTCGTGCAACGCCATTGTTACACGGACCTCCTGAAGACGGAAAAAGAGAGCCAAGTAGCATGCATTCTTGTGCTTCCTCGCCGAGATGAGCCTCGTCTCCTGTCGGGCCTTTGCCGACCTGAGTAGAGAGACATTGGTTCTTCACGAGAGGTCTCCCATCCGCCTTAATTCGAGTAAGCATAATGGGTAGCATTGTAACCACCTCGGGCATAGGTGCTAGAAGGGTGTTTTTGAGGTGGTTATTTCTTAATGTGTTTGTACACTTTGCTTATTGTACTTGTGTTGAACTATCAATTAATTGTAATCCTTTTGTGAAGCATGTATAATCTCAGTTCAACCTGTAATTACCCGATGTCGTCGCGTAGAAATTTTGGCACCACTCCGGCTCTGTTAGTGGGTAACCCCAGTTCAACCTGTAATTACTGGGGGTCGCGTTCGCGTAGAAATTCAATTTAATTGATAAAATACCAAACCTTATCCGAAAAATCTCAAACATCGTGGTTCCTTCACACATGTAATGTGCATGTATAAGAAAAAGTTTGAGGTCGAGACGACACCGGAACGAAGATGACCCAGCAAAGCTTATGGATGTAATTGTCTAGTCATGCTTCCGATGAAAGGGGTCATGTACCTTTGTGAAGCATGTATACTCCCACAATATAGAAATGTCTTGAATTTTTTACAACCATGTACACCCAAATTATGCCCCACACACAAGATCTTAGGTTTTTCTCGATCGATATTTTTATTGTTAGATTTTCCTAGGTGATAAACGCGATAGAAGGAGGTTAATTACAGCTTGCAAACGTATGAATTTTGCAAAGAACCTACACACCTTTGAATTGCCTCCTAGGGCATATGAGACCATGTGAAAAATTTTGGCACCACTCGCTCTCTGTTAGTGGGTAACCCTAGTTCAACCTGTAATTACTCGTGGTCGCCGCGTAGAAATTCAATTTAATTGAAAAAATACCAAACCTTATCCGAAAAATCTCAAACATCGTGGTTCCTTCACACATGGCATGTGCACGTCTAAGAAAAAGTTTGAGGCCGAGACGACACCGAATCGAAGATGACCCAAAGAAAGCTTATGGATGTAATTGTCTAGTCATGCTTCCGATGAAAGGGGTCATGTACCTTTATGAAGCATGCTCCCACAATGTAGAAACGTCTTGAATTTTTTTTTTTACAACCATGTACACCCAAATTATGCCCCCACACAAGATCTTAGGTTTTTCCGATCGATATTTTTTATTATTAGATTTTCCTAGGTGATAAACGCGGCGGAAGGAGGTTAATTACGACTTGCTAACGTATGAATTTTGCAAAGAACCTACACACCGAATTGCCTCCTAGGGCACATGGGACCATGTGAAAAATTTTGGCACCACTATGGCTCTCTTAGTGGGTAACCTCAGCTCAACCTCAGAATTACCGAGGTCGCCGCGTAGAAATTCAATTTAATTGAAAAATACCAAACCTTATCCTAAAAATCTCAAACATCGTGGTTTCCTTCACACATGGCATGTGCACGCCTAAGAAAAAAGTTTGAAGCCGAGATGACACCTGAACGAAGATGACCCAAAGAAAGCTTATGGATGTAATTGTCTAGTCATGCTTCCGATTAAAGGGGTCATGTACCTTTGTGAAGCATGTATACTCCCACAATGTAGAAATGTCTTGAATTTTTTTTACAACAATGTACACCCAAATTATGTCCCCACACAACATCTTAGGTTTTTCGATCGATATTTTTATTATTAGATTTTCCTAGGTGATGAACGTGATAGAAGGAGGTTAATTACAGCTTGCAAACGTATAAATTTTGCGGCAACCTACACACCGAATTGCCTCCTATGGCACATGAGACCATGTGGAAAATTTTGGCACCACTCCGGCTCATAGTGGGTAACCCCAGCTCAACCTCGTAATTACTGGGTCGTCGCTGTAGAAATTCAATTTAATTGAAAAAATACCAAACCGTATCCTAAAAATCTCAAACATCGTGGTTCCTTCACACATGGCATGTTCACGCCTAAGAAAAAGTTTGAGGCCGAAAAATGTCAAACTTCGTGGTTTCCTAGGTGATAAACGCGATAGAAGGCTCATCACTATCGGTTTCTTATTTTCAAACCGGTAGTGTAGTCTCTTTCACTTTGCGGTGCTCTATTAACACCCGGCAAAGGATATATTTCAAACCGACAAGTAATCTCTTTCACCGCTGCCGTGAGATTAATCTGGGACCTTTCTTTTTTTCACCGAAGTTAGTACATAGAGCATTTATATATTTATGTTGGTCCATGAAAAATAAGAAGTGCAACGAAAAAATAAGAATCTGCGCTTGTATCATATATAAATGCAAACATCCATTGGAAAAGAATGATACTTTTATTCTATATAGAGAGAGAGGGGCAAAATGTAAAACATAACTACAATATCCGATTGCATATATGATAACAAAGACCTTGAAAAAATTACATATATGATAACAAAGACCTTTCCACCGAATAGATCAATGTTATCATCAAAGTGTACAAACACATTTAAAATAAAAAAAACGTCAAAGGTTATGTGATTCTTGCTGATGAAATGCCGATGGGATTTTGAACGCCCATCGAGCCCGCCGAGGTCCCATCGGTGCTCTTTGAGGTTTCTTGTGCTCGATCTACAAGGAGGGCATGACTCGATTTACATTTAATTTATTTACCACGGTAAGGCCGAGGAGACATGCCAAGCAAATTTTCTTTACTTAGCCAAGCCGTGGTTTAGTCCAAAAACAACATGCATAGGCATCCGCTAGAGAAGATCATATCAATCTATGAAAATCTCTTTTTGATCACCAAAGGAGATTTTCACAGATTGAAGGAGATTTTCATAGATGGCTATGATCTTCTCCCCGAGGATGCCATGCCTCTCATAGACATGCAAATTCAGCTATCCACTCTTTCAAGCACACAGAACCGGATGGCTCAAGTGAACCTCACAAATGTTCTAACCTTCCCACGCCAATCAATCTTCGCAGAAGACTCTTCTAGCACCTCTTGTGTGTGAACCATTTTGGTGGCCTAAGATGCATAAGAATGATATCTGTACGTGGAGGGCTTTCTCCCATAGAGAGGCCATAGATATGTATGTGGAGAGTTGCAAAGAAGATCGAGGAAGAAGAATGTGCAACTAAATCAAAAGTATCAAGAAAGAGGACCAAGAGAACTGATTTGCAAAACTAAAGGGCCGCACTAGCCGTTTTTATAGGCCAGATGCCGTGGTAGTTCGTGGCCGTGGTAATGACTGATCACTGCCGGTTCCATGCACCCCGGCAGTGATATGAACGATCACTACCGGATAATTGACACCGACATAAACCAAGCACCGTGGCCGCGGGTACGAGAGAACGTGGCGGCCGGTGTTCTCCTGCCGCAATGGTGCAAAGGGTCGTGCCGTCATGGCGCATCGCTCGCCCGCTGACAATGCAAAACACCGCCAGGTTCTCGTTTTAACCCGGCAGTGATACTCCATAACACCGCCGCATAGTTACCACCAGCAGTGATATATGTGATCACTACCGGTTCTGAAAGTGCACCCGGCGGTGTTATTACGACATTGATATAACCCGCCGACGCTTGGCGGCCAGGGGAGCACAGCCTTTTTCTCATCGGAAGCGTAGACACCGCCGGTTTAATTATGTAGAACCGTAGTGAATACTAGAGCAACACGATTCTCAAAGGCTGCAGCCGTGGACGTATCACGTGCCATGACCTATGACCGAACACTACACGGCAGCCTATATGTACCTATGTTAAGGCGTGCATTTTATCTGCTAAAATGAAAATTTATAATACGAAGCGTACGCGTGGCGGTAACGGGGTTAGTTAAACTCTAAATGCCTTAACGCTGAGATAAAATTAATGATTTCAATAAATCGATTTTTAACAGATATAACTATTTGTTTCACCATTTTGTTAATCAATCATTGGTTCATGTGTGGGCCCGATAGTGATCAATGAAGGTGGAGACCGGTTGTCATCCGCCATGGAAACGCAGCCCGTGAATTCGAAGCGCAACCGCCGCTGGAAACGCAGCGATTACCAGAGTGATCGTCGCGAATTCCAACCGGGATCGTCGGCAATTCCAAGCGGTTGCATTGACGCCGCGTTCGTGGGGAAGTGGAACAGCCGGCTAACTCACTATTTAAGCACACACTCTGATCATGGTGTTCATCCTTTCCAGTTCTCTAATCAAGGCACATTCTCTTTGCAATCATCAGCACCATGGCTGCCTCGGTTTCGATCCAACAAGCGCACTGGGGAGGAGATGGAGGCGGTGGAGGGCAAGGGCAAGGAGGAAGTGGAGGCATCGGGCACCGACCGGCCCGAGGGATCGTCCCGACGATGACTTCGACTCCTACGCCCCGCCTCCCTAAGCTGACCACATGGAGGTTCCGCCCCGTCGACCAGAGGAGGCGGCCAATTCTAATCAACGCCGCTTGCAAGAGATAATCGAGAGGATTTCACCCCGATCGCCTCGAAGCCTTTGCATTTAGAAGTCAAGGAGCTAGCGATCGCCATGGTCTTCTTCCAAAGGTGGAGCCACCTCAGGAAGAAAAGATCAATCACTACACCCCGAAAGTGGATGTCGAGGACGACCTCGCCCTTCTCGCTCTCCGCGCCCTCCACAGTGGCATGGGCGATCGTCAAGTTCTCGCGAGCCTTAGCGAGGTCATCCTCGAAGCATCAAGCTCACGGACCGCCGCTTCAGCCTCGGTGTCCTTGTTCTCGAGCGCGTGCTCCATCCTCTGCAGCTCGTGCTCTTGCTCGTCCATGCGCTTGTGCATATCCATGAGGTCACGGTCCTTAACGGCACGCCACTCCTCTAACTCTGCAATGAGAGGAGAAGGATCAGTACAAAAGTTAACAGCTCGAAAGGAAGATAGCCGACCTCTCGCTTACCCACGAGGGTGGCCAGGAGATCGCTCTCTAACTGCTGGAGTATGTGGTTCTTCTCTTCCGGGGGTATGCGACCTCGACGCCTACACGGTCCAAATGATCGCCCGAGCTCCGCCTGCCTCCCCATCGTAAACTAGGCAGGACCGGATCGACCCTCAACTCCAGGAGCCCAAACGAAAAGGAAACAAGAGCAACGAAGAAGAGGAAAGCTTACTCGAGCTCCTCCCTCCCTCTCTGAGGAGTTCACTCTCTCTATCCTCCTTCATGGGTCGGCCCTTACGGCGGCCGCCTTCGACTTTTCCCTCGCCGCTAGGAGCCCGGGAGGGCGCCCAGCCCCTTCCCCGCCCCTTCGAGAGCCCCCGACGGTGCGCCGCCCTCCCCTGTCGAGGAGCCCGCCGCTTCCTCCCCGCGACGACCGCCGCTCGCCCGCGGACCGCCTTCACCACAACCTGCCGATGCCGGGCGAGAGCCTTCATGGCCGCCTTGGCTTCGTCCTCGGAGGTCTTGGCCAACACCGTGGAATTCCCCGAGCTATGTCCACAAAGGGGCGGCTCTTTCGGAGGAGGTCGTTCAAGGCGTCGGTGGCCACAAAGATCGCCATGGTGGGTGTTGACACATGTTAACGTATACTTTTAATTGTCAACTAAACATGGAAAAGGACTAAAATATAATTAGATAACCTTATTAGGGTTTCTACTAATGATTTCCATGAGTTTTGGTAAAGTTGTGATTTGCGTGGACTTAACGTAAAAAAAAAGCAAATTGATGTGTCATAACGCAACGCAATCCAACTCCGAAACAAGTCTAGAAGGCTTCGGATTACCCCCGACGTGAACGAAAACTTGACACCAAAGAAAACATCATCTAGAAGACTCCGAAGCCACGACGCATCGCGGGGCCGTGGTGGGACCCACCCCGGGCCGATCGCCCAATAACCAGGCCGATCGGCCCCGGCTTGGCGGCAAGTTGCCCCCGTCTCCCAAGCTTCCTCCACCGCCTCTAAGACGCAATCTAAAACCGGGTCGATAATGTCGGTTTGATCCAATGGTCATCGCTCATTGTCAAGGCCCATGAAGATTAGTACCACATTGTTTGCCGACGCCGGAGAGACATAAGAAGACCCATATATAAGCAAGCCCCTGTGCCCCCGGCTTCAATCATCTCGCATCAACTCATCATCATATCGATCGATCCAAATTTCTAGTCGACGGCCTTAGCTCTAGTTCAAGAACTAGAAGTAGAAGATTAGACAAGATGTAGAACTAGAAGCCCTAGATTAGAGTTGAGAGTAGAGCTTCAAGTTGAGAGAATTAGAGCGCGGTTGAGGCGGAGTTGAAGGAAGGCCCGAGTCGTCGGGCGCCTCCATCTTCTTCTTCCTCCGAGTTGGTGCCATTGAGCGCAACTCGAGATCTTGTGGATTGTTCGACTTCCATTCGAGTAAGTGGTATTGTCTCTATTGTTCTTAAGGTTCGTATTTCTTTGATAAGATTACTTTGATTCTTGGTTGCTCTTGAGTTGAAGTTGTTAGATTAATGTAAGCGTGGTGCTTAGATTGACTAGCTTATTACGAATACCTTCTATAGGCCGGGGTGAAGACACTTGTTAAGGCCGATCGTGGTGGTGACAGCCATTTGAGTCCTTTGTCACGCCCGCCCCGCTTATAGAAATCGTAGGAGCCCCTCAAGTTGTTAGCGTAGATTCCCTTTATTAAGAGTTTCTTCATGACAACCCCTCTTAAGAACAATGTGCAAATGATTTACTTGAAGTGAGAACAAGACCTTCCTAATAGAACTCCTTACCTCTCTTTTTTAATCTAGTTTTAGCCACTCGATTTAGCTATACACTTCAACCTACTCTCTCACCTTCTCCCCGTGGATTCGATATTTAAAGCCCTATTCCCGGTGAAGTGCTCACCGTATCCGTTAAACTTGGGATTATCCATCATAATATTCCTCGTAGGTTAACAAATACCAACAAGCATTTCTCGGCGCCGTTGTCGGGAGAACGGTTTGAGACCACGTTGAAAAACTATAGCTAAATCTTGTACCATACTTTTATCTTTTTCTTTTATTCTATCTTCTCATCTTTTTCTAACTTCGTGGGATCAATTGATTCCATATTTATCTATCTTATACTGCACCCTTAAGCGAAGCTCGGCCACTAGAATCCTTAAATCTCATCCTTACATCTCGCCATTAGCTACGCCTACGGTTGATCAAAATGATCATGAAGCAATACTTCTCGTGAGTGAGAAGCAGATCATATCTTCTATGGTAGGAGTCTTTGCCGACATCATGAAAGTATTGTGCGCATGATCATCATGCAGCTTTTGGAGGAACCTTTTCTTTCCCTTTTTAAGCAAGGTTTGCTTTGATTTAACTCAAATGTGAAACCCATATACTAGCATTCTTTATGACCACCCAAAGGAAGAAGAATCATCCTCCAAAGAAAAAAAAAAAAATAGAAGTTCTGATAGCTATATCACCATCACTCCAATCCCAAGGCTTAGCTATCAACCCCAAATCATCAATGCGCTAAAAACCTTTAAGGGGAGAAGAAATTCAACCCTTGGATATCTCTTTAGATGATGAGTTTCATGAACTTCCAAATTTCACAAGAGACCATATATAATCCAAACCTCTTTTGAGATAATCTCTTAGAAAGCACCTTTATTACTACGCGAGAACATTGGGGAACCTCAAGGATGGCATATCTAATCATGCCATTGGAAGAGAGCAAAGCCATCAAGAAGCCACTCCTCGTCTCTCTCTTTCTATGTTCAAATTAGATAATTCTTTTCAAACCCATCTTTAACCACATCCTTGAGCCCAATGAATCCTCTTGTGCCCTTTTTTCTTGCGCCTCCCTCACGATCCTAAAATATTATGAACGATCTAAGGAAGACCAAAAGGAGCGCATTTTATGGAGAACATCAATGAGCATAAAGACTACTTCATAAATGGAACTTTTCCACCTAGTCCATGCTCATTTGAAAACTCCTAAATTGATTACCATCTCAATTCTTGCCGCATTATGAGATCTCCAATGCTCTCTTTCTTAGAAAGGGTGGTTGTTGATGAATTTTCCTACGGCTTGAAATTTTGAGATCTGGCAATATAAGGGAAACCACTTCATCATCTTGATTCATAATTTGAAAGTTTCCCAAGGACGAGTTTTTTTTGTCCTAAAAACAAGCACTCTAGGGGGAAATACTATAAAGACTTATATATCACTATATACCCCTACATTATGAGCATATTTTTCCTTCGGTATTCTTGTCACCGACCATGCCAGTTTTGGAGTAAAGAAGAACGAAGGATGACAATACAAGGTATGTCCAACCAGTCATTATGCAACATTGAAATTACATACATAGAAACATTTATTGTCGTGTTGCTACACTAGCTTGGTTATCTTTACCTTTATGCATGCTCGACACTCATCATGCTCTATCATCTCTGCTTGAATAAATCTCTATAATGCTTTCATGCTACCATTGTTTGCTATAGTATGCTTAGGTTTTGAAGTATTTTCATACACCTTTTAGATTAAGCAGGGTGCTTAGTTTAAATTGTTTTCATGGCTCGAAAGTTAAACATGGTGTTTAGTTTGATTCCCGAACCATAAGGTGTGGTGATCTTTCTTCTAAAGGCTTTTTAAATTAAGCGTGGTGCTTAGGTTAGAACGCCTTCCTAAATCAAATTAGACGTGGTGTCTAGGTTGACTTTTGAACCATAGTAAACTATAGTAGATGCCGGTATACTTTTTTTTGGACTAACCCCCTGCAGAAAAAGAATAAACTTTGCAACAAACTTGGGGAAGGTCGAGATGAACTCACTAGAGATGGAGCAAGATACGAGAAGAGAGAGAAGACGGATTCCCAATGAGCCAAGAAGAAGAAGAGTGACGAAGACAAGATCCACAATCGGCACTCACTCATGGGGGAATTCATGGGTGATAGAAGCATCAAGGAGGGAGGCCAACTCCATTAAAGATGATCAAGCCATCCTCTTCCTCCCCGACATGCACCTGCCACTCCACATGCCACTCAAGAAGGAGAGAAGGACCACCACAAGGTGTAATAGCGCCATCATATTCCAATAATAAAGGTAACACCTTGAGGTAAGTTGTCGTTAATTCCTCTTTACTATAGCATAAATGAAAAGTCAAAACATGCTAGAGTTATAGTTTCACATAATTCAATTTTGTTAACTCAAAGATGTTAGCCTTTTAATTTCTAGCATCATTTTCTTGATCGCTTTTTATTTTGCTAAAAAGATTTACGTGCTAGATTCATCTTCTCGATCTTACCACCCTTGTCATAAAAAAAGAACTTATACATTATCTTTATCTTGTTCAAAGTGCCCACAAGGTTAGAGTAGAAGTAAATGAAATTTTGGTTCCGATGGTGTTTTCCCACCAACAGCCCATGCACTTGATCTCTACCTTGTCTTTACAAGCGTGACTCACTTTGCGCAATAAGAGGAGAAGTCTTACTTCCCCAATTCCTACAAGTGGAAGTCCCCGACCTACAAATATGCACACTAAACAAGACGCCGCCACCGCCACCATCCAATCTTCCTTCAAGCAAATCAATCAAAAAAAAACATGGGCAACGCCATCACCAAGTGGCTATTAAGATCGATGATGCACTTGAAGAGTGACCAAGGAAGATCAAAGTGAGCACGACATGATCGAGGTGTAGACCAATGGGTAATGGGTCAACATTCATCCCCATACTCCATCAAGAGGGCCTTACACCACCACTATTGCCTACCTCACCACAAGACCCAAGAAGAACAAGACGCTGAGACGCCGCTAAAAATCACAAGACCAGTTGGAACGGAGTTGACGAACAAGGAAGACATTAAGAAAGATTAAAGAAGTTCGCCGCCCCCCGACCAACCAACACTCAAAGACCGCCACTCCAAGAAAGGTCTCCTCCGAAGAAGCGACATGGAAAAAGAAAGAAGCATCACCTACCAAGAGGACGCCAAGAGTACACCTTCGAAGACCTACCACTACCCGCCATCCAACCGAACAAACACCATCTCCATCGGCCACCTCATCTACGCCACTCGCCGAGATCATTGAAGGCACCATTTCGCATTACGACATTCGACGAGATGCCATCGATGACGCACGCCATGGGAGTAAGTACTCAAAATTCTCACCGAGAGGTAACTTCGGATTTATCTACATATTTATTTTCTACACGCATATTTAAATTAGCATATTTCCTTTAGCATATTTACTTTCCTATACCTGCATAAAAAATCATAAAAAAATATGTTTGTCGCTTTACGCATCGCTTTTTTAAGCCCCATGCAAGTACTCCTTGTTGTGGCGGCATAAAAATAAAAATCCAAAAATATTGCATTCATATGTTTTTGCATCATCATTCTTTTTGCATAGAAAAATTCCTAAAAATATGTGGGCACATGAAGGTCCACGCTTTTACGAAAAAATCCAAAAATACGTGAGCACATGAAGGCTCACAATATGTTCCTAGAATTTGTTCCTTCGGTATATGCGAATTAATATTTGCAGGGAGAACATTTAAGGAGAACCCGGCGAACAATTTCTAAGGATCGAATCAAAGGACTACTTCAATATCCAAATTTTGGGGAGAGCACCCCGCTTATCACGATAGGTATCACTATTCTATCTTTTAAATTATTAGCTAGTTATTATATATGTTTGCTTTGATTAGAGTTAATAAGTCTTAGCGTTTAAGTCTTAAAGTTAGTTCGATTAATTCGTTAGTTCGGTTTAGTTAAAATTAGTTTACTTTAAATATTAGGATTCGAATTATATAATAAAGTGCTCTTATGGAAGTCATCCACAAGTTGAGTCAATTATTCTCCATATATTTCTGGATATGTTTTTGTCTCCACCATGCTTTGTATGCAAGATAACGTAAAATAAGTGTGGGGGAGATCCTCGACAACCAAACAGAATTCTTTCGCGACCCAAATCAAGAAATTCGAACCAAGACGGAACCATCGACTGCACGACGAACCTTGCCCCGACACGGTCCCGGTGGGAGGCCGACCGCCCATATACCAGGCCGACCGGCCCCCGCCCCACCCACTCGGCTCCCGGCCCCACCGCCGGTTTGCTTCCTAAAACTTTTCAATTTTCGCAAATTACTTTCCGTTCCGAATTAAAATAAGTCTTTTTCTCGTTATGGTATGTTTTCCCTATATGAAAAAGATGTCTTGTTAACCCATGAACAAAGTTTTGCATGATTAAATTCCTACATATACCATTGTCACTTGTTGGGATGCTTTAATTGCTTAAAACATGAGAAATAATAAAGTTAGAATAATGAGATCCTCTTTCTTTTATCTTGTCTTTGGAGAGTTATTTATTTCAAAATATTAAAATCATTAGTTATGCTTCTCCTTTGTGATCAATGATACATCCTAATAGAGCCGTAGCAATCATTAAAGATATATCTAATTAATTGTTGCCTTCTTGTGTTGAGCTTTGTCAAAACCACGACCCATGTTGAAATTTGTCTAAAGTCTAAGATCAAGATCACATACACTTTACTTTCACTAAAGTATCCATGCTCTAAAAGTTTTAATCTCTATCTCCCATAATTTTAATTGTTAAAAAAAGGTACAGCTATGAAAAAGCCAAATGTTCAAAATTCTAAGAGTGGAGAGAAAAGTGAGAAAGAGGAGAAAAATGAGCAAGTGTTCTACGGGTCAAGAACCCCCTCTCTCGAAAAAAAAAAAAAAAGAAAAAAGGCAAAAATGAAGAGAAGAATAATGGACAAGTGTCCGAGGGTGAGTAGGGCCTACTTCTCTAATAAATAAGAGAGTAAAATGGACAAGTGTCCGAGGGTGAGTAGAACCCACCTCTCCACTAAATAGCTGGTTACCTCGCTTGGAAAATAAATAAATGTTCCAAAAAGGGAGATAGACGATTTTCAACTAGAGAGAGCAGTGATAATAATAATCTTGACTCACATACACATCTTGATCTATGACTTATGACATCTATCTCCATGGATCCACAGCTTGACTTAGCAATAAATACAAGGTAAGTGTGCTACATGTTCTTGAGCTCCACATATGATATAATAAATGAACTGTGAGGATATAATATATTTTGAGAGACTTGAGAGTGTCACAAAGGAGTAAGTAGAACTATGTTTTCTTTTCAAAACTTATGCAAAATCTCTCCAAGTGACTTGGTTTAAGAATTTAAGGTGATCTGCTTCTAACCATTTCATGCCCGATATCCCAAAGTGCGGTATGACCATGGAGTATAATTATGATCCATTCTTTGTCTCTACGGTTACATTAAAGTTAGACCATCCTTTTATCGAGGACGAGTAAAAGCCTAAGTGTGGGGAGTTTGTTGACACATGTTAACGTATACTTTTAATTGTCAACTAAACATGGAAAAGGACTAAAATATAATTAGATAACCTTATTAGGGGTTTCTACTAATGATTTCCATGAGTTTTGGTAAAGTTGTGATTTGCGGGGACTTAACCGTAAAAAAAAGCCGAATTGATGTGTCATAACGCAACGCAATCCAACTCCGAAACAAGTCTAGAAGGCTTCGGATTACTCCCGACGTGAAACGAAACTTGACACCAAAGAAAACATCATCTAGAAGACTCCGAAGCCACGACGACGATCGCGGGGCCCGTGGTGGGACCCACCCTGGGCCGATCGGGCCCAATAACCAGCCGATCGGCCCGGCTTGGCGCCAAGTTGCCCCCCTCGCCTCCGGAAGCTTCCTCCACCGCCTCTAAGACGCAATCTAAACCGGTCGTTTAATGTCGGTTTGATCCAATGGTCATCGCTCATTGTCAAGGCCCATGAAGATTAGTACCATATTGCTTGCCGACGGGAGAGACATAAGAAGACCCATATATAAGCAAGCCCCCCAAGCCCCCGGCTTCAATCATCTCGATCAACTCATCATCATATCGACGATCCAAATTTAGTCGACGGCCTTAGCTCTAGTTCAAGAACTAGAAGTAGAAGATTAGACAAGATGTAGAACTAGAAGCCCTAGATTAGAGTTGAGAGTAGAGCTTCAAGTTGAGAGAATTAGAGCGCGGTTGAGGCGGAGTTGAAGGAAGGCCCTGAGCTGTCGGGCGCCCCATCTTCTTCTTCCTCCGAGTTGGTGCCATTGGAGCGCAACTCGAGATCTTGTGGATTGTTCGACTTCCATTCGAGTAAGTGGTATTGTCTCTATTGTTCTTAAGGTTCGTATTTCTTTGATAAGATTACTTTGATTCTTGGTTGCTCTTGAGTTGAAGTTGTTAGATTAATGTAAGCGTGGTGCTTAGATTGACTAGCTTATTACGAATACCTTCTATAGGCCGGGTGAAGACACTTGTTAAGGCTGATCGTGGTGGTGACAAATACCATTGAGTCCTTTGTCACGCCTCGCCCCGTTTATAGAAATCGTAGGAGCCCCCTCAAGTTGTTAGCGTAGATTCCCTTTATTAAGAGTTTCTTCATGACAACCCCTCTTAAGAACAATGTGCAAATGATTTACTTGAAGTGAGAACAAGACCTTCCTAATAGAACTCCTTACCTCTCTTTTAATCTAGTTTTAGCCACTCTAGATTTAGCTATACACTTCAACCTACTCTCTCACCTTCTCCCCTGTGGATTCGATATTTAAAGCCCTATTCCTGGGTGAAGTGCTCACCGGTATCCGTCGCTTATGGATTATCCATCATAATATTCCCGTAGGTTAACAAATACCAACAAGCATTTTAAGCGCGCTTGGGAGAACGGTTTGAGACCACGTTGAAAAACTATAGCTGAATCTTGTACCATACTTTTATCTTTTCTTTTATTCTATCTTCTCATCTTTTTCTATCTTCGTGGGATCAATTGATTCCATATTTATCTATCTTATACTTGCACCCTTAAGCGGAAGCTCGCCACTAGAATCCTTAAATCTCATCCTTACATCCGGCCATTAGCTACGCCTACGGTTGATCAAAATGATCATGAAGCAATACTTCTCGTGAGTGAGAAGCAGGGATCATATCTTCTATGGTAGGAGTCTTTGCCGACATCATGAAAGTATTGTGCGCATGATCATCATGCAGTTTTTGAGGAACCTTTTCTTTCCCTTTTTAAACAAGGTTTGCTTTTGACGAACTCAGCGGGTGAAACCCATATACTAGCATTCTTTATGACCACCCAAAGGAAGAAGAATCATCCTCCGAAGAAAAAAAAAATAGAAGTTCTGATAGCTATATCACCATCACTCCAATCCCAAGGCTTAGCTATCAACCCCAAATCATCAATGCGCTAAAAACCTTTAAGGGGAGAAGAAATTCAACCCTTGGATATCTCTTTAGATGATGAGTTTCATGAACTTCCAAATTCACAAGAGACCATATATAATCCAAACCTCTTTTGAGATAATCTCTTAGAAAGCACCTTTATTACTACGCGAGAACATTGGGGGAACCTCAAGGATGGCATATCTAATCATGCCATAGGAAGAGAGCAAAGCCATCAAGAAGCCACTCCTGTCTCTCTCTTTCTATGTTCAAATTAGATAATTCTTTTCAAACCCATCTTTAACCACATCCTTGAGCCCAATGAATCCTCTTGTGCCCTTTTCTTGCGTCTCCTCACGATCCTAAAATATTATGAACGATCTAAGGAAGACCAAAAGGAGCGCATTTTATGGAGAACATCAATGAGCATAAAGACTACTTCATAAATGGAACTTTTCCACCTAGTCCATGCTCATTTGAAAACTCCTAAATTGATTACCATCTCAATTCTTGCCGCACATGAGATCTCCAATGCTCTCTTTCTTAGAAAGGGTGGTTGTTGATGAATTTTCCTACGGCTTGAAATTTTGAGACTGGCAATATAAGGGAAACCACTTCATCATCTTGATTCATAATTTGAAAGTTTCCCAAGGACGAGTTTTTTGTCCTAAAAACAAGCACTCTAGGGGGAAATACTATAAAGACTTATATATCACTATATACCCCTACATTATGAGCATATTTTTCCTTCGGGTATTCTTGTCACCGACCATGCGAGGGTTTGGAGTAAAGAAGAACGAAGGATGACAATACAAGGTATGTCCAACCAGTCATTATGCAACATTGAAATTACATACATAGAAACATTTATTGTCGTGTTGCTACACTAGCTTGGTTATCTTTACCTTTATGCATGCTCGACACTCATCATGCTCTATCATCTCTGCTTTGAATAAATCTCTATAATGCTTTCATGCTACCATTGTTTGCTATAGTATGCTTAGGTTTTTGAAGTATTTTCATACACCTTTTAGATTAAGCAGGTGCTTAGTTTAAATTGTTTTCATGGCTCGAGTTAAACATGGTGTTTAGTTTGATTCCTAAAACCATAAGGTGTGGTGATCTTTCTTCTAAAGGCTTTTTAAATTAAGCGTGGTGCTTAGGTTAGAACGCCTTCCTAAATCAAATTAGACGGGTGTCTAGGTTGACTTTTGAACCATAGTAAACTATAGTAGATGCCGGGTATACTTTTTTTTTGACTAACCCCCTGGTAAAAGAATAAACTTTGCAACAAACTTGGGGAAGGTCGAGATGAACTCACTAGAGATGGAGCAAGATACGAGAAGAGAGAGAAGACGATTCCCAATGAGCCAAGAAGAAGAAGAGTGACGAAGACAAGATCCACAATCGAAGCACTCACTCATGGGGGAATTCATGGGTGATAGAAGCATCAAGGAGGGAGGCCAACTCCATTAAAGATGATCAAGCCATCCTCTTCCTCCCGACATGCACCCGTCACTCCACATGCCACTCAAGAAGGAGAGAAGGACCACCACAAGGTGTAATAGCGCCATCATATTCCAATAATAAAGGTAACACCTTGAGGTAAGTTGTCGTTAATTCCTCTTTACTATAGCATAAATGAAAAGTCAAAACATGCTAGAGTTATAGTTTCACATAATTCAATTTTGTTAACTCAAAGATGTTAGCCTTTTTAATTTCTAGCATCATTTTCTTTGATCGCTCTTTATTTTGCTAAAAAGATTTACGTGCTAGATTCATCTTCTCTCGATCTTACCACCCTTGTCATAAAAAGAACTTATACATTATCTTTATCTTGTTCAAAGTGCCCACAAGGTTAGAGTAGAAGTAAATGAAATTTTGGTTCCGATGGTGTTTTCCCACCAACAGAGCCCATGCACTTGATCTCTACCTTGTCTTTTACAAGCGTGGACTCACTTTGCGCAATAAGAGGAGAAGTCTTACTTCCCAATTCCTACAAGTGGAAGTCCCCGACCTACAAATATGCACACTAAACAAGACGCCGCCACCGCCACCATCCAATCTTCCTTCAAGCAACTGGAATCAGCGAAAAACATGGGCAACGCCCATCTCAACACGGGCGGCTGCCCGCGGTTTGCTCGAGCCCCTCCGACGCCCTCGCCAATGGTTGGCGGGTCCGCCACCGCCGGCGGAAGTATCCCCGCACGCCCGCCTCCGGCCTCGGACGACGCCTGCTCGGAGGGACCCCGCCGCACTCTCCTCGACCTCGGGCGAATTTGCGGCCGAGCCTTCGTCGTCCCCGCCTGGGAGCCCGAGAGCCCTCCCCATTGGTGAGCTCGGGACCTCGAGGTCCGACACGGAGCATCCTCCACCGACCCCGGCCTAACCGGGCGCCCTCGATCTCCCCTCTCCCTCGACACCAAAGAGGCATCAAAGGAAGTACGCTGGCAAACGCCGCCAAGGCCGCCTCCGCCGACATATCCTCCATCCCGCGACGCTTTGAGGGGGTTCGGCCTCAATGGGACCTACGATCCCGACAAACATCGAGCCCCAAACCGATTCGGCCATTAGGAACGGAAAGGAACAACAACAAGACCAAGAAGGACCGCGAGCTCACCTATCGGCCACACGCCTTTCCTTGGCGGCCGCCCGCGCCCGCCGCCCCGCCCGGCGGCGGCCAGGCGCCGGGGCCACCTTAGGGCCGCGGGAGGCGGAGGAGCACCACTCGAGGCCGAGGCCGCGGACGAGGTCACCTCCTCGTCCGCCGCTTGACCAACGCTTGCCCCGACACCGCACGCGGTGGGCTGAGCCGACGACGACGCTGGCAATGTCCGCCGACGCTAGGGCGGGCAGGCCGAGCCGACGATGTCACAAGGCGCCGGGCCGGGTCGACCAATCCAAAGGTCATCGCTGCATGATGACCCCGACACCACGACGTGAAGCGCCGCCCCCAACACCGGATCACGGGATCCGTGTGCGCGGAGCGAACGAGCCCGGAAGTTCAATGACGCCCACCTAAATCACGAGGTCGATGGAACAAACCAACGTAAAAATGGGAACCGCGAGAACAAAACGATGAGCCGCGAACTCACCGCCGATCTCCTCGGCTGCCTTTTGTGGGTTGACAACTCGATCAATTTAGTGATCTCCCGCCTAGAGACCCCGGGCCACACTCGACCCAGCGCTTGATGTCGCCCTCGCCTCAAGATGCGACCCATCGCCGCCCCCACGATGGGCTTTTGTCCGCCGTCATCTCCTGCATCTGCAGGACGCGCCCTCGTTAGCCGAATGACGCCGCAAAGGAGCCATACGGTAATGATCGGGCTGCCCGCCATGCCGCGTTGCCGAGGAGCTTGATCTTCATGACGACCTGGCACCTCGAGGCCTCAGCTCGCCGGCCACCTCCCCGCCAGTCTCCAATGGCTTGGCGAAGACTTGACCCGTGAATTGGGTAAATGGGTAGTTGGCGCTGCCTGCAGGTAGAACCAGCCTTCCGTGCCACATGCCTCTCGACGCCGACGCCCACCTTTAGGAACGCCGCCTCATCCCGCTCGAATCGGAGCGCGCAAATCGATCGAGCCGCCCCGCTTCCCGCCACCGACATTGGTAGTTGATCTTGATGTAAAAATAGTGCTTGAATAGCTCCTGCTCGCTCGATGTCGAGCCACGCCGCACATGAAGATGAAGGCAGCGATGTGGGAGGAGCCCGTTTAGCACCAGGTGCTGGAGCTCGATGCCCCCAAGGACGAAAGCCCGCGGGAAGAAGTCGCGGGCAAGGACGCCGAACCCCCGCCGTGGAACGCCGTAAAAGGAGACGATATACCCCGACGGTGGGTTGGGAGCGCCCTCCTCCAAATACACCTTCCACTCTACGGCGGTGAGTTTGGGGATGAGCCCTCCGACGGGCGAGGTTCTCCAACACCGCTTGGTCACCGCCGATGGCCCCCCACGCAGCCATGTCCTCTCGCCTCGATGCTTGGGGACGCCGGGGAAACGAAAGCGACGGGAGGGCTCTTCCTGACTCGCTAAGGATGGTAGGAGCGTTGGGGGCAGAAGGCAGAAGAGCGGCGGTGGCGGGGAAAGTGTAGGGTAAGGTAAAAAAACTCCCTTCCCCCTTTATCCCCTGTAATTATAGGCAAGTGAAAATAGAGCGACGCTATTGATGGGTGATCGAACGCCTCCCACGACGCCTTTAACTCCTCCTAAAAAGTCGCGCCACACCACTGCGACATAAACGCCGTGATCCCAACGGCAAAAGTTACAACGGTAACTTTTCTAACACACGGCGCAAAGAGCGTGCTCGACGCAACCTCGGGCAAAAAGTTACAACGTAACTTTCCCGGTGTGAAATGGTGCGCAATGAGCTTGCCGCGATCCAAGGCCCGGGGTCCGAAGGCCGACCCGATGAGGGATCGACGGCCGCCCTGGCCCACTCAGAGCAAGGGGCAGGAAGGAGAGAGGTCCAAGTGACCCATGCTTGCGAGCTCCGAAAGCTGCAAGTCTCTTCGAACTCGCTTTCGGGTTGCCAGGCGACGACTAACTTCGCCTCCTCCTCGTGGAAAGACATCGAAAAACTCGAGGCATGATCTCGGGAACATGAAGTCGAGCTCCGAATCTAAGGTCGATCCACCAGCTGATCGAACGAATGAGCCGACAAGCTCTGCCTCACTGAACCACTCCGCCATCAAAATTGGCCGTCAAGACCCCGACCCTCGCCCAACGAGACAAGATCGGGCACAAGCTTGTCCCACCCCTTCGCAGGGGAAGAATGGGTAAAACAAGGTCGAACCCATCGAGGAGCCTCGGGTTACACTCCGCGGATGCGCCGCCACCACCCCCCACAAACGTACATCATGAACTCAACGTGGAGTGTTCAAGGAGTCAACCACTCCTCCCGAACGCCGGGGGGCTACTGCCGGGGACTAAATCAGGGATCCCCAACCCAAGAACTAATTCCGCGATCAAGTATAATCAGGAGCCAACGAGGCCCATGGTCGAGGTTGGGCTACCGCAAGGGCCCGCGAGGAACTCCGTCCCCGGGTGAGCTCTAAAACTCCGCCTCGCCGCGAGGTCCAAATGGTGGATTTCTCTCGCCGGCATGAGCCCGAGCTCGCGCCTCGACGAGCTTGGACTATCGGGCCCTTTTCCCGAGCTTTGAAACCTCAGGGAACTAAGCGACCTCCTCCGACTTGCGCGAGCTCGAGCTCGGGGCGAGGCAGACCTAGCTACCTATAGATTAGCCATCATGACCACACCACAATATCTGTAGGAGATCGGAAATCAGGCCTACGATCCCCAGGTCAGAGGTACTCGAGTACCATAGCTGTGCTACGGACCCCGTAGCCACGACACGCCGTCTGACAAACCCGCGGCAGAGCGAAGCCATCGGAGTCGAGCTCGAGCTCGACGAACGTCGTGGGACGGGAGGGATCGTACCCCTCAAGCTCTCCTGTCCACATATTCCATCATGCCTAGCCAGGATTGCCGCTGCCATCGGCCGTAAAGCGCAAACGATAGGCGGCGCGCAATGTCGCTATTAGAGAGAGGCGTGCTCGACAAATGACGTGACACCGCCCTGGGTGTAACACTCGATCAGAGTGTCAACGGGCACGCCGATTACCGTTGAGGCATCCTCTAGCTCCCGAGCTCGAGCAGCTGGACCCTGGACATCGCGACCTCTACGGTAGTACCTCCTACATCGAGCTAGATAGGGAGCACGCTACATAGTCATAGGGAATCCAAGACGTGTGCCCGACACAACAAAGATGTATTACCATTTGTACATTTATGTTTCTACCCTTTACGTTGGATCTCCTCCCTTGGCCGCCTATACGTGACCCTTGGGCTATAAAAGGGACACCTTGGCCATCGGAAGGGATCATCCTGATCATCTTCAACCTTCACACTAATCATCGACATCCACAATGCACTACGGAGACCTGGGAGCCCATTCCCTCTCTCGACCGGCTTGTACTCGCCCCGGTACGAGTCTTCGAGCTCAGATAGTGACTCCGACTGGACTAGGGTACTCGATTTGCCCTGAACCAGTATAAACCCTGTGTCATTGTCTCCTGAGTTAGGCCATCGTTGCACACATTAGCCAATCGATTACTGTGACCGTGGTATTAGACCACGACAAGCATATAGAGCTTGGCACTCTTCACAACCTTGGTGCCCACATAGGTGTCGCATAACTTTTGTCACACTTCACTAGCCTTCTCAAGATCCTTTATGCCCTCAAACATGTTTGCATCCATGCCATTCTAAAGAGTGTTCAAAGACATAGTATTGCATTGCTTGTTGGCTTTGTCGGTGGGAGTGAGGTTGGTAGGATCAAGAATGACATAATCCTTCTCACACACCTTCCACACTTGGTCATTGATGGACCCCAAGTACATCCTCATGGTTCTCTTCCAATAATCAACTCCTTCAAAGAACAACGAGGCTTTTCCCCAATATGGTTGAACACAACATGAGCCATATTTTGCAAATCAAGGGTGTTAAACCTTGCTAAAATTGGTGACCACGGCTTCGATACCACATGAAAGGTTCTAAATGGCTTGAGGGGGTTGAATAGCCTATTAAAACTTCTACAAAAAGTAGTTTGTTAGTCCAATAAAAGGCGTAAAAGTAGTTGCTCTAGCTCTATGGGTCGGCAAGCCACCTAATGACAATTCTAGTTCCTAAAGTCTCTAATTCACACAAAGGCTAAGTCACTACTTTACCAACTCGATGAACAAGCTAGAAATACTAAGCAATTCTACTCAACTACTCCAACTACACAAGCTACATAGGCATAATATATGAATGTAAATACAAGAGAGGTGTGAGCTTGTTGTGCTGACATGTCGAGGAGATGAACCAATCACCAGAAAACAATCAACACAAGAGATGACACTTGATTTGGTCACTCGGAGTTCACTTGAGCACCCTTAAGCTAATCTCTGGTTGTGTCGACCATCTCTTCAGTGGCTCTAGGTGGCGACTCCCACCGTGCTCTTTAGGCCGCTAGACACCACACTCAAGAGGGGTAACTCAATGACACATCCAATATATTAGAGTATCAATTTAACACTCGCCAAAAAGATAAGCCCCTCACAAATCATCGGGAGGTGGGCTAGAACAATCACCTTCTCTTCCCAATGCCTCCAGCAATCACCGAGCCGGCTAGGAGTGGTACTCTCCAAAAGTAACAAGAAATTCATCGGCTACAACGATCTTGAAGTGTCTCTAGATGCAACACTAAAGCAAAAGCACTCAAGATCACTCCCAATCCCTCAAAGATTAGCACTCAAGCAAGTGAGAGAGAGAGAGGATTGTTGCCATGCTCCAAGGATGCCAAGTGATTCAAATGAGCAAGAGGGGTAGCCATGGAGCCAGCCACCCCACAATTTATAGGGAGCAAAAGCTCCCCTGAAATTCCTATCCGCCCAAGACACCCCCAGAGACGCATCGGCGTAGGGGCAGCCGGACGCGCCACCGCCCGGCGTCCACCGCTGCCGATCGCTGCCACGTGCACATGGTTCAAACTGAGCCATCGATGCGAATAGTTGAAAAACCATGCGCTCAAGTTAGGGTGCCAGCGGACGCAAGCACCTGATCCACCGGTCAGTGTCTCTGCTAGACACCACAGTCATAATGTGCAAAGACGGGGAACCGGCCGACTCAAACTCCAAGTGCGCCTCGCCGCTCCAAGTTAGTGTGTCAGCAGGCACACCTGAGAGGTTCTCAGGGGCCTTTTACCCCAACAAACACGTCTGCTGAGAGGCTAGAAGATGCACCGCTGCGATCCTTTCAGTCAATGCTCAATGCCTCCTTGGTCAGAGCCAGACCATGCCAGTGGACGCACACGGCGGTGCGTCAGCTGCACCTGACCATAGCGTCTGCTACCCTGGCAGCAACGCTTCCAACTTCTTTCTCTTCACCCTTGCTTCCAAGTTGCCAACATCTACAAGTTAGCATTTTCACAAACAATTTTTCAAAGGTTAGAGTTAGCTCTCTAGATCGTAAATGCAGTGACATGATATTAAACCTCGAGGCACATGATGATCGAAGTCTCCGACGTATTTCCCCTCTTAATAGTCCGACTATCAATTTTAAACCACTCACACCCTCTATGGTGACTTGAGTGTAAAACCAAAATGACCCTATGGTTATACCTTTGCCTTGAGCCCATTTTGATCCTCCTCTTTCTCATTTCCATGTCCAAGCAAGCACTTGATCACCTTTTAGATCACTCCATGCATCCACCAAGATCACCATGCTTCTCACTTGGCTAGACCGATCTCCAACTAGATACACACTTTAAGTAGAGAGATTAGTCCTAGGATGTAATCAATTAGCCAAAACCAAACTAGAGATCTTCAATGGTGCTGACCAGCTGCGGTGAAGAATATGGTGCAATGGTCGATAGATCACTGCACGTGATCTATGCCAAATCCTCAATGAGCCAAGACCAAGAATTTTTTTGGGATACGTAAGAAATGGAATGCTCCATCTGATGGCTGGATCGAGTGCAATACTGATGGTGCTTTCTTTATGAAAGTAGGCCAAGGAGCTTAAGGGGGTGGTGCCTAGTGACCGCGCAAGAATTTTTAGGGGTGGAAGGGCACTTTGGCATATTGGCATGGTCTGAATGCTTTGTCAATGGAAGCCGAAGGTTGCAGAGATGGTGTGATCTTGGCTAGGAGATGAATGTCCGGCGGCTGCAAGTTGAGACAGACAACCAAGAATTGGTGAAACTTTGGAAGATGGGAGAACTCCAGAGGTCATGCATATCGTCTATCATCAAAGAGATTAGGGATCTTCGTGTTCACTTTCTTGAATTCTCTCTGGTGTTTGTGCACAGTGCTTGTAATCGTGTTGCCCATACTCTAGCAAAGGAGGTCTCAGAGAACAACAGGGTGGGTGAGCGGCAGGTAGCCCCTCCCTGTGTTGCTTCTCTGCTGACTGAAGATTGTAATAATGCTGGTCCATGAATTAGTGAATCTCAAAAAAAGAGAGAGTATTTTTAGCCCTTGGTGATCGTGATAAACATTTTTAACTCCGCAAGTGTGAATGCATGCGCTCGCCCACCCTGTTGTTCACCAACTAATCAAAATGCGACAGGCATAGGTGAACATGGATGCCGGGTTAGCACATGCATGTGCCCGGCCGGCCGGGCCATTGATTACTAATGTAACATGTGTAAAAAAACCAAATGAGGCCGGGCTGATTGGCTACATGAAGTGACTTTCATATCATCAAATCTGGCAGCACTTGGACTCCAGGCAGCAGTAACATTTTGGGATCGACCCATCGTTGACTTCGTAGTTATATTTACATTCCAATCATTCAGCAATCACTACCGGAATCCAGCGATATCCCGTGAGCAAAACCGCTTTCCCGTGAGCTCAGAGGCAAACCTCACGGAAAACACAGATATCCCGCGGAGCAGCGTGAACACATCACGGAAAGAATTGACCCACGGGATAACCAATTTCCGTGATGGAAACCTCACGGGATATCACTTTCGACCCTTTCCCCGTGAGGAGGCCGCCACGGAAACAAAGACGCCGCCGTCCCAGCCCCCGCTCCGTCACTCCGTCCCACACTTTCCCCGTGATAACTCCTCCACAAGCTCACGGGATAGCTCTTTCCCCTAGCGTGCTTTCCCGTGGGCTGAACAAAGGGCCTCGGCAAAGGGGGACTCTTTCCCGTGAGCGCCACAACCCGCTCACGGGGAAAGACGCCACGGAAATATTTTTTTTGGATTTTGATCTCCAAACTTTTTCTACACTTGTTGCACATCATATGACACTCAATATTAAAGTTTGGTGAATTATTGACTTCATTTGATATATTTAGGTAATTATTCTCTTTTTATGGGAATTTATGAAATGAGGCCAAATTTGAACTACAAGTGCTTCAATTTTTTGAAAAAATTTAGTAGAAAATTTATATTCCTCATACTCAACACAATGTAAGGCCTTGCATTTAAAAAAATAATGAAATCTGAACATCTTAGTACGAAATCATCAACTCTAATCCCTATTCGATTGGTCTACAAATTCTAGAAAATAAACCGATGTACAAAAAATCATGAAATTTGATAATCTATCATGATATCTTGTGCCGAGGCTATGATAAAAAACTTGAACGCGTTTAAGACAAGTTGGCACGCACGACGTTCACAGGCTCCAACATCTACGTAGAAGCTTCATGTTTGTTGAGAGTGATCTAGTGTGATTTCATGTCAATGTGACGATCAAGTTGTGGTTTGGCTACTGAAACTTTTTCTATATGCAATAGACCTCAAATATTGTGTCATGTCTATTTTTTCGAGAATTTTTGGATTATTTTTGTAATTATTATAATTTTTTGTTGCAGTTAAGTAAATGCAAATAGAGATAGAACCACATGAAATAATGGTCAATTTTTTTGCGCAAGGATGAAATTAGGATTGGTGAGTGTATGTGGAAAGGTATTTATGAAGTTATCATGATCAAAATTTCAAAATATATATGCTAGAAAAGAAAGAGATAGAAATAAAATTTATTTCTCGAAAACTCCTTTCCCCGTGAGTTGTTCACGGAAATCTAAGATATTTCCGTGATCCCACGCGGATCACGGGAAATCGCTGGCGGGACCCACGGGCGGGATTAGGGTTCAACATTTTTTTTACTCTTTCCCGTGATGGGATCGGGCCGCTCACGGAAAGGAATGAGATATCCCGTGAGCCGCCACGGAAAGGATGGGTGGGACCGGCCTTTGCGGGTTACGTTTAGGTGGATATTTTTGAAAAAAAAACCAGATTTCCCGTGATGGATCCGCCCGCTCACGGAAATCCACCTCCTTTCCCGTGGATCCGCCCGGATCCATCACTGAAAGGCCAATTTTTTTTTTTTTTTTTAAAAACAAAGTCAACCCACCACACACTCTCACACTCACACACGCGCACGACACACGAACACACACACACACACGCACACACCACCGGCTCGCCGCCGCCCGCCTCGGCCCCCTTCCGGCCGCGCCGCCTCGCACCGACCCGGCGCGCCAAGATCCCGCCCCCCCGCCCGTGCCACCGCGCGCCGCGCTGCACCCGCCCCGCCGTCGCGGCCGCACCGGCCCCGGCCTCCCGCCACCGGCCCTCCCGCCTCGGCCAAGGCCTCGTCTCCCGCGCTGCTTCATGGCTTCGCCTTGACGCTTCCGGTCACGCGCCCCTTTCACTCCTGCTGCCCCTCCTCTTTGCCCCTACCCAGGAGGAGGAAGGAGGAGGGGCGCTGGGCAGAGAGGAAGGAGGAGGGGCGTGGGGGGCGCCGGCAGGGAGGAGGAGAAAGGGAGGAGGAAGGAAGGGAGGAGAGGAGGAGGAGGAGGAAGGAGAAGGGAGGGAGGAGGAAGGAGGAGGAAGGAGAAGGGAGGAGGAAGAAGGAGGAGGGAGGAGGAAGGAGGAGGAAGGGAGGAGAGGAGGAGGAGGAAGGAGGAGGAAGGGAGGAGAAGGGAGGAGGGGG
Organism: Hyparrhenia diplandra; assembly: GCA_015847255.1. NCBI lineage: Eukaryota > Viridiplantae > Streptophyta > Magnoliopsida > Poales > Poaceae > Hyparrhenia > Hyparrhenia diplandra. Next base: position 49,679 of record JADLZK010004445.1, on the reverse strand, counting down.
AAGGAAGGAGAAGGGAGGTCCCAACGTCGCCGCCGCCGGGCGACGTGTCCCGACGCCGCACCACCGCACACCTTGCACCGCCGCTGCCCGCCGCCGCCCGTGGTGAGTTCGCTGCCGCTTTCACCTTCACAAAGTTGTCGGCCATCGTGCCCCAAATGTTATTGTCGCCATCGTGCCTTGATGTGATTGTCGGCCATCGTGTCGTGTGCTTTGTTTGCGGTATTGGAAACCTCCCCTCCACCGCATGGAGCCTCTCCTCGTGAGTTTGTCTCCCGTAACTTCGAAATATATATGAATGTGAATGGATATGATCTGAGTTTTGGATGCACCATGAGATGTGCACGTGACATGTGGTTCTCGGCCATCGAGCCGTTGTTTTCTTGCAGGTTGGAAAGCCCTCCGTGCGGGGAGGTGTTTGCCGAAATTTCTAACTATTTCTCTTCTTTTTTCAAGTTAATAGATTCTACCTTCCATTTTGTCTCACAAATTTCTAACTATTTATCTTTACCTACGTGCAGGAAAATTCTCATGCCTCGAACCCAACTCGAACCAATCTCAACCGGGGCGCTTGGGAACGCGCTTCGAAGGTTGGAGGCCGTGGCCCGTAAATTTGTCATGATTTAGGTTCAAAACTTGTGCACTTGAACTTGTGAACTTGGATTTTATGTGAGTTTGTGAACTTGTGGTTGCACTATTGGACATGTGGTTGAACTTGTGACTTTGTTGGATATGATGTAATATATATGTGGTATTATGGATTTATCGAGCCATATATGTGGTATTATGGATATTATGAAATCTGTGTATGTATATATATATTTATATGTGCCAACAATGTGCTGGAACAAAAAAAAAAAAAAAAAAAAGGTCAATTTCCCGTGAGCCACACACGGGAAATTGACCAAATATTTCCCGTGAGTGGCACTGCTCACGGGAAATTGACCAAATATTTCCCGTGAACAGACATTGACACACGGGAAAGGGAGAGGATATCCGTGAGCTGCACCGTTAAGCTCACGGGATACCTCTCAAAACGCCGTTTCATGCCACAGGCCACGTAGGCCATAACGGGTTTTACCCTCCCCGTTGACGGTGCCAAACCAACCCCCCCCGTTAAGTATATCCCGTGTGCTAAATGGGATCACGGGGAAAGGATATCCCGTGGGTAGGACTGGTTTTCACGGAAAAGGGAAATTTCCGTCGATTTCGTTCCCGTCACGTCTATCCCGTGATTTACCGCCGGGATAGGCTTTCCCCGTGATGAAACGGGCTTTCCGTGTCGCGAAGACCTCCGCGGAAATCGGCAGAGTTCGGTAGTGAATCGGCATCTGCACCAGCTGACCTCCACCTACCCGTAGTTGCGCTAATAATGGCCATGCCGATCGAGAGTTATTAGCAAGGTCCCAAACTCAGCCTTCAAGGACTGATGAGAGCTACTCCTACATTATTGTGTTCTTCCTGACAGACAAGTAAGCATGATCCTTCGCTGGCTTGGTCTAGTTTACAGTTTTGCCGCCCTTCAATATCAATGGCCTTTGCTTCTTCAGTTCACCCTAGCTATATTCTGCCTGTTTAACTTCGTCCGAGGCCAGATCATGCTGTTGAGATAGTAGATCATCTTTAGCACACAGTACTATTCAGTTCCAGCCGTCGCATTGGATTGTCTTTGCAGGTGAGCAACCATGCATCGTCAGTGTAGGTGTATATTTTTTCGATGAAATTAACAAGAGGTAGACGAATGAATTGTTCTCCTTTTATGTAGATTCGGCCTTGTTACGTTCTCAGCAGAATCGGAGGCGCAACAATGATCCTAGAAACAACCGTGATAGTCAGCACAGTCGGGTGGGCGGCGGCGCCGGTGGTAAGCAAGCTGGTGGGCAAGCTGCAGTGGTACGTGGTGCAGCGCTACGGATGGCACCAGGGCCTCCAGGAGAAGCTGAAGACCCTGGCCCAGTTCCTGGATGAGATCGGCAGCACGGTGAACGTGGTCGGCGCGAGAGGGTTCCGAGACCCCAAGATGATGGGCTGGCTGTGCCAGCTCCGGGGCGCCGCCGACGAGGTGGACCACATCTTCGACGTCCTGGACTACCAGATCATCGGGTCCAACGACGACCCTGCTGCCGCCGCCGAGCGAGCTTCCATCGGGTCGGCCAAGCTCTGCAAGAAGCTCAAGAAGCTGCTCGCCAAGCTGGACGACATCCGCCTGAGCTCGCGTGGCCTCGTGCAGGCCTCGATGCTGGCTGTCGCGGACGGTTCGAGTTCGAGGCCCGTCACGGGGCCGCTGCTGCCGCAGGGGCTGATCCCCCTCGGGTACGACGGCCAGTACAATGATCTTCGCACGTGGTTGCTGCAGCCGCCGCAGGGCGGACCACGGCGGGATGGGGAAGACCACGCTTGCCCAGAAGCGCGCGTCCCTGTCCTCGCCATCGTCGGCCATGGCGGGATGGGGAAGACCACGCTTGCCCAGCGCGCGTGGCGAGACAAGACGGTCCAGCACACCTACAACCTCGTCATATGGGCCTGGGTGTACAACAAGACGAGCGAGGCCGACCTCCTGGGCGAGATCTGGAGGTCCGCCGCCGGCACCGGCCGGCAGCACGAGCAGGAGCCCATGAGCTTCGGCGGCATGCAGCTGGCGCTGAAGAAGCTTGTGGAGTCCAAGAGGTACCTGCTGGTGCTCGACGACGTGTGCAACGCCGAGGCTGCCACCGAGCGGCAGAGGAGGGACATGTGGAGCGCCGTGCTCGCCCCGTTCCGGCAGCCTGAAGACATGGGGAGCCGGGTGCTGGTGACCACTCGGGCCGTCATCTGCGCGGACACGTTGGGTGCTGACAGCAGGCTCACCCTGGACGGCATCGGCCACGGGCCCTTCGTCCGCCTGCTCCGCGACACCGTGGCGTCCGGAACCGGGAGTAGTGTGGAGGGGCTCCGACAATTCCTTAGACGAAGTAGCATCTTGTATCCGGGGCCTGAGGCATCGTCAGCATCGGCATCACGACAGCTGGCACGGTGCTCCCCATTGTTAGCCAAGGAGATGGGGCTTGAGCTGAGGGACAAGTTCAGCTTCCGGCATGTGGTGTCGGTCCACGAGTCCAGCTTCCGGCATCTCCCGCCGCACCTGCAGCACTGCTGCGCCTTCATCAGCCTCTTCCCGGACAAGTTCAGGTTCCTGCCCGAGATGCTCGTCAAGATGTGGATCGCCGATGGGTTCATCAGCGGCGACGACGACGGCATGGAGGAGACGGCGAGAGGCTACTTCAACACGACCTGCTAGCCAGATCACTCCTGCAACCCGTGCAGGACGGCGACACAACTTACTACGTGGTGCACGAGGAAATCCATTCCATGATACGATCCGTCTCTGCAGGCTACTTCCTGATGATGCAGCCCAACTTTGGTGGCGCCAAGATTCCTCACACGGTGCGCCACTTATCTGTGGCCACTGGCTGCGTGGCTCGGCTCAAGAAGCTGAGTCTCCTGAAAACGCTGCGGACGTTTATCGTTCTCAGAGATCCTTCAGCAGTTGACGCAGCCACCATTGACCAAGATCTGCTTGAAGATCTGCTCCAAGAGCTAAAGGGTGTCAGGGTTCTGGATTTCACAGGCACGGACATTGAACTTGTGCCTTCAGAAATTGGCAATCTGATTCATCTGCGCTGTCTGGCTCTTCCTCAAACCGTGCAGACGTTCCCTGAAGAATTTAGCAAGCTGTTCCACCTGCAGACACTAATTCAGAGCACAAGGAAATACGACCAAACAGATGAGGTACACTATCACAAGAAGCTCGATGTTGCATTTACATTCAATGCCATTGCCAGGAGCACGACAGGTTATTTTGGAAAGCAGAACAGGACAAGATTGAAGCAACTCAAACGCATGAATTCGCTCCGGGGTTCCCTAATCATAAAAGGGCTTGGTCTAGTTGCCAGCAAGGAAGATGCACAGGAGGCTCGGCTCAATAGCAAGAAATCTGTGAGGGCCCTGACATTGGAGTGGGAGGAAGACTCTTCTGCGACGTTCCTGGAACTTGTGCGGGATGCCACGGCCAGTCATCCCCACTATGTTACAGATTTGGAGGTTCTTCAAGGTCTGCAGCCCCATACTGGTCTTCAGATTCTGCACATCAAAGGATACCGGGGTATATTATCTCCCAGATGGCTGTGCGTCAACTGTCTCAGCCAGTTGACGCACCTGTATATCAAAAATTGTAGGAACTTGATTGACCTGCCTCCTTTTGGTGATCTACCACTTCTGAGCCATCTGGAGATCACAGGCCTGGAATCTGTTGAAGTGATCAATGACTACGAACCGTTCCAGTCATTGGAGACACTCGTGCTATCTGACATGAAGAGTTTGGTAGAGTGGTTGCCACATTACAGAGCCACAGATACAATATTCACTGCTCTTAAGATGATAGAAATCTCCGACTGTCCAGTACTGGAACTACCGCCTCCATTTCCACAAACCTTGGACAGGCTCAGGATTTGGGACTGTCCAGAATTGGAAGATGAAGTCCGGGACCGATACAGAGGTCAGAAACAACCGATTCTAGACGTCGATTTCATAATGTGGTAATTCGCTATTAATGTTTTCTGTTAAGACAATGCACGATGATGTATCAGTTCAGAAAACAACTCTTTTCTTCCCCTTTCTGTACCAGTCAACAGTCATCACCAAGCAGTTCCTGTTCCTGTACCAACTATTACAATGAATTTGAATTGTTTAGGCTTACGCCACTACTGGAATTGCGTGTTAGACTCGTGGCATCCAGCATTTACTATTTAGGCTTGTGGCATCGGTTCAAAATATGATCTTTGCTTGGCTCGATTTTGTCTACATGATCACGTTTCACATGTCTCCTCCCATGCCCCTTGACGACCTATGTCAGCACCACGCCTCCATCGACCACGTCTCCGGTTCCAGGCTCGCCCTCCACTTCAAGGCCCAGGAGAGTCCGCCGGCCCAACTCCAAGGTCACGGGTCTCAGCTGGATGAGTGGGTGAGGATAAAAGGAGAGGACAGAGACTTGAGAGAGGCATGAACAATTATCTGTAAAACACTTGCTATTATTTATTCCTGTACCTCCGAACTACTGCCTGCTTCCGTTCTCTGCTCCGATTCCCTCCCTCCCCCAACTGCTTGCTGCTTGCATCTTGTATCGGCCTAGGCACAAACTGACCGCCGAGTCATCGGAGGCGTCCACACACGAGCACTACACCAGGCTGCAGTCCTCGCGCAGCGCCATGGATCCATCGATGAAGCTCCTCCCCTCCTCGACGAGATCTAGAAATCTCGCGTGGAGTCCAATCATCGATTCGACGAGCTCGAGGCCAAGTGGGAGATCCGTGTCGCCAACTTGAGTCGGCGAACCTCGTCCAACGTCCAGCGCCTCTCAACCTGGAGTCCGCGCTGCCAGCCGCCGCCAACCCCGACTTCGGCGCCGCCTGGCGAACTTGAGGGCCTCTGCATCGACAACGCCACGGTCCAGGCCCAGGTCGACCCCGTCATCGAGCACCGCATCCGAACTAGAGGCGTTCCACGTGGATCAAATCAACGACGGCGTGACGCCCACGCCGCCACGCCGAGCGCCCTCGCCGCGTCAGACAACGTGGTCGACGATTTGCGCCTGAAGGTCAACAAGCTCAACAACCACTTGGACTGCGTCATGATTGGGTCTTCCGTGCAAACTCCGAGGATCTTCTCGGCACAAGCTGCGCCTCGGCGGGCACCACATCGGCCTCCGCCGCCGCGCCGTTCAGCACCTCTTCACCCAGCGGGCACCGCGTCGACACGATTCCACGAGATACTGGGTCCAGCGTCGTCGACATGGACCTATGTCCTAGCACCAGGTATATATGGCACCACCACTTACCACCAATGTTTCTTATGCCTTGCAATTCGATAGTCATGGTCCACCGATTCAGCCAAACCAGCATCAGTTCATCCCAAAAAACACAAGATCCGTACCCAGTCCACCCTTCCTATCGTTTTAAAGACCAAGGAACAGTAAAACAAACGATAGAAAAAGAAGATTACATGCAAACGAATAAAAATGACTGGTTCACTAGAACATAATAGATAATATTTTATAAGTACATAAAAATATTAGATAACTGATAAAATAAAAAGAAAGCAGCCGAAGCCGCCGCCGCCTTCCTGGCCTCCTAGGCCGCGTGCCCGCCGGCCGCCGTGAGCACCTCCCTAAACTCCTGTAGCTTGTCCGGTATCCCCTCAGCGAGGATATCGGCAATGACGTCGATCTTAAAGGCGTAGAGGTTGGCCTTCTTCACCAAGGGCTCACTCACCCTTGGCAGCCCGACTTCTCCGGCCAGGTCGTTGATCTTGCGGAGTGCATCGTGGAGCCGCTCCACGGCGAACTGTATCTCTTCAAGGGTGTGGATGCTGGCCATGGCGATCGTTGGCGCGTCCGCGAGGCTGTACAATGTGAACGGAGTTATGGAAAGAGAGGTTAGTGATCGATCGAGATCGTGAATCGAGGGTGTACAAATAGTAACAAGCCACGACATGCATGCATTTAATTGCCATTTCCCAAGGACAGCGTCATCAAAAGACAGTTCCTCAGCACTCCAATGGTCGCGTCCTCACCACTCAAAGGGAGACCAGCTACGCCGTTTGCGCCCATTTTGTCCAATCGCCGCTTCCGTGGCAATCGGTGACCGGCTGCGCCGTTTGGCGCGTGTTTCCAAATGGCTACTTCCTCGTCTACCACTTGTGTTTCCCAAGGCACCTAATCCACGAGCCCCGGGTTCGATCCCCCACCGAGCTTTTGACCATTTTTTCAAGAATGGTGTTCAAGTTTAGGATTCCAAATCAACTTTAAATGATATTTTTTTAAAACTATCATAGATATTTATTTACTACCATAGATATAAATGGTGCTTAGGGGGCGGACGAAATCTAAAGATATTTATTTGGTAGGTAGATAGATATCAAATTACACCATTGTTATTCTAAAACAAGGAATGTTTTACATTATTTACCATTGCTACAAGAACCACACGTACCTTTGGAAGATGAAGCCGACCGGGGGAGGGAGGGAGGGAGGGAGGGAGGGAGGGAGATAAGAAACTTGTGCTACCTATGGCTAGAGCATGGACAAATGACACTCAACTTGTTGTAGCACGTCCATAACATTGTCGGGCTATTTAAGGAATCAAAGTTTTACTACCTAACGGATACCCATCATGTTTTTTTCCTTTTTTTTGACAAGGGGAGTACACTAGTGTCACGTTCACTTCGTGTTCACGAGAGGCCTACAGAGGCAGTGATTGGTCACGGAGGTGCATGCATGGCGCTCGCGTGGAGAACCACGTTGCCCCTATTCACTGCCGGTTCAGAAACCGACAGTGTCTCTGCTTCCGATGAGAAAAGGCTGTGCACAATAAACTGACATTGTTCTCTTTTCGCTATAGCACAATCTAACCCGATAGTATTATTTCCCTCGATTCTACCGGTTCTTTGTAGCCCAACAACAGTTGTTCTGAATATCAACGCTGCCGTTTGACTTAGGAACTGACATTGCTTGATTAGAAATGTTGTCGGTTGAAGAAGCACCCAGTAGTGTTCGATCACAGTGCGCTGCTAGTTGGATAGTGAACCAGCAGTCTCTCCTCAAATCACCGCCGATGTTTTGACATGGGAGTGATTTGAACCCCATATCACTACCGCCTTGGTTCTGCTGGTTCATTTTCCGGTAGTGAAGGGGGTTTGGACCCGACACCGATGTACCGACCGAGTAGTGGATCTCCATTGGTGGCGCTAGTGCCGCCGAGCACACACGTCCTCACTGCCTCGTCCGCCAGCAGAAAACCGAGCAAGTGCTTGAGGACGTTGTCCGGCAAGATGCTGATCCGGTCCTCTAGCGGCTCCTCCATGCTAGGCCTCCAAAGTGGATCTCTTTTTCTCCCTTCAAGGCCAGCTAGGCCCAGCATGCAAAGCCTTTCTCCATCATTGCTGAGGTTAGAGCCCTTCCACACCAATGACCATGAACAATCAACCAGTTATTTTTTCCTCGTTGCAAAAAGAAAAAGAAGAAGAAAAATGACGATTGTCGCTAGGAAAAAGTATTTTTGTGTTGTGAACTAATCTTACATCGATCAGTTGATCAAGTTTCTTGTGGTGAAACCTATCCACTCAGGTTTAAGTCATCGACTTGGCATCTCTACTCAGAATTTTCTGGATTTAATGGCGTTATGATTTCAATGATATGTGGTGTTCCCGTCGGCGCGAAGCCGCCTATGCTGACTTTTCGTGAATTTTAAAATCTGTTGGCTCAATCCTTTGAAGACACTCATGATCCTTTGAAGACGCTCATAGGGGGGATTTGCGTATTTAGGTTTATAGAGATGAGTGTTGCGAGCATCTATGTTGCATGCTGTGTAATTTTCTGAAAAAAGAATTTTTTTTGTATTAACTTAAAATATTGCCTTGTGCCCTCACCGACCACAGTGTCTATGAATGCAGTGATGACATGTATTCGGTCGCGCATCTGCGTGGCCAAGTTACAAAGCTAGCTAGCTAGGGTTACAGCCAAAACACAGCGATCCCAGAACCACTGCCCAAGAACAGGAAGTGTGTGCATGCACACGCACAAACAGTTGTCCAAAGCCCTTGCTCTGCGGTGAGGAGATAAGTAAACAGTGCCTGGAGAGGAGACATACTAGCTCCAAAGCAACAGTGGATGATGATGCCGTGTTGGCATTCACTTTACTAGAGCATCAGACACTCTTCGGGTGCCCTTCAAGAACACAAGCTATTTCTATGCTCAACAAACATGACTTCATAATTCAATATGATAACACAAAGCTAGATATCAAGTACATACATTGCTATTTATAGTCATGCCATTCTTGCCATAGCATCAGTACCCAAGATCAAGCATATTAAATCAATAGTTATTGTCAATTTGCACCCAAAAATCAAAGAGACACTGTGACGCACACAAGTAACTAACTGAGCATATTTGCAAATAAGAGAAAATTATCATAGCATTTTAGAATCAGCTTTAACCATTTTTGCTTCACAGTGACCAAATTAAGCTGAGCCCTTCAACATCATCCTGAAATTCTGAATTTCTAAACCTTGCATTCACGTTTCATACCAATTGCACCTGACAACCGAAAACAAACCAAGGTAGAATAAACTCCAAAGCCATCTGATCTTAGATCAAAATGAATGAGACTCATTGCCTGATTAGATGTAGAATTTCAGTCGCCTACGAGGCCTTTTTTTTTACAAACACCTTTCCTGTCGACTTCCTAGCAGGTGAGCTGAGCATGCATCCTGGGCTTCATTCTCTACATGTCCTGATACAGCAATCACATCCTGGTATGGCCATCAAGGGAAATTACCATCACCTCTCTTCTTTTATTATATTTGAACATCTCAAGCTGAAACTAAACCACATTCGACCCCATATCGATCGTCAGGTCAGTTCAGGAACATGTGCATGTGGCATCTCAGGCAGTCAAGACAGGTGATATAAAAAAATTCAGCATGGTCACCTGCTATAATTAATAATGCTACAAAATAGGTCCAACTAATTAAAATACCACACGGGCAAGATCATATGCACCAGGTCCACTCATTACAGCAAAGTAGACTGAAAAGTAACAGGATTAATAATGCTACAAACTCGGTCTAGCAGCTAGATGGCTTAAACAAGTAGTACTGTCAATTATATGTGGATGATACGTCTACAGCTAGCATAGTTAATAAGATTTTCTCGCAAAAGAAGGTGGAAAACTTCAGCCCGAATTATCGATTACTGACAGTAGGTCCACCAAACATCCAGCCAGAAGAAACACCAGGACCAAAACTTCAGTCTTGGCAGAGTACGACCTTGCAATGCAGTGTATGCCCTCAAGAGAGAGTTGAGCCATCAAACAGTTGAAAATTTAAGCTTTTCGCTCCTTCAGTTCTCGAAACTGAATACTATGCAAGAAAAAGAGACGATTACATAGAAATAAACAATAGGAAAGTAAAAATCTGTTACGTTTCTTTCCAAAGAACACACACCAGCATATATTTTTTTCATTTATTTCAGAAAAAGTAACAGTATACATGTCTGGTTAACATGCATCAAATGCGCCCTAAAAGACTGCACAGATACAAATAAATAAAACAACTAAAGAGTGCAGTTGGTTGACTCACAGTGTGATTCTCTGGTAACCCGTATGACGTTAACCTGCATGACAAATGTACTCAAGAAACTTAAGATTTCAAAAACCCGAAAACCAACATTTGTGCACTTTATTTCAGCTATTTTAAGATGTTTCGATACTTCTGGTTCTCGATTCAGTGGATGATTTGTTCCTTCTGATTCTAGTTTACATTTTGTGTCCTGTAGAAACAAAAACAATGTATATATTCTAGGGTCAATAATGGATGCTACATAAAAAAAAAAAGATATATGCTCGAGTTATAATAGTGTATTTTGTATATATAACAACTAAAATAAAGCAGTTAATCTTAATTGAAACAAAAAAATATACCTGGGAAATTTGAAGAATAAGCTTCTCAAGAGTAGGTGAATGCTCAAGAATGCAAACAAGTGCACTGAGGTCAATAGCTACAAAGCATTCGTTCAGCAATAGTGTCTTTAACTTAGAAAATGTTGGGCACCATCTCAGATCCCTTCTAAAAATTGACTGAGCAACGTGCAAAAAAAAAAAAGGTAACAAAGTGAGTGTAGTATTGGTGTAATCTTTTTTACACACAGAATATCAAATATTCTATAATATTGGTGTAATCAATTTTTACACACATTCTGAAAGTGAAAGCAACAGAGTGAACAAGCTTAAAAGTTATGCCATGTGTGAATATGATATGTGGAGTGTCATTAAAAGCACTAGTATGTAGGACAATAAGCTTAAATGTGGCAGGTGAACAACAGCCAAATGGCCAATATATTGGTCGGATGTTGCCTTGTGGCAAGCAACAGAGTGATCGAACAATTAGAACTAAGAAGATGGACGTGTACATACCATTCCACGGCGAGCTATCAATTCCAAATAAATTGCATTTGAGAGACCACCAAGAAGTATACAACCACCTTTGTGGTCATCCTCGCCACAACATACTGCACAAATGCCACAACAATCATCTCCAGAATCACCTTCCTTCATACAAGTATGCACCCTCGACCACTCATTGGTAGGCTTCACAAATGCAGTTTGTAGTGATGGCATGAATTCAAGCAGAGGTGCAATGTAATCGAAATTGTTGAGCTGCAGAGAAATGAGACTGGGCATAGAAATACACGGCCAGCTACCATCGTCAAACCAGCTGTCTATGATTCGCAGATGCTTTACAGACTGCGACAGAATCCTTGAACAGTATATGGTGCAATCTTTTATGTCGAGAACCTCCAATCTTGGACAGGTGACAAAATCAAGGCAGTTGGCTTCAAACTCCACATAGTGAAGCTCTAGTCTCCTCAGGTGCTGGGAGATCAGAGTAGTGCCTAGCGTGATCAACGAATTGATGATCAGTACCCGTGCTTTGCACATCAAGGCATGTCGAATCCAAATATGGATCTCTTCCTCGACTTCGGGACCTAACACCACGTATCCGCTTGAGAGCTCGAACTCATGTAAAGCCATGCCTGGATCTCTAAGGAACAGTAGGCGGTTCACGAACTTAACAAAGTCTTCAGCGTTCCACGGCATGTCGCAGTCGATGAGCAGGCGACGCACGGACCTCCATTGGTGGCGCCAGAGCCGCGCGAGCACACACGTCCTCACCGCCTCGTCCGCCGGCAGGAAACCGAGCACGTGCTGGAGGACACCGTCCGGCAAGGCGCTGATCCGGTCCTCCAGCGGCTCCTCCATGTCAGGCGCCGCTAGCTGCCACTTTATTCGCTATCGACAGAGCGTGGTGGGATATGGAAGGACGCGGGGAAGAAGAATGCGAGGCAGCGCAGCGGCGACGGCGAGTGGGACGGGGAGATCTTTGATCATGCGCTGCGGCCGGCGGCGGCGGCGTCGTCTTTTTACGCGAGGAAGGTCAAGTGAACCACAGTTGTTACTGGGCTTCATCTTTTCTCCCTTCATGGCCAGCTGCGCCCAGCATGCAAGCCTTTTTTCCATCGTTGGGGCCCTTCCACACCAATGCCCATGAACAACCAATTAGTTCTTTTTTTTCCTCGGTGCAAAAAGAAAAAAAAAAAAAATCGCATTTGTGTTGCGAACTAATCGTGCATCAGTTAATCAGGTTTCTTACGGTGGAACCTATCCATACGGGTTTAGGTCATCGACTTGGTATTTCTACTTGTTGTTTTCTGGATTTAATGGTGTTATGATTTTAACGGTATGTGTGACGTCCTTGTTGACAGAGAGGCGTCTGCGGTGACTTCATGAATTTTACAATCTACCGGCTCAATCCTTTGAAGGCGCCAATAAGGGTAGGATTTGCGTACTTGAGATAAGTGTTGTTAGTGTCTATATTTTTTACTATGCAAATTTCTTAAAAAATATATTTTTGAGAGTTAACTTAAAGTTGCCCTGTGTCGATCAGTCTCTACGAATGCAGTGATGGCATGTCTTCAATCGCGCATCCGCGTGTCCAAGTTACTAGCTAGCTAGGGTTACAACAAAACACGGCGATCCTAGTACTACCAGAAATGTCGGCTTTGCCGAGTGTTCCCCCTTTGTTGAGTGTATTCTATCAGGCACTCTGCAAAGAGGCACTCAGCCAAATCCCAGAAAAGGGACACTCGGCAAAGAGATCGACACTCAGAAAGCCGTGCATTGCTGAGTGCCAAGTCGGGACACACTCGACAAACACTACCTCTTTGCCAAGTGCCGACGGGCAACACTCGGCATCCCGCCGTTACCCTAGCAACCGCCGTCAACTTTTTGTCGAAAGTGCCCGTGACTCTCAGCAAAGCACGTGGTTTAGGTAGTGTAGAACAACAACCCAAGAACGAAACTTGTGCATGCGCATCGAACAAACAGTTATCCAAAGCCCTTTCTTCGGATCCCTTGCTTTGCGGCAAGGAGATAAGCATGGGTCGAGACGAGTCTTATTGGCTGCAAAGCAGCAGTGGATGATGATGCGTTGTTGGTATCCACTTTACTAGAACATCAGGCACCCTACGGGTGCTCTACAATAACTTGAAGAACACAAGCTATGTCTATGCTCAACAAACATGACTTCATAATTCTATATGGTAACACAAAGATATCAAGTACATACATTCTATTTACTGATGGCCATCGTGTCGCGGCCGGCACGCATGCCAGCCCGCCATGCCGCGCGCGCCTGGCCTTCGCCCAGGGCACGGCCGTGGCCATCGGGTCGCCGAGAGCACGACGTGCCACCGTGTCGAGCCGAGGCAAGAGCCACGCTGCACCGCCGTGCCGAGCCGGGAGGCGGAGAGAGCGCCGCCGCGCCGACCCCCCGGAGGAGCAGCGTGGGAGAGGTAGGGAGTGCCGCCGCCCATGCGAAGAGCACCGCCACCACTGCGCCGCGCGCCGAGCATGGAGCCGCCGCCGATGGAGGATCCGCAAGACTGGCAGCCGCCGCCACGGTGGGGGCACGAGCGGCGTGGGCGCTTTGTCGCCACCGAGTGCCAAGTGAGGAGCGAGAGAGGGGGTGGGGAGCGAGCGGAGTGGGGAGCGACGGAGTGGCCGACCGCCGACGACGACGCTACCACGCGCGTGCCTGGTCGCGGCGAGCCGTAAAGTTAGGATAGGAGCAGTGCCCGCCACCAGCCGGATAGTGGTCGGGCCATTACGAACGGCCACCACCGGGCCGCCTTTCCACCGTGTCGTGCCATGCCATGGGCGGGACGGCGGCCCAAGCAGGGCCTGGTGCCTCAGGCCGGGCCAAAATCCCGTGATGCGGGCGTGCCAACGACCACGGGCTGCATGGCCGTATATGATTCTATTTAGCCTTTAGCCTTAGCGTGCGCTATAGCGCTATTTAGCCTTTCTGCAACTCTAATGTTAAGCTATGATGATTTTGACGCTAAAGTATTTTTCCGCTATTAGCCCGCTAATAGCGCGCTACTACCGCTAAATCATGGTTCATTTAGCGCCGCTATTTGGCCCAGCTTTCATTTCCGTCAGCCCAATTGACTTGCGAGGCTCAAATCGCTGGAAATATGTAATGATGGGAAACCATCACACTTATAACCCTAGCCCAATTCACTTATAGGCCTAAACCTATTGCTATTTGTAATGTTTTCATCTTCTATATCTTCATAATGTATAAAATTATATATGACGTTTGACATACTTTTTGCTCATCCGCTAAATGGCTTACCCTCGCTATTTAGCTCGCTATAGCTTCTCTTAGCTTTTTGTGGAGGCAAACGCTAAGAGGTTTAGCCCACTATTTAAAACAGGGATCAGTACCCAAGATCAAGCACATTAAACCAATAGTTATTGTCAATATGCACCCTGAAATATCAAAAATCAAAGACACGCACACAAGTAACTAACTGAGCATATGTGTAAATAAGAGAAAATTATCACAGCATTTTAGAATCAGCTTCAACCTTTTTTGGTTCAGAATGACTAAAGCTGAGCCCCTCAACATCATCCTGAAATTCTGAATTTCTAAACCTTGCATGCACCTGGCAACCGAATGAAACAAACTAAGGTAGAAGAAACTCCAAAGCCATCTGATTTTGGATCAAAATGAATAAGACTCATTGCCTGATTAGATGTAGAATTTCAGTCACCTACGAGGCCCTTTTTTTTTTACAAACACCTTTCTTGTCTATTCACCACATTTTGATGCAGGCAGGTGAGCTGAGCATGCATCGTGGGCTTCATTCTCCACATGTCCTGATTCACACAGCAATCACATCCTGGTATGGCCATCAAGGGAAACTACCATCACCTCTCTTCTTTAATTTTATTTGGACGTATCAAGCTGAAACTAAACCGCATTCGACCCCATATGATCAGGTCAGTTCAGGAACATGTGCATATGCCGCATCTCAGGCACTTCAGACAGGATATCCATGTGACGATATATATCAGTGACATTGAAAACATTTTCAGCATGGTATAGAATTAATAATGCTACAAAATAGGATCCAACAAATATACCACTCGGCAACATCACATGCACCACTTCCACTCATAACAGCAAAGTAGACTGAAAAGTCCAGGAAGCTAAGAACTTCACAGTGACAGAGAGTGAAAGAGTAACAGGATTAATAATGCTACAAACTAGGTCCACCAGCTACATGGCTTAAACAAGTAGTATTGTCAACAATTATATGTGGATGATACTGCTACAGCTAACATAGTTAATAAGATTTTCTCGCAAAAGAAGTTGCAAAACTTCAGCCTGAATTATCAATTACGGACAGTAGGTCCACCAAACATCTAGCCAGAAGAAACACCAGGACCAAACTTCAGTTTTGGCAAAGTGGGGCAAAGTGGAGAACGACCTTGCAATGCGGAGTATGGCCTCAAGAGAGAGTTGGAGCCATCCAAACAGTTGAAAAATTAAGCTTTTCGCACCTTTAGTTCTCGAAACTGAATACTGTACAAGAAAAGAGACGATTACATGGAAATCAACTAGCAATTATAAATCTATTTAGTTTCTTGCCGAACACACACCAGCATACATTTGTTTAGCTTTTATTTAAAAGAAAACTAACAGTATGTATGTCTGGTTAACATGCATCGGCGAATTGACTAAATTGGACCACTAAAAGAATGCATAAACACAAATAAATAAAACGACTGAAGAGTGCAGCTCGTTGACTCACAGTCTGATTCTCTGGTATCCCGTATGACGTTAACCTGCGTGACAAATGCACTCAAGAAATTTAAGATTTCAATAACCTGAAAATCAACGTTTGTGCACTTTATCTCAGCTATTTTAAGTTGTTCCGACACTTGTGGTACTCGCAACATTTGATGATTTGTTTTACATTTTGCATCCTGTTAAAAAGAAAACATTGCACATTTGAACAAGGTCAACAATGGATGCTAAATAAAAACAATGTTCTAGAGTTATAACAAGTGTATTGTGTATATATAAGAACTCAAATTAAGCAGTTAATCTTAATTGAAACATAAAAATACCTGAGAAATTTGAAGAATAAGCTTCTCAAGAACAGGTGAATGTTCAAGAATGCAAACAAGTGCACTAAGGTCAATAGTTACAGAGCATTCGTTCAGCAACAGTGTCTTTAACTTAGAAAATGTTGGGCACCATCTCAGATCCCTTCTGAAAATTGACTGAGCAACGTGCAAAAAACAGGTAAGAACATGAGTATAATGTGGGTGATTTTAACATGAATTCTAAAATCAAAGATTGCCATTAAACTTATGTCATGCGTGGGTATGATATGGGAAGCGTCACTGAAAACACTACTATATAGGACAATTATAAGCTCAAATGTGGTCGTGCATGTGCACAACATGCTAGATGGCCAGTATATTGGTGGGATGCTTCCTAAAAAATTGCGGCAAGCAACAAACTAAAACAACTAGAACTTTTTTTGTTGACTTAACTGAAAAAAATAGAACTAAGAAGATGGACATATACATACCATTCCACGGTGAGCTATCAATTCCAATTGAATTGCATTTGAGAGACCACCAAGAAGTATGCAACGACCTCTGTGGTCATCCTCGCCACAACAATTTGCACAAATGCCACAACAATCACCACCAGAACCATATTTCATACAATTATCCACCACACAGCTGCCAGGCTTGACAAATGCTGTTTGTAGTGATGGCATGAATTCAAGAAGAGGTGCTTTGCCACCAAAATTGTTTAGCTCCACGGAAATGAGACTAGGCATAGAAATATACGGCCGGATACCAACGGCAAAAAGGCTGTATCTGATTTGTAGATGCTTTACGGACTGGGATAGAATCCTTGAAGAGCACAGACGGCCTTGTGTTACGTTGAGAACCTCCAATGTTGGGCAGGTCACAAAATCAAGGTAGTCGGCTTCTAATTCCACATAGTGAAGCTCTAGTCTCCTCAGGTGCTGGGAGATCAGAGGAGTGTCTAGCATGATCGACGCATCGATCATCAGTGCCTGTACTTTGCACATCAAGGCATGTCGGATCCAAATATGGATCTCTTCCTCGACTTCAGGTTCTAATATGTAATCGCTTGAGACCTCGAACACATCTAAAAGCCATGCCTGACACTCTAAGGAGCAGTAAGCGGTTCACGAACTTGACAAAGTCTTCGGCGCTCGACGGCATGATGTCGAAGTTGATGCGCAGGCGACGCAGCGACCTCCATTGGTGGCGCCAGTGCCGCGCGAGCACACACGTCCTAACCGCCTCGTCTGCCGGCAGGAAACCGAGCAGGTGCTGGAGAACGCCATCCGGCAAGGCGCTGATCCGGTCCTCCTGCTCGAGTTCAGGCGCCACCGCCAGTTTCTTGGCTCCTCTATCGCTAGGCATTCCGACGCTAGGGTTGTGAGCGCTGGAGGGAGATGAAAGCGATGCGGCGCGGCGACGAGGTGGCGGCGGCAGCGTCGTTCTTTGTGAGGAATGGGCGAATGGCAACTGACGCACACTGGTTCTTGGGCTTCATCTTCCATAAACTCTAGTGGGCTGGCCCAAAATCTACGATTTCATCTCTTTCCTCCCTTCGTAGCCAGCTGGGCCAAAATTTTGCAGGCCTTCTATTTCTATTTCTATTTGGAAAAGTCCCATTCACTCCCAACTATCACAAAGTTTATTTTTCCTCCTCAACTCGAAAACCGGGCATATCACCTCCCTCAACTTTTCAAATCATGCAAATTACCTCCCTCGAGCGGTTTTTAAGGTGGATTTGCTACAAGAACCGTGGTTTGCTACAGTGCCAGTGGGTTTGCTAAAGTCACAGTGTCTTTGCCATTTCTTTTTAAAAATTCTGATTTAATCTTTTAAAAATCATAGTAAATTATAGAAAAATCAAAAATAAAAAAATCCAATTTTATTGGAGTCCACATGATTAGATCTACACAGTGAATATATAATATGATATGCTTCAGTACAAAAGTTTTTGCTACGAAGGTTTTGTCTTTTTCTTTTATATTTATAATTCGTAGTCGCAACTTCTATAATTATTTTGTTAGACAAAAGCACATCATATTATATATTCACCGTGCAGATCTACTCATGTGGAGTCTAACAAAATTGGATTTTTTATTTTATGATTTTTCTGTGATTTACTATGATTTTTTAAAGATTCAAAAATAAATAAAAAAAAGAAAAAGACAAAATCTTTTTAGCAAAAACTTTATACTAAAGCATATCAAATTATATATTCACTGATCATATGGAGTCCAACAAAATTGAATTTTTTATTTTATGATTTTTCTATGATTTATTATAATTTTTCAAAGATTCAAAAGGATTTTTTTAAAAGAAAAGGTACTGGTACTGTAGCAAACCCACTGACACTGTAGCAAAACCATGGTTACTGTAGCAAATCCACCTTCAAAACCGCCGAGGGAGGTAATTTGCATGGTTTGAAAAGTTGAGGGAGGTGATATGTCCCTCCAAGCCGAGGGGAAAAGTGAACTTTCGTGATAGTTGGGGAAGGGAATCCGGACTTTCCTTTCTATTTCTGTTCACTAGAAAAGGCCCTTTTTCACTATTGCTGAGGAATTTTTTCTTGCAAAAGTCCAATTTATCTCCACGGCCATCGTGGTCAGGTCACCCTATTCTTCTTCCTAAACTAGTGTCCCGCCTCGCGCGCTACTGGATAACTAAATGTTATATAAAAGCACACCGATCGCATGATAAGATAAAAATATTGTAAAATTAATAGTCATAGAATGAAAGGTCACTCACTCTAATGTATAGATAAAGAACACATCCATGTCTTTGTGTTGGCCGCCCTTCTCTCCCTCACCTAAATCATCTATCGTTTCAAAAGAAATTAACAAATCCTCCATCTGTTCAAAGGTGAAGCAAAACCGTAACAAAAACTATGCCATGAAATTAAAAAAAAACTCGCACGTTTTAGAAAATTAAAAGAAAAGTGAGAATTTGATCATAGATCAACAATTATTCTTTCAAGACAATGATATATATATATTTGTTTGGATAATTAGGCTTAGTACACGTGATTTGTTTACAGCAGGATGAGAACTATCTTAGCAGAGATGCAAATCTTACAGTCAGAGACCTATTATTTAGACAAAAAAAAGGAATGCTAGCCAACAGGAGACAGAACCCATGAAAGGATCATAAGTCAAATACAGATCATATTATCAGAGTACAATAATAATCATCATCATATTCAGGCCCATATTTCCAAGGCGGCTCTGATGTTCTCTCGTAATAAGAGAAACCCAACACTGCATCTCTGACGTTACTTTGTTGATGAGAAGACTTCAAAAATCTTCCAGAAAAAAATAATAGTGACAAACATGGAAAATATGACTCTGAATACATAGCTATTCACTACTATAACATTCAGAAAACCCTCCAATCTAGGTTATACTACTTCAAAATAACTGGAAACAAAATATATAGTTTATACATGTACAAGCTACTACAGACAAATCCCAAATTGCAGGTGGCTTGGGGTGCAAGCAAAAATATTAATTGCCTAACAAACCATCAGAATTTGGTAGTTGGAATAACACGATTATCAATTACCTGAAAGAGAATAATTGAAAAAATAGCTTAAAACATGCTGACATGAATTACTTTCCATTGTCAACTAAAGCAACAAATTGTATTAAATAATTAATTGATACATATGTTGCTTTTTTAACTCATTGGCAATATAGAATAATTTTATATTTCCATTGTCTGAGTTTGTGCATCCATTTAGTGCTGTGAAGTTTCAAGAAGTCATATGATAATGACTATAATGAGAACTATTTTTGTACAAAATAAATAGGTGACGAACATTTAGTAATGTGATAATGAAAAGGTCCTTGAGTACCAGAGATAATCTTCTCAAGTACTTGGTTTATTGCATATATTGGTATGCCTCTAATAAACTTACGATCCTTTGAACTGCTGCAGCCATATTTTAGCTGGAGAAAACAAAGTGTAAGTTATGCATCTGGTACAGTAGTAGTACTAAGTACATAGAAAAATGAGCAAACAGCCAATTTATTCAAAAATTAGACGCAAGTGTGCAACGTTGAATTAGACAATCTGAACACCTTGCTGGTCCAAGCTTCCAGTGTCCCCAAAAATGATTCTACCATGGCCATCTTATCCAAAGGACATTGAGAAATGAAACAGTCTGAACCTGTCCATATAACTGCGCAACCTTACACATTTCAGTTTTCATAGATGCTCTTTTGATTCTCAACAGATATAGAATTTTCTTGCTAAATAAACTATATTTGATAGGTTAATGTTGGATGATAAAAAAACTTTGATAGCTTGTGTAGCAATCAGTACAATCAAAACAGAAACAATGCGGAAGCTGCATTTCCATAATATTTGGTCTCCAAGTGATAGGACATATAAGAACAATTTCAGGACTATCCATAGCAGCTGCATTTTTGGAATATTTGGTATCTAAACTATATCTACACACCTCAAGTGGAAATTGTTTTACATGATAAGCACTAAGCAGGCAATAGAAAATCGATTGTCAGACCAAGTCAGGTGGGATCAATCACAAACCAAGAATCAAATTTCTTACATGAGATGATCAGAAAACAGGCTGAGTTTCCCCTCACACTCGTAGCTTGTCCAAAAATTCAGTCACTCCTCTGAAGCCTGCACATGACAAATTAGTACCTATTGAAAGATAATAAAACCATCAATTTATATTTGTGGCTCCTCTAAAAGTTAGAAAAAAATGTTTAAATGTTGCATATATATTCATTTGGATCTGAACCAAATAGACCAGAACTGTACCCATGAAAAGTAATTTAGAAAAAAATGCTTAAAAACATTTGGATCTGAACCAAATAGACCAGAACTGTACCCATGAAAAGTTATTTTCAGTTAGGCCGTTGCATTGAGTCCTTAACATTGCATTACTTGCATAACAGTACAAACCATATTGAATTCAGAAGCCATACAAGTCAACTTCAAAATTTTTCGTAGATCCTAATTAATTCAACCAAATTCAGAAACACCTGTTGAGATTTACCCAGTAACTACCAAAACCTGATGAGACTTCCTGCATGTCAGCCCTTTAAATCACACATGCCAGACTCTGTCTCGGTAGATGGATATAGAGGGCAGCACTAAGCCACTAACCTTTTTATTTTCATATTTTTCTCTTCAGAAGAAGAAATCCCAACATAGGGAAAAATGAAAACTGGTACAGGCCTTCAAGAGTACCTCTCCTCTCCGACAACTTCAAGATTGAACTTCCCAACAAATCTGTTCACCTGCAATTGATGATTGCTAGTGACCTCCTAATTATGGGTTGATAATCAAAATATATTAGATATTTCCTGTAAATAAATTAGATCTTTACTATAAACTATAAACAGTATAAAAGCTTAAGAGTACTTACTTCACAGACCCTCTTACACAGAGAAGGTAGCAATGACCTTATCAAATATATTATTTCATATTCTTTTACAGATATAATGAAAAAACTTTTTTTTTTTTTGGCTTTTACCAGCTAACAAACCTCATTGGAGGCACAAGCCATGCTACTTGCTCCACTGCAAATACTGTACACAACATATGGAGGAAATATTTTTAGGATGCTAAGAGGTTCTGCTAGCTTATGAACAGTGTAACCTTCAAAAACTGAAACGTGAGACATATAAGTCAGGATTTCAAAAAACAAGATTGGCATGAGGCAACTCCTTCTGATTCTTTTGACACACAACCTTAAAATTAACATGTGGATTCGACCACAAGTAGCATTTGCCATCATTTTTTTTATGAAAAAAAGAAAGGTACTGCAGAGCTATAGGATTGCCAATCTTATCAGCACCATCAATTTTAGGCAATTGTAGAACTCAACCAAGACACCCATGAAGTGCTACATTCCCTCGCAACCCAATTAAGAGTATGTTCTCGAAAGCCTAGCTTCCCAGCCATTATTAAATTGCATGAAGGGCTCCAAAATGAAGACTACTTGTCTTAACTTCATTTAATTGGCAAAAAATAACAGTTTTGCTATTCAATAAAAGGGAACAAACAGTAGCCCACCCTTGTATAAAGTGCAGAAAAAAAGGACAAGCTTCTTATTTGCACATGAACAAGCTTCTTATTCGCTATACTATGCGCCCGACTTTATAAAAACGCATGCTTAAGGCATTTCATCAAACCAAATTAGGACAGATGAACTTGAGTCATGGATGAACAACTATGATTATCAGATGGTGAATTCAGTACAGGTTCAGAGCACAATTTATACCTTGCAACAGCATGAGCAGTGTCAAATCCATCTGTATTGGCTAGGTCACTGAATCAATCCAACCATTTGAGAACGGGAAATAAATTTATGAAAGCAGTAGGTGGCATTCTGCTCACCAGTGGTCCGGTGCCCCTGGTCTGCCCGCCGGCGGCCTGGCCTGGACTGGTTGCTGACGGGACGGCGTCCTGGCCGGCGGCCGGCGGCCGGCGGCCGGCATCCTGGCTTCCTTCCCTGGTCGCGCTAGGGTTCGGCGTGTCGGGGCAGCCGCTGCTATGAAACAGGGGAGATCCAGCGGCACTCCTCGTACGACGGCGTAGGGGAAGTCCGGTGGGGCGCCTCGCACGAAGGGGAAGGGAAGGTCCAGCGGAGTGCCAGGATAAGGAAGAAGAAGGGAGAGGAGGTAGAGGGGAAACCGATCCACCAAACCTGGCCGCCGCCGCCGCCCGCCGCGTGCCAGGCGTAAGGCTGCGCGCCGGCGGCGTAGTAGAGCTGCATTGAGCAGCCCTCTCCACGTGCGCCTGCGGCAGCGGCACCACCCGACGTCGGGGAGGTGGATGACGCCATGGATGGCCGCGTGTGGAGGTGGACGACGACGGCGTGTTGCGTGTGATGTCACGAGGAGGAGGCGGCGGCGTCGCAGGCGGACGGGGGCGGAGGCGGCATTGTCGCGAGGAGGATTGCTGCTGCCGAGGGAAGCGCGAGCGTGGGCGTGGAGATGGAGGTGGTGGTGGATGCGTCGCAAGAATCACGGAGCGTGGGTTCCTTTCCTTTTTTACTCTTTTTTTTTCTACCGAGGGACGGGGAGTGCGCGAGCGTCGTTCGCACGTGTGGCCAGGAGCCACCTCAAATTTTTACCTCACGAAAAACGGCCTCATTTTCATCTTTTTATGTAGTATAAGACTACGAAACCAGTTTTTAACCTCCTTCCATTTTGGAAACTGCTTGTTTTTCCATCTTCGATGGTGGTTTTAATAAGAGAAAATTGGTTCCTTGCCCTAAAAAAAGTCCATGATCTATCTTATGGTGCCTAGCCTGAAGTTGTTTAAATCTTTATGGTCTAATAATTTTAATGCTTATCTGCACGCCACGGTTAATAAATTAATTAAAAAAACTAACCCGAGCCACGGGCGGTCCCGATCTCGGGCCTCGCTGGGCCTAATCGGACGCCGCAAGCTCGGGTTAGGGTTTGGAGTAGCCACCGCTGGATCTGCTTGTGGCAGGAGGGAGAGAGGAGCGGGCCCCATGCGCCCACCGCCACCTGCCGCGGGCGGATCCGTGCCGCCGCCGCCGCCACCTCGATCTACTCATGGCCATGCCGGCCGCCGCTTCCGCGGTGGATACGGGCGGCCTCCCGCCCCGCGTGATCTCGAGGCGGGCAAGAAGCCGATCGCCTTGGCCCGGGGAGCGAGGGAGCCGGTTTGCTCCTTTGCTATTGAGGGAGAGAGACGGAGAGTGGTGGAGCACGCGGCTCGGTAGAAGGCTAGGAGCGTGGCTTAGGAGGGGAGAGAGAGGGAGGGTGGATTGGCGAGTAGATAGGGTTTCAATATATACGAAGACAGATATCGGGCCTAGATTGGGTCCGATGAGCCTCGTTTTTTTGGGTGGCGGGCATTTAAGGTTGCCCGCCATGGTAAATTGAATTTTAGTTCTGCGGACATGTTAAGATGCCCGCCACGGTTAATGTCGAGTGTTTTTAAGGTGCCCTCCACGGAAAATGGCGGACAAATGTACCCCCACGGTAAATAAAAATGATCGCCACGGTTATTCAGGGGCATTAACCGTGGCGGGTGAGTGTGCCCGCCACGTAGATGTTTGGGGTAGTATCACATAAAATACATCTTGTACTAGTGGTGGTTTTGTTGACATGGCATATTAAAAGTTTACATATATAACCCCTATGTATCAAAGGTTGATCGCATAACCCCTTCAACTATAATATATGATATAATAGCCCTTAATGTATCTAATAATGTTCAAATAACCCCTCAGAGGGGTCTTGTAGGATTGTTTGGACACAATACATCCCACCACACTTATCTACATATCCATGCTTGCACGTCGACCCATTTGTTTTGACAACAGCATACCCATTTTCACCTTCCTACTCTCTATGCTGACTGGACACCTCGTGAGCAACACGCATTATTTTCTCTCTTGATCCACCTCTCGGCACGTGTCGATGGCATTGAGCTCATGCACCACGCCTGCACCCTTGTCATCGGGCCCTTCCCACCTCTTCCATCCAATTGTCATTTTGTTTTTAGGTAGCCATAGGAGAGGAAATCGAGAGGCAGTCGAGAATAGGCCTATATGCAAGTATGGGCGGTTAGGTCGATGTGGTGGGATACACTATTCAAACAGTCTTATGCCACCCACTGGGGTTATTTGAACACATTACAATATCAGGTTTTATAGTTGAGTTAAGGTGTTATGTGTAGACTTTTAGTATGCCACATGAAACCACCTTATAGGTTATTTAGACAGTTTTCAATAGATAAAGGGCTAGAATGCCTAGTTTTAAATGTGAGTGGTTGAAATAGACTTTTTCCAAATTTATCCATGGCAGGATATCAGTGCCCATCTTGCCATGCACATACGTATATGTACTCCTAATGACGTTCCACTAATGCTTCTATGTGGTCGAACTATCAACATCGATTAATTATAATAGATAAAAGAGCTTCTACTAGTAAATAAGCATCAAAATGAGTTCATCAAGATAGAAACAATTTTAAACTATGCACCATAAGATAGAGCATGATTCTAGAAAACAAAAATTGAAATTAGTTTCATAATTTTCCAAGGCAAAACAAATTTTCTATGAATTTTCTGAGATAAACTAAATTTTGGGATATTCAATTGTATTAGTTTTTCATGTAGAAATAGTTGGGCATACTTTTTGGAAAAAAAAAATATTTTATGAATCTTTGGATATTTCTGAAAAATAACTTCTAGTCTGATTTAACTCATTAACTTTCAACTTAGTCAGATTTACCCCTCAGATGTGGCGCCACATCAATAAAATAACCATCAAAACTACCCAATGTGAAAAACAAACGGTTTTCAAAGTTGACATGGGTAAAAAAATAGTTTTATAGTTGAAGGAGAAAAATCGGATGACTAAGATATTTACAAAATTGGATTTTTTTTCTCAGTTAATACCCGTAAACGATCAGAAGTGAACATAGCTAGAGAGCCGTTCGGCATTTTTCTTTTAAAAAATACAAAAACAGTTGTTCGCAAATTGTGTTCAGCGATATCTTTCCCGTCAGCTTATTTCAGGCTTCATGAAGTGCTGAAAACACAAAACCAAATGCACCTGACAACCGATGGAAACAAACCAAGGTAGAAGAAACTCCAATGCCATCTTATTTAGATCTAAATGAATGTAACACCTGGTTTTCCGAAGAATACCAAGCGTTAACCATATGTGTGCCTAGGATGTCCACACGACACATATAGCAACAAAAATGGTAAAATGTCGGCAATGCTTTATTACATAGCGAAACTTATTTACATCAACTTACATATATATCAGAGTACAACGGAAACTACTTTTAATCTTATGTCTTCGGGTCTCCATACTCCACAGGGACGGTTGACTGGGGGAGCACTCGCCTAGTACTCATGGACCTCCAAAGGAAACTCTTCATTTGCACCATCATCTGGTACCCATCCGGGATTTTCATTGGTGAAACAACAAGCGTCAGCTCACCATGCTCAGCAAGTATAACATGAGGGGATGCAAGGCTCAAAGGCTAGACACGGTTTAACTGCGATAAGCATTTTAGTTGGTCATATTTTATTTATTGAACCTATATTGCTAGGTTATGCTTAGGGCTCCCATAAGAGTATATATCATTAGCATCATCGATTTGTCATCATCAAGCTTCATCATCATCCGAACCATCCATAGAACCATCTATCTCGAAAAGGATCCAGCCGCCGCGACCGCGAGCACGGCCGATATATCGCTTTGATCAAACTCGCTGCAGAGGTGTACACTTTCACCTTGAGCCGTGATTGCCCATTGCCCGAGGTGGCCGGCCTCTTGACTCACTTCCAAGGTAAGTCGGCAGGATCACTACGGGCCTTTCACTAGTCTCTCTAACAAGCTAGTAGCCGCTAGGTTTCAACGGCTAGGCGAATGGAGGCCCCTTCAAGACCGGCACACCCCGACGCCAGTACCAAAGACACGCCTTGACAGCAAGGAAGCCATTCTAGAACCGAGGTCCCCTTTTATTGCTGAATAAATTCAAGAACTACTAAACAATATTAGAGAGTGCTAGTTATACGACTAAGGTCGTGCCCACTTTGACACTCAAGGTCAGTCATCTTTCCCCGGGTTGCCGCTTTAAGATTCAAATTTTCACGAGGGCAAACTAGAGCACCCAAAAGGCCCAATGCTCTAGCTCCCTTCTTTCCATATTGGTCAAAAGCATCTTATGTCCATGTCACTCAACATCATCATCTTGATCATTGATCCATATGTCATTAATCAAAGTTAACATTATATTATTTGGTGATTGCAAGCTAAGCAAAACTAACCATATGCATGAACCCATGGTGATCAAGGAATAAAGGATATCAAAAGTACTAGGTAAATCCTTAGCATCGCCGACACATGCATATGAAAGTGATTAAATGGTTACCGGGTAATCAAGGAAACTCATGTTAAACTTGCCTCCAATGTTCGCTCCAACTTTCTAGCTTTTCCTTCAGATCCTTCCTCGTGATAGCTCTTCTATCGATAGCAACAATCATCACAAGCACCTGAACAAACCCTAGAAACAGTACACCAATCATTACAAAATAATATATAGAGGTTTGAAAGCCGCATTTAATTTGTTCTACGATCGTGGTGCGATAAGCTAACCAAAACAGGAGGCACGCATTAAAAGGTGTGAGAGTTGAAGGGTATATATGGAAACAATTGGATTTAGGTTTGCAATGTGGATCGGGATTAAAAAGCATATTGTGACAAAAGGGCATGATATTTGGATCAATGGATAGCTAAGGGGCAAGATGGCAAACAAAGGCATTAGCGTAGATGTTGGCATGGTAGGAGCAGCGCATAGCAATGCTTATACCTGTAATGTTGTGGTGCATATGGCCAAGAAAACTTGTAGATATGTGTGTGACTTTATGGTATACATTGTGGTCAAATGGCATGACTATTGCTGCAGAGATTCAACGGAACGTGCATGCCAACCGACATCAGCGCCGCTGAGGGACAGCAGGGACAGCGAAAGTGCAACATAGGGATATATCTCTTTCACATTTGATGCTATGGCCATGAAACTTTGTAGAGGCATGTGCAACTATATAGATGATATTATATCCAAAGGGTTCGACATATGGTTTGTTGGATCAATGGGGAACGAGATTGTAAAAACAGGGTGGGCTGCTGTGTTGGACAGGAGGGGTAGCAGGAACTTTGTCTCGATATCTCGGCCATCATGGTTTGGAGAGCCAATCAAACCTGTGGGATCATGTTCCAGGATGTTTTGAACAATTAGGTTGAAGGGCTTGATGGTTTGACAGCGGATTAGCAGAGAACGCCAAAACCACTTGAGTTGTAAACTGCCAGGGCAGCAGGAACAACAGCACGGGATGATGATATCTCTAGTTTCTCAACTCCCATGGATAAACCCTTTACAGAGGTGTGTTCAAGGACGTTATCTACATCTACACCAAAGGGTTTGCTGATCCATGCCACGAAACAGCGAGGAACGCCAATTCGAAAGCAGCGCAACGCTGGCCGCAAGGACAGCAACACATATCATGGGTAAACTTCATCGGGGATCAACCGTGACATCATCTAAGGTACTTGATATGCAGCAAGGGATAGGTAAACAAGATGGGGATGATGATGGGGTGTTCTCACCATGGGGATGGCGTGGTGGATCGATCGGACGCATAGACGACGACCGGGCGATGACGTTGTGGTGTGACGGGCTTCCTTCTTGCGTTCGGTTGATCGGGGCAGCCATGGGGAAGGAGGAGGAGGTGCAGGGGCGTCCCTCCTCTGTTCTTGGCGTGGGAAATGAAGAGGGAGGCGTGAGGGGCTGTGGGGGAGTATATATGAGGGGTAGGGGATGGGAGGCGAAGGGGTGGGAAGCCAAGGGGTCAACACTTGATATTTTCATGTTTTGGTTGATATTTTTGTGAAATATGTGGAGGGCTGCCAAGGGGTGACGTGGGAGAGGGAGAGGAAGAGTTAGAGGGCTGGTTGGGCTTCACTTTGGATCACAAGGGAGAGGAGGATGGTTGGGCTTTGATCCAAGGTGTGGGTTAAGGCACGGTTTGGACCCGATTCGGCCCAACGCGACGATAGAGTTATAGGGCTGGTTTATTGTGGTATTTTGGGTTGTAGGCTTTGCTCAAGACAAGAAGAGGTAGAGATTAAAGGGTGCATTGAAATATTTCCCAAGGTGAGCAAAGGAGTGAAAAGAATAACTCTATTAGAAAGAAGGAACAAAGTTAGGGTTTGTGAGAAGATTAAAGATTGACAACCCATAAAAAGCTTTTCGAACATGGATCAAGGAATATGGTTTCCAAGAATTTGATCATGGTTTTGAGGTTATGGAACATTGGTCAAAAATCAAGAGAGATATGATTTGGATTAAGCCCTATACGGATTTGAAAACATTTAAACTCATTTTCCATAGAAAAACACTATGCAAAGGCATGAAATGCAACAAAATAATCTAGTTAGTTATAAAAATTTAGAAACACACATTTTCACTATCTAAAATGTCAACAACTTAACTAAGTTGATAAATTTTAGAAAATAATAAAATCATTTGTTGTCATTTTAGTGTTTTTCTAAGTCATATCCCAAAATAGAAAGTTTTGGGGTATGACAAACTACTCCTTAAATGTAATCTCGTCCCGAGATTCAGAGAAGAGGCATTCATTACAAAGAACCAAATCACACATGGACACCATAACAAAACAATCAACCGTGTAAGAACACACTAAAAAGATGTTTTCCTTAATCGAGCACACTAGCACAAACCTTAACATCGTTACTAGCGTAAAAGACACTTGGGTAAAAACTTCCTATAACAGGCTTAGGTTTGGCGAGCTTGAACTCTTCAATCTCCATGGATGCTTCCTAATGATGTAGAGTCTTCAACTTCATATCCATCTTTGTAGATCTTGACAAAGCGAGGGGCTTACGATAAAGAGATTTTTTTTTTTCCACAAAGCATCAAGGATAAAGAAGTTAAGATTTGTTTATACCAAAATAAGTTTATAAAAACGACCATTTCTAACTAGGCCGAAGGCCCTACAAATAACACCGCTTTGATACCACTTTTGTAACACCCGGTTTTCCGAAGAATACCAAGCGTTAACCATATGTGTGCCTAGGATGTCCACACGACACATATAGCAACAAAATGGTAAATGTCGAAGCAATGCTTTATTACATAGCTTAAACTTATTTACATCAACTTACATATATATCGAGTACAACGGAAACTACTTTTAATCTTATGTCTTCGGTCTCCATACTCCACGTGGGGTTGATCGGGGAGCACTCGCCTAGTACTCATGGACCTCCAAAGGAAACTCTTCATTTGCACCATCATCCGGTACCCATCCGGGATTTTCATTGGTGAAACAACAAGCGCCACTCACCATGCTCGCCAAGTATAACATGAGGGGATGCAAGGCTCAAAGGCTAGACACGGTTTAATCGCGATAAGCATTTTAGTTGGTCATATTTTATTTATTGAACCTATATTGCTAGGTTATGCTTAGGGCTCCCATAAGAGTATATATCATTAGCATCATCGATTTGTCATCATCAAGCTTCATCATCATCCGAACCATCCATAGAACCATCTATCTCGAAAAGGATCCAAAGCCGCCAGGACCGCGAGCACGGCCGATATATCGCTTTGATCAAACTCGCGACGAGGTGTACACTTTCACCTTGAGCCGTGATTGCCCATTGCCCGAGGTGGCGGCCTCTTGACTCACTTCCAAGGTAAGTCGGCAGGGGATCACTACGGCCTTTCACTAGTCTCTCTAACAAGCTAGTAGCCGCTAGGTTTCAACGGGCTAGGCGAATGGAGGCCCCTTCAAGACCGGCACACCCGACAGCCAGACCAAAGACACGGCCTTGACAGGCAAGGAAGCCATTCTAGAACCGAGGTCCCCTTTTGCGCCGAATAAATTCAAGAACTACTAAACAATATTAGAGAGTGCTAGTTATACTACTAAGGTCGTGCCCACTTTGACACTCAAGGTCAGATCGCTTTTCCCCGGGTTGCCGCTTTAAGATTCAAGCCCTTACGGAGGGCAAACTAGAGCACCCAAAAAGGCCCAATGCTCTAGCTCCCTTCTTTCCATATTGGTCAAAAGCATCTTATGTCCATGTCACTCAAGCTCCCCAAATAACCGCCCCTCGTGGAGTATGGAGACCAAGACATAAGATTAAAAGTAGTTTCCGCTTGTACTCGATATATATGTAAGTTGATGTAAATAAGTTTCGCTATGTAATAAAGCATTGCTTCCGACATTTACCATTTTTGTTGCTATATGTGTCGTGGTGGACATCCCGGGCACACATATGGTTAACGCTTGGTATTCTTCGAAAACCGTGTGTTACACCCGCTAAGCTTTCTAGCAAAGTCGGCTAAGCCGACCTGGCCAAGTTCCTCAAAAGCAATAACAGACTTCACCATTGCGTTTCTCTCGTCGCGCTAATCGAAAAACATATATGGTTTGCCTCATTTGGAGTCCGATGAATTAATTATGAATTTCGAGATTTCAAATTTAATTTTATATGCCGCCGGCTTAGCTGAGTTGGATGGCCAGCCTAGCCGCTTTTCTACCTACAAGACGGCTTAGCCGACCCCTCCGTGCAGCTAAGCTGACCCTCGGGCGCCAGGCACTTCCCACGCCGTGAAAGTCGGGTTTAGCTGACTTGCCTGTCGGGCTGCCGACTTGACCTCGATTCCAAACCGATTTTGGCGCCTAAATCGTGTTTTTGGGTAGTTTTAAGAGTTGGAAATGTTCTCGTGGTTGTTTCCTAAGGGGATAAGACTACCCGCCCTCTATATATTGAGAGGTTCACGGCCGATTTGATCCCATCTACCCAAATTGACAAAAACACAAACATGTCTCTCTTTTACCCTAATTTTGCTATCTTTTAACCCTCTATCTTGCTGTCCGACGAAATTTCTCCATGTGATTCGCGTTCTCTAGGTAACCTTGCTGATCCTAGAAGACCCTTCGCGTGCATCCTCCCGACGGATCCTTCCGGAGGCTGTTCCGGCTATATCTCGCCGAGGGCGAGCTCTACATCGGTCCTATCGATCTCTAGATCTGTTCGATCGATTACGCCACGTTCCTTGCTGTTGTTGCAGGTTGTTTGCAACCTCTAGGACGCTCAAAGCCCGCTGGTGTGTTGGCGCCAACCCGCTTTTTGTGTCAACATACTTTTTTGGCGACCACGGGCGAAGAGTTGCTTCGCCTCTACTTTGCAGCCGAATCTATCTGCCCTAGCCATTATTCTTAATTGATCTACTATTTGTTTCGCCTGATCTACGTACAGCTTGGCGTGAAAGCCGGGTGCTGGTTTTTCTCCCGTCATTTAACGCAAATCGGACACTAAGGCCGATTGGTTTTTGACGTGATTGCCACGGCCTCTCACTGAACTACGGATCTGTTGCCTTTGCATCGGGAGTAATTGCAATTCACGGAGTCCGAATCAAAGTAGCATTATAGGTCGTCATCACGTGGAGGGCTTCTTGCATCAAAATCTCTGTATTTGCTGCCCCGAGGTGAACGTACAAGTGGTGTAGATATTTATCATCAGGATCCGTTACATATATTGGTGGGCATAGTATCAGACAATTATTACCAGAAACATTGGAGGCATCTTTGCTCAATATATAAAATAATATGGACGGATATCAGAATACTACACCGCGCTCCACGTCTAAGGTACAACTTGCAAATGCATCTCGTGAATATAATAATTATTTTGCAAATAATATAAATTCTCATGTTGATGTTGTTAGTCATAATGATAATAGATATGTTGCATCGACCGATACTTTTATTAATGCTCCTCATTATACACATCATGATTATGAATATTATGGTAAAGAGCCGATGTTTGCTGAAAATTCGCTTTGAGTTTTAATTCTTCTAGCAACATGCAACATGTAAATCCATATTCATCGGCTGTAAGCTCACAATATGTGGTTCCATCACAAGTCGAAAGCGATGAATGAGAGAATTGGCTATGATAATACTAATTATTTTGCCAATTACTCTCAAAATTCAGCACCTTATGCCAATGCTTATTCTCATAATTCGGCTTCATATGTTGCTCCTAACTTAAGCCGAATTAATAAAAATTCAGCAAGGCGTGTTAATGATAATACTCACAATTCGGGCTTCATATGTTAATACTAATTCTAGCCGAATCGATAAGAACTTAGCAAGATATTCCCAATCAGATCTTGCTGAGCTAAAAGGTGCATTGTTAGAGTTTAAAACAACGCTTCAAAAGCAGAATGAAGATTTCTTTCAGAAATGCATTGGGAATATAAGAAAGAAAGAAAAGTTGCATGCTTCCTCGTAATCGGCTAAGCCGACTTTTAAAGTTGGCTGAGCCGACACGCCTTCTGTGAACCAACTACTCCGCTTTGAATCGCCAAGCCGACTTTTCATCGGCTAAGCCGATTGCCTCTCGCCGCCAATCCAAATTGGTCTCTTCAAATCCAAACCGATAAGACCAGTTTAGGAGGAGATGCACATTTGTTATCTTGCAGTAAGGCGGTTTGCATGACTGAAACTCCGTGAGATAAAAGAAGGTCAGAATATGTCGAAAACTCTTTAGGAGATCGCACAAAAAGAGGTTAAAATTGTTGTTAATTCATCGCCGCTCAGCCGACTTTCAAGTCGGCTGCCGCCACGCCTGCCGGAGATGTCCAACACAAACCATCAATCCGCCATGCCGATCCTCTCTGCTAACAATGCCAAAGTCGCCAGCCGATCGCCAACTAGCCGAGCCGGCCGCCATCCCTGATTCGGGCGCAGAAATAGCCAAGCCGACCCATGGGCCAGCCAGTGCTAGGTGCCCTCGGCCGGAGTCGGGCCGAGCCGCCCTCCAGCGCTAAGCCGGGCCGATGCCGCCGCAACGCTGCGACCAGGCCCAAATGGCTAAGCCGGATCCGTGAGGCAGCTAAGCCACCGGAGAAGATAAAATTATTGTTGCCGTGGAACAACCCAATGGGCCGTGTCGACTTCCGAGTCGGGCTAAACCGTTCCCCGTTGTTTCGATGTTTCCGCAGGTATTTCGTAGGACTTCGCCGCTACCATCGCCGCTACGTGGCATCGAGGTGCCGAAAAAGCCCGAGGAGGAGATCACCGGCGTTGGAGAGGGCAATACGATTCCATCCAAGGGTATTGCTAACGATGAGTTGACCATTGGGAGCAGAACCTTGGTAAGGACACTCTTCGTCGCTGATGTGCAAGGTACAAGTATTTTACTAAAATCCCCATCCAATCATATTATTTCAATTAATGCATCTATTAGTGATATTCTTGCTAGTAGTATTAAGTGGTCAATTGAGGGAGGTATTTTTACTTGTTAATAATAATATTAAAAATTCAGATTGCATCGGCCTACACGTTGTCTCCAATTGGAAGGCCGATGACAATATTTTGTCAAAGTTAAAGCTTTCTAATGTCGGTAGCTTTACTTTGTTTAAGATCAATTCATACTTGGTCCCAAATGAAATATAAATTTTGCAATTACTTTAGGCTTTATGATTCGAGGCCAAGATTGAAAGATGTTATTCATGCCAATGTTTGCTCCACGATCAATTTTAAAACATCCTCGCAGGAAAGATAATTGCAAAGGTGTGGCCGAATGGATTGATGTCAAATCTGATCCTTTTCGCTTAAGCATTGAAGCCGATTTCACAAGAAAATCAGCTTAAGAAATTAATGCTCACCTTTTGACTCTATTAGTTGTGATCATGTCTTTGATATATTGCTAAAAAATAAATTTATTAGAAACATTGATCACGATGCTTTGCTATCAATCGTAAATTTAGAAGAGCTTACATATTGCAATTGGTGTAATTCATTTGATCATAATACTTATAATTGCAATATGTTTCATCATGAGATCCAATCGGACATTGATAATGGCCAATTGAGATTTTTGAAGCTTTCAACAAATGGACCGATTGGATTCAATCGGTCTTGATGGCAAAATGGTTTTCGAATCGGGCTTGCATTAGCCGATTCACTTAAAGCTCAAGGCTCCAATGCCCATGAGAAAGATGCGAGTCCTCAAGTGAAAATAAGAATGTTGTCGATGAATTGCAAGTTGAAGATGTTTCAAAGGATAGCAATGTCACCCAATTTCAGAAGACACCGGGGCAGATGAAATTTCTCCATCTCCAACAAAAGCCGATTGATTCCATTGAGCAAGGGGAATCGGGCCGAGATCCTTCTTTGGAGCATGTCTATCAAGATGAAGAAAAGGAGGATGCTCATAAAGCTAATGGAGGCAAAGGACATGACAAGGTAAAGAGCAATAGAAGGCGAAGCTTAGCTTCGAGGAACTCCTAGCTAAATATAAAAAGATAGGGGAAGCCAATATTGCTAATCGATCAAAAAGGGTCCAGCCATCGAAATTGCCTCAAAAGCGCCGAGTCTCCGTAACGAAATTGGCAAAGAAAAGTATATGCTCCATCATATTTCAAGCCACAATACATAGAGGATGCAGCTCCAAGACATTCAAGGAATTATCATCTTATAAAACCGCTTTGATCAAAATCGGTCCGAGCTCTTCCAAAGAAGAAAGTGGTAAAGCAAGTTTACCGCGTGAAATATGATGGCGAAAAGAAAAAAATCAGATCTGAATGTCACCATTGAAAAGCCGATTACATTGTTGAAAAAAATCTGGCTATCAATGGCAAAAGAAGTGGAAAAATCATCTATTGATATTGTAGGTGCCAAATCTGAACAAAAGAAGATGAAAGTGCCAAAAACAAGAAAGAGTTGCCGCTGTCCAAAACAAAACAAAACCGAGATGCTCAATTGGTTTACCGGCGGGCAAGAAAGAAAGTTGCAAAAGCTTAGTGCGAGAAGCTGAGAGGAAAAGGCTTAGCATGGGTTCCTAAAAGAAGTATTCAAACTCAAAAGGATGATGCTCAAGAAATTGTTGCAGCAAAAGCAAAGGAAAGAAGGAGATTCAAGAAACAATTTCCAAGTTGGAAATTTTCACGTAACCATCAAGATCATTGGTCATGGCATCATCCATATTCTCTGCCTATGCCTATGTGGAATTCATCCTATGGTATGTATGGTTATCCCTCATCTTTTTATTTTGATCCTTGGTATGGGTCTTTATATTATGGAGGGTTGCCAAATTATTATGCTCATCAATGATCAAAAGCGAAATATTTCTATTCTGGTTATGCATACTGCGTGTGGATGAATTCATATGGCCGATACTTTGTTATCGCCCTTAGCATGCAACATAGCCGATGAATTACAACCATCGTGCTATTGGAAAAGCCCCCTATGGAATTTTACTTTGATGACTTTAAGACCCGGGGCAAAATATATATGAAGATTAAAATTAGCCGATTATTTATGCATCTTTAATCATGGCCTTTTCATCGAATTTGGCCGATTAAATATGTTAATCGTGCTTTCTAGTTATTTACATGAATCAGCTGATAAGCTACATGCATACATGCATGCATCGGCTGATAGTTACACATACGTCTGAATGTATGAATCGGCTCATAGCAACATGCATGTATCTCAAGGATTTTCGGGATGATTTGATCTTCGGTTTAGCCTCCAGGGGACATATATATATGCATGCATGCACGTGGGCAACATATACACATTGGCTATGAGATGAAGATTAATTTTAAAAAAGAGAGATGGACATCATCGGCTTGGCTGATTGGTCAACATGCCAAGCCGGCATGCTTGTTGTGCTGCCCAACCAGCTTAGCCGGTTTGAAATCGGCTAGGCCGGTTTGCATCTACCTATTTTTGGCCTTGCTATATCGACAGGTTTATCGAAGTGTGCATGGCGTGATTATTAAGAGGCTAAAGACTTGGTTTGGGAGCCGACGTGCTGCTGCATGCTGAACTGTCTGGCCGATTGACTCATCGGCCTGGCCGATTAACCTGCTGCATGCACTGTCCAACTGGCTTGGCTGGTTTGGGAACGGCCAGGCCGAATTCCTGCGTGTCAACAAGAACCGCTCAGCCGACTGTTATAGTCAGCCGCCGGTTGGCAGCAAGTAGGCAGCCAAGCCGGGTTTGCGCTGGCCAG
Organism: Hyparrhenia diplandra; assembly: GCA_015847255.1. Lineage (NCBI taxonomy): Eukaryota > Viridiplantae > Streptophyta > Magnoliopsida > Poales > Poaceae > Hyparrhenia > Hyparrhenia diplandra. The sequence goes on along the minus strand of JADLZK010004445.1, from coordinate 13,030 downwards.
GCCGAAAGTGCCCAGGCCGCCTGCCAAGTGAAGCCGCCAAGCCGGCATCTAACGCCAAGCCGGGCTGTCAGGTCAATGCTGGTGGTGCAACCGCCAAGCCGGGTTTGAGTCGGCTAGGCCGAGTCCCCTGGTTGTTGTGGGGGTGTGAATCGCTACACCGGCTATGCTAGTCGGGTCAAGCCGATTTTCCATAAACTAGTTCAAGCAACTGGACTAAAAATATTTTAAATTGGTCTATTTCAATTCTTGGTAAATGTAGCACCGATTTAGAAGACTAGAAGACTCCTTTATTGAACTTTTTGCAGGATCCAAGCTCTACAGCTGACAAGTATTTGGCGGAGTTTGTATAACGACGAACTCTATCAAAGGATCGCCAATGATTTGTTGCTGAAGCACCTGAAATCTGATCAAGCTTATTAAAAAGAAAATTGAAGATAATCCAAGAAGGTAGCATGAAGTCTTGTCGGAAGCTTTGTGGGCTCATCGCATATCGAGATAAAAAACAAAAGCTTGTGCTGCGAGAGCCTACAACAAGAAAGTGGCCGATGTTTTAACACGCCCTTAGAATAAAAAATGGCCGATGTTTTAACATAAGCCCTTAGCCGCTAAACAGCCGGCGTGGTGGGCATCGTTGTCGTTTGGTTTTTCTTGTGTTTTCGTGTTCATGCACTCTTCACCAAAACAGGGGGCATATGTTGACACTCAAAATTGTCCAAGGTGATTTTGGGCGATAAATAAGTTACAATGGTAATGGACATAATCGAGGTCAAGTGGCACCGCAAACGAGCAAGAAATCATACGGAGAAGACGGCGAGCCACGCGGAGAGCGGCCCACTCGGATTAGTTGGGTCCTCAAAATTAGGCTAAGTTGGGTCCCCAAACTAGCTTAGCCGGGTTCTCAAACCGGCTAAGCCGCTTGGCCCCTGAAACCAAATTAGCTTTCTAGCAAAGTCGGCTAAGCCGACCAGGCCAAGTTCCTCAAAAGCAAGAACGGACTTCACCATTGTGTTTCTCTCGCCGCTGATCGAAAAACGTATATGGTTTGCCTCATTTGGAGTCCGGATGAATTAATTATGAATTTCGGAGATTTCAAAATAGAATTTTTATATGCCGGTCCGGCTTAGCCGAGTTGGATGGCCAGCCCGGCCGTTTTCCACCTACAAGACGGCTTAGCCGACCCCTCCGGGCAGCTAAGCTGACCCCGGGCGCCGTGCACTTCCCACGCCCGTGAAAGTCGGCTTAGCTGACTTGCCTGTCGGCTAAGCCGACTTGACCCTCGATTCAACCGATTTACGCCTAAATCGTGTTTTGGGTAGTTTTAAGGGTTGGAAACGTTCCCGGTTGTTTCCTAAGGGGATAAGACCACCCTCTCTCTATATATTGAGAGGTTCACGGCCAATTTGATCTCATCTACCCAAATCGACAAAAACACAAACATGTCTCTCTTTTACCCTAAATTTGCTATCTTTTAACCCTCTATCTTGCTGTCCGACGAATTTCTCCATGTGATTCGTTGGCGTTCTAGGTAGCCTTGCTGATCCTAGAAGACCCTTCGCGTGCATCCTCCCCGGACGGATCCTTCCGAGGTCGTTCCGGTTATCTCGCCGAGGGCGAGCTCTACATCGGTCCTATCGATCTCTAGATCTGTTCGATCGATTACGCTTACGCTTCCTTGCTGTTCTTACGGTGTTGTTTGCAACCTCTAGGGCGCCCAAAGCCCGCAGGAATATGGCACGAGGAAGACGGGCGGGCGTGGAGGAAGATGGCACGCGGAAGACATACGGCGCCGGATCAAGGAAGACGGCGCGCTGGGGAAAGATGTACGGTGCGGAAGAAGACGGCGGCAAGCCAAAGACGGGCGATCGAGCGGTTGGGCCCGGCGCTGATGCATGAGGAAGACGGGCGCCCAAGCGTGGAGGAAGACAAAGGGGCGAGGGGGAGCGGCGGCATCGGGTGGTCACCGCGGGTCGGGATGAATGAATCGGCATGGCGGCGAGGATTTGGGCATGGATCGATGGGGCGCGCGGAGGAGGAGGAGGAAGAAGGAGAACTAGCCGCATATATATACCAGACCTTTAGTCCCGGGTGCTTCCATGACCCAGACTAAAGTGATTTTTGGCGGGCGCGAAAAAGCAGCGCCACCTTCAATCCCGGGTGGATCCACCGGGAGTAAAGGTGGGCTGCGCGTTTTGGCTTCCCTGCCATCACCCGTAAGTTTTTGCTTATTTATTTATTTTTTTTTTATATAATATGCAGAGAGTTGTTAATTGCCTAGTAAATAAAATATTAGTCAAAAATTACAAAAATAAATTTTGGACCTGGTTTTGCATTTATGTACACAAGAAAAATCTATAACATAAACGCTTTTGTTTTACTGTATAAATATTTAATATAGTGAAAATAATAATCACAATTTTGACCATGCAAAAAATACCTGTTAATTAAAATCATTAAAAATGTTGCTTTTTGACCAGAAATTAGTTTTCACATCTTATTAACGTAGATCATTTGGTTTTTCATCACACATTCTCCACATATGAAATCCACTGTCAAGCAGAAAAATAGTTCATTTAAATCGTAGGAAATATGAAAACACAATAGAATTAAAAATCTTAAGTCACAATTATTACATAGTAATAGTTCTAATACGTCACACTATCAAGCAGGAACAGTAACGAACGTCCTCCTTATGTATGTCCCTTGGTTATGATCTCGCCGTAACCATGGAGTGTCCTCACCATTTAGCAGGATACTTGGGTCACTCTTCACTGTGAAGGGCGAAAATCCGTCATTCTTTTCATAATATTCTGACATGTCAAACCTGTCCTCAATTCCCACGATGTTTCTTTTCCCTGAAAGAACTATGTGACGCTTTGGCTCATTGTCTGAGATGTTGGTTTTCCCTTTCTTTGGTTTGGTGGACATGTCCTTCACATAGAACACTTGATTCACATCCTTGGCTAAGATAAATGGCTCGTCTCTGTACCCAAGATTGTTGAGGTCCATTGTTGTCATTCTGTACTGATGGTCAACTGTTACCCTGCCTCTGGTCACCTTCACCCATTGGCATCGAAACAAAGGGAGCTTAAAATAAGGTCCATAGTCTAGTTCCCATATCTCTTCTATGTGGCCATAATATATTTCCTTATTCCCATTTGGGTCTATGGCATCTATGTGGACACCACTGTTTTGATTGGTACTCCTTTTATCTTGGGCTATCATGTAAAATGTATTGCCATTTATCTCGTACCCTTTGAATGTCAGGATATGCCAAGATGGTTCCCTAGCCAACAAGTACAGTTGCTCATCAATACTCTCATCAACCTAACATTGTTTTCGCAACCAACCGCCAAAAGTTTCCATGTGCCGACGCGTAATCCAGGCTTCAATCATCCTCGAAGTATCGCATACAATGTCCTTGTGTATCTCGATATACGGATCCACCAATATAGAGTTTTGTAGAACTATGTAGTGTGCTTTATGAAAATAATCATCCTCCATGCCAATATATGATTTCTTTCCTAGTGTACCCTTTCCACTTAGTCTTCCCTCATACCGTGATTCGAACACCAATAGGGTTGAGGTCAGGAATAAAATTAACGCAAAACTCAATGTCCTCCTCTCTTCTATAGCCCTTGGCAATGCTTCCTTTGGCCAAGCACGGTTGTCAACATATTTCTTCAGGACTCCCATGAGCCTCTCAAAGGGGAACATGTTGTGTAGGAACACAGGACTGAGAATACTAATCTCTTTTGACCAGTGAACTAGAAGGTGTGTCATGATATTACGAAAGGATGGCAGAACACCGACTCAAAGCTAACAAGACATTGGACCACATCCTTCTATAGCTTAGCTAGATCCGTTGGATTGATTGCCTTCTGAGAAATTGCATTGAGGAATGCACATAGCTTCATGGTGGTTAATCATACATTTTGAGGTAGAATCCCTCTCAATGCAACAGGAAGCAATTGCATCATAAGCACGTGGCAGTCATGAGACTTTTAGGAATTTCTTCTCTGGCACATTTATTATACCCTTTATATTTGAGGAGAATCCAGATGGGACCTTGATGCTGCTTAGGCATTCGAACATGCTTTCCTTCTCTTTTTGCTAAGAGTGTAGCTGGCAGGACTTAAGTAATGGCGTCCATCATCTGTCTTCTCTGGATGCAGGTTGTCTCGTTCTTTCAAACACTGCCGGTGTTTGTCATTACTACTAGCGTGTCCTTAGGCTTCCCATACACACCCATGAAGCCTAGCGAGGTTGACACAAAGATTCTTCGTCAGTGCGTCATGTCGATCACGCCAAGGACCTCTAGGACTTGCCAATAAGGTAGCTCCCAAAATATAGACTTTTTCTTCCACATTGGTGCGCGTCCGTTAGCATCCTTTGGAGCAGGTACGCTGCCGGGACCCTTTCCAAACACTACTTTCACATCCTTCACCATATTGAATACATCCTCACTTTGCTATGGTTGTCGGGCTTTGTTTGATGATCTCGCCTTACCTTTAAAATGCTTGCCTTTCTTTCTTAGGGGGTGATTCGTTGGAAGAAATCGACGCTGGCCCATGTACATGACCTTTCGACATTTTTTTAAGAATATACCTTTAATGTCATTGAAACTGTACGTGCATGCATTATATCCCTTGTTTGACTGTCCTGAAAGATTACTAAGAGCAGGCCAATCATTGATTGTAAAGAACAACAAGGCTTGTAGGTTAAAGTGTTCCTGTTTGTACTCATCCCATACACGACGCCCTCACGCTATTCTACAAAAGTAGAAGTTCGTCAACCAATGGTCTCCGGTACATATCAATGTAGTTGCTAGGTTGCTTTGGGCCTTTGATGAGCACCGGCATCATAATGAACTTTCGCTTCATGCACAACCATGGAGGAAGGTTGTAGATACATAGAGTAACAGGCCAAGTGCTATGACTGCTACTCTGCTCCCCGAAAGGATTCATGCCATCTGTACTTAAAGCAAACCTCAAGTTTCTTGCATCATCTGCAAACTTGGGGAACTTTCTGTCGATTGTCTACCTTACTGTCTTCTTTGTGCCATCGTTTTGAACAAACGTTTCAAGCCTAGTATTATAGGAGCATACCACATCACCTTGGAAGTGATTCTCCTTTTGGGACATTGTCCGTCAACATCACCGGGGTCATCTCGCCTGATCTTATATCACGATGCATGGCATAATGGGCATTCATCCAAATTCTTGTACTCCTCGCCGTGGTAGAGGACGCAGTCATTAGGACACGCATGTATCTTCTGGATTTCTAATCCTAGAGGGCAAAGGACCTGTTTTGCTTCGTATGTAGTGGCGGGCAATTCGTTATCCTTTGGAAGCATCTTCTTTTGGATATCTAGTAACTCCCCAAATCTCTTGTCTGATACACCATTCTTTGCCTTCCATTCCAGCAATTCTAGTGTGGTACCCAACTTTTTTTGTCCATCTTCACAAGTCGGGTATAGCAAAATCTTGTGATCCTCTAACATGCTCTCGAACTTGATCTCCTCCTTTTCACTTTTGCATTTTCTCTGTGCATCACGGATGGCCTGACCAAGATCATGAGCGGGCTCATCTTCTGCCGCTATCTCTTCTTCAGCTGCCCCCATTATAGTATCACCAAAGGCATCATATTCAGCAAAACCATGAATAATATTGTTGTTGTCACCCCCTTCTTCTTCATCATCTTCTTCCATTATAACACCGCGTTCTCCGTGCTTAGTCCAACAAATATAGTTTGGCATGAAACCCGACGTAAACAGGTGTTCGTGAAGCACCTTTGAGCAAGAATAATCCTTCTCATTCTTGCATAAGACACATGGGCAGCACATGAAACCATTCCGCATGTTTGCCTTGGCCACATTTATGAAATCATGCACACCCATAATGAACTGTGGGAAGCGCTGTCAGCATTGTACATCCATTGCCGGTTCATCTGCATTACATGACGTACACCACATCAAAAACTTTTAATAACCCATATTACACAACATGCATAATTAGTAGTTAATTAAAAGAACCAAAATATCCATCAATCAACATGATTAATTAATATCCTACGCTACACAGCTATTTCACTCTAAAGCATTAATTTATTCAAGCCTAGATACAATGTACGCAATCCCAAGTCGCACTAAACAATCTAAACCTACAATGCACTTCAGCGAAAAAAAGGATTTCCACGACTAATTCCAACTAAAAACGGACAAATCATCGATGGGCTTCTTCTGCTGGCTCACTACCTCATCATCCACACTTGCACTCTCATTAGCCGCCTTAGCTGCCTGCTTTGCAAGATATTTTTCGACATGCTTAACATACTCTTCCTCCCAGTACCAACCGCTACATGTTCCAGTGCCATCCCACTGAAATCACAACACCAAATGAGAAGAACGTTAATCAAAATCATCATGAAAAATAGCTACAAACCATAAACAAACATGACCATAGAAACAACTCACCCTGCGATCCGGACACGTGTAGAAGATACGACCCTTGTTGGGACCCGCCTTCTTCACTCGGTACTCCAACACAATCTTCTCCTTACACTTTCCACATGGAATAAGAGGGAGGTCCGGCCTCAGTCGCTTATGGACTCCATGCGAGCCCAAGAACCGGATGCGGTCGCCATCTACTCACTATACTCATTTTCATCAACTACTATAAATTTCTCATTTTCTAAGCCATCAAATTAAAATGAGCTATATAAAAATCCTAAATTTCTCTATTATAAGCTATGTATAGTAACAATCAAAGGTGCGTTCCAGTTTTGATGAACTACTATAAGCTTCCTTCATCCAAATATGCAAACTATCAAGTGATTTTGAGCTCAAATGGTGTACAAATCAAGAAAAATCTACCATTATTCCCATTCTAAAAAATCACAAATTTTTCTATTCTAGACCACGAAATGAGAAATGCCAGTGATGAAACATGAGAGGACAAAGTTGGTAACCTTTAGAACCAAAGAATGGATAGAAGAGTCGAAGAAATCGGAGATGGCCGGAGAAGCCAGCAGCAGCAGAGCAGGTGACGAGCAAGAGCAGAGAGCTGCAAATGGCTCGAGCTATGGGAGGAAGAAGGGTACGGTAGTATATAGCCTGGGACCTTTAGTCCCGGTTTGTCGTTCCAACCCGGACTATAGGTCCAATAATAGTCCCGTTGGAGCCACGAACGGGATTAAAGCTTTAGTCTCGGCGGCAGCTGCAATCGAACTAGGCGATGGCCTTTAGTCGGTTTGAGTCACCAACCAGGGACTAAAGTTCCCCTCCTACAACAGCTGCTGCCCTAGCCGTTGGCGGAGGGCTTTAGTCCCGCTGTTGGCTCCAACCGACTAAAACCTTTCGTGGCGGGCCTTTAACGTTGCCCGTCCACGGAAAATTGATTTTCCGTGGCGGGCACGTTAGGATGCCCGCCACGGTTAATAAATATTAACGTGGCGGACGTTTTTATGTTGCCCGCCACGGTAAATTGATTTCCTGTGGCGGGCGGCTGGCCTGGCCAGCCACCCAATAACCGCGGGCGGGCGGCGTGTGCCCGCCACGGGTTCATTTGGGGGTGTCATGCAAAAGATTTTGTGTACTAGTGCACCCGCCCGCCCCTGCTGGCTACTACGCACCGGCAGATCCGTTGACTACCCGGCCGGCCGCCCTTGCTGGCGCTGGGTGCTGCCGCCCATGCGGCCGTTTCCAGGTGCAACCAGCCGGCCAACCCCCGTGGCCCTGCCCCCATCTGGCTTGCAACCTGTTCGGTTGCTCCGGTTGTGGTGGCCTACTGGCTGCTCCTTGCAGATTGAAGAACCATGGCGAGTCGTATCCCGGTACGAATTTCTGGTTTTTTTTTTTTCGTGTTTAGTTTGCAATATCTGATATCATTGAAAAGCCTTCTCTGCTGTGAATATCAGTAAGTCTGAATGGAGAAATCAAATAAAATAATCCATTTCTGGATAAAGCCTTGTTGTAAAAATCATAGCATTGTAATTAAGATTTCTAGCAAGAATTGTACGCTTATATTATTTATTTAGCAGGTGTACAACTAGTAAAATCTCTAGTCTTCTATTATTTATTCCACCTCCCAAAACCATTTCGTTTTTGAGCATAAATGGCAGGTGCTCTGCCGTTGCATTATAGTAGGGTAGTTAAAAGTACAGATTTACACTAAGGAGAAACACAAACAAACAGCAAAGAAACTAGAAGAAAGAACAGAACAACAAATATGTACAACCGCCTAAATCTCCATTCAGGAAAAGTAGTTGAAGATGTAGCGATTACTGCTCCTCCAGTTCCCCAGGCTTGTTGGTGTGCTTGTACATCAGCTTTGATGACAGCCACAAGGTTTTGCTCAATCTGTGCCTTGTTGTCAAACACCCTTCTACATCTTTCCTTCCACAAGTTCCATGCACTATACGCGATAATTGTTGCTCGCAGATGCTGAGCGCTACCACTGTTTCTTTCTCCTGGGTTCAGCTTCGTCCACCAATCAATGAGGTTTGATATGGTCAGGTTTTGTTTCAGCTGCTGTTCTCTAGATCAGAGCTCCACCTGTTGCCAAACCGATTTGGCATATGAGCAATTAGCCATCATGTGTGCGTGTGATTCCTGTCTCACATATCAAAGCTTGCAGATTGGATCAGCTTGGCCACCTCGTTTGATGATTTGGTCAGCCGTTTGTAATCTTCGTTGGAGCAAGAGCCACATCTAACCCATTTCTTGATAGCAGGACTAGTGAATCTCTGAAAATTAAGAGAACTGACATGATCTATGCTGCATATTGTGTCATTAATATAAGAAGAAAAGCAACAATGTTATTCTCCTAATGGCTGTTATTAGATACATCATCATCAGAGAGCATTCATAAAGTGATACAAATGTTTTCCATGCGATAAAATTATCACTTCTTTCCATTTATTTTTCACATTATAAACATGCTAGTGATACTGTGAAGAAATTTTCATTTTATTTACATCCTAAACTGCAGACAACCAGTATCTTGCAAATTGTTTGCACCACGCTTACATAATATTTTAAAGGACCACAAGGACTAGCTGGAGCAAGCACCAGTTGGACAGATCAAACCATATCAAGGAATTCGGTTTGAATTCTTGACCCAGCCGAGACCTGAGCTTTAAGACAGGCCATTAAGCCAATCAGTTTAGTAATAATGGGCAATAGGAATGACCGAAGGCAAATTGCTGAAGCCAGCCATAGGGCACGAGGAGCCAAAACTGTGTACAAACCAGATGCAAATGCCGTGGTGGTTGATATGTATGCAAACCACATAAGAGTCTTAGTGAAAGATCTATAGTAAAGCAAGAATTCAAGATCCTCCCACCTTGCTATGATGCATATGAATGCAACTACAAGTGATGAGCACATTGCTATGGTGTCGAGAGATCAAGAATACTTGAAATGAAAATTTCCCTGCCATTATGGGAAGGCCCTGGCTTTTGGTGTCGCTACTGTATCCTCCTGGCAGCGTGAAAGCAGCTGCAAAGGTAATTGTTGCAATAAGGATCGCTACTAAGGTAGTATTGCTTGTGTATGTTTGCGTCAGTGACTTGATATCCTTCCTTGATTCATTAGTTACTCTTTCTCTAACACGCAGGTGAAGATTATAGAGAGAGGTTGTATCTTCGGGTCAGCTTTCAGCATAAGCATGTACACTTCATTCTGCAAGATTCAAGGTACAATTTGAAATCCACATTAATACAAAACTCTGAAGAAAACAGAAAATCTATAAAGTCTGATTGAAGGAACACAATATGATAATAACTCAAATCACTATGCCACGTTCACAAGCATGATAAAAGACCAACATACAATACAACAATTCTGTACGTACCCAGTTTAAAGTCTTGGCATGATCGATGATTTCATACAATTCCCACGTTGCTGCCCTATTGTTGTTGGTAAGCATGGTGAAGTCTGTCTCTTTGTGGAAGAGTAATGCGGCAACAACAATCTTTGGATTGCACTTGTGGACCGCGTGATGCAGAGCTGTTTTCCCACTTTTATCTCGCATGTCAATGAGTTTGCCGAGCTCTTGGGATCCCAGGATGAATTCTACAAATTCCACCCGACCTTGGCATACTGCTTCGTGAAGACATGTCCAACCATTTGCATTGGAATATGGAGTATCTGGACAATGCTTAACAAGCTCCCTGGCAACACCAACATGGCCACTTAACGCAGCAGAGTGAAGCAGAGTACTACCATCCGTGGAGACGACATGCCCTAGAGACCAGTCATGTTCTAACAACACTCTTAGGACATCAATCTTGTCTAAGATGACCGCCAGCTTCATTGGCATGTTGTTACTATTGGTTTCTTCTCTGGCCAACCAGGGACGTTTCTCAATAATCATTTTAGCTATAACTGAAAAAGTCAAAGCAGGAAAGATGCTTAGAATTAAGTTAACAATGTATCAGATAATAAGTTATAATTTAGTATGATAATAGCACTAACAATTGATAATAACTTATATTGGCATTCTACATGGCTGACCTGAATTTCCATTTTTAACCGCAGCATGGAGGGCATTATAGCCACAGGCTCCTGCATCACCAGAACCAGGGGTCTTCAGCAGCTTCTCGAAGACATCCGTTAGGCCTCTCATCACAGCGATGGGTGACTCATTGTACTTGTTCACGGAGCCAGACAGGGCAGGCTCTGCTGCTATCAACTCCAGATGGCTTCGCTCAGGTTCAGCTTGTGGCAGCGTCTGAGGAAAAGTGAAGCCAGAGAGGGATGCCCGCTCGTCACGGTGGTGAGCAGTGGTGTCTCGCTGTCCGCATTGATGGTGGCGAGGAGAGAGTTCTGTTGAGAACCGCATGTGGCCATGTATGGAGGAGATGTGGAGGCAGGTGTTCCCAGAGAAGTTGTTGCAAGGAGCAAGCTTGGATTCTGGGAAGCCATGTTCTTCATTGATACCTCATCACCTCATATGGCTGCTACCAGGAGCGATCGATCCATCAGCTGGAGTCGTCGATTCCAAATTCCCGATGAGGTAAAAAGTCATAGTTGGATCAGATGGGGGAAGATTAATTATATTGAGAGATATGGTGAGTGCGCGCACCTCAATCAAAAGTGATGTTTCATGGTGAAATTAGAACTCAGATGCAGGGGCCAATCAAGTGATGTGGAAATCTTAGCCGTTCTTTATGTGGAAATCTTCATGCATATAGCTCCAAACTAGGGAAATTTTAGAAACCTTAGCCATTCTTTATGTATCCACAGATGTCGCCTTCTCTTTCTCGCTCTGTAACTCACCTGTCAGGTCTCAGCGTAAAGAAACATAGATCCCCTATTAGCCACTCTGAGCCTCACACCTACAGCGGACCAGCTGCGGCTCTGTTGCTGCTGAGTCCTTCTCAACCATCGCCTCTCCGTCTCCCCCCAGCTCACCCGGGCTGCATTATAGACAGCCAGCACAGCCATAAACGCCACCGCTTATTCCCTGCCGGCTGCCTCATGCCCCCATCAACTCCAAACCCAAGCCCAGCACACGGGAGGCCCTCCCTCATGCCATTCCGTGGCTCAAGGCTGCGCTGGACCGCTCACTGCTAGCAAGAAATTAATCGGCATTTCCCCTGGTTCCCTGACTCCCTGTCCCGTAATCCCGATGATTGACAGAGGTCATCTCTGTTCTGAACAGTGAACGGCCATCCATCCCCTAGTATCAAGCCATGAAGGAAACTTACAAAATGCACTTTTTGCCGCATACAAGAATAAAAATAATTAAACAATAGGAGGAAACCTCCAAACTAGGGAGAAGTCCATTTTTGGCCATGCAATGCAACTATCACACATGTTTGATTTCAACACTTGAACATACAAACAAGAATTGTTTGGCAATTGGACTACAAAAATATTCTTGTTTGGCAATTGGACTATAAAAATCGTTCATATTTGGCCTGATCTAGTTTAACAGTGAATTTGGTGACGTGGATGACAAGTGACAATAGGCCCACTTGATAGATCTCTCCTTTCTCTCTTTGTTCCCACACCATCTCTATCAGCATATTTCTTCCTCGAAGGGCGGACACTTCTGTTTCCTGTCTACACTTCCAATATAAAACCCCTAAGTTTTGTCGCAAGCCTACCTTTGGAGAAATGTGAATTACGTTTGATAACAAACCCTGTGGAACCTAACATGCATATTTCTCATCAAACAAAGTAGCAAAGTTGCAACATGAAAATAAAATACTATCACTCATCAAAAAGGCTTGAAATATTATTAGTTCAAATTACATAATTCTAGCTTTATTATAGCAAATCCAAACTACCCAAACAATAGTGTTGTTCGGCAAACATTGTAAAGTATGTTGTTTCCTTATGTTTCCAACATAAAAACAGGGAAGCAACTGGAACCAATAGCTGAAGGGTGATGAAGCTAGATCATATCGAGGAGCTCTGAATTGAATGTCCGACCCAACCGAAATCTCAGTTTCAAGATGGGCCATTCACCAAGAAGCTTAGTAAGAATGGGCAGCAAAGATGTGAGAATGCAGGTCGCAATAGCCAGCCATGGGAGTCGAGAAGCTAGAATAGTGTATAAACCAGTTCGCGAATGCTGTGGTTGTCGCCATGTAAGCAAACCACATAAGCTTCTTGGTAAAAGCCCTGTAGTAAACCAAGAACTCAAGATCCTCCCACTTTGCTATGACGCATACGAAGGCAACAGCAAGTGAGGAGCACATTGCCAATGTATCGAGATCAAGAATGCCTTAAACGCGATCTTCCTTGCCATGATGGGAAGCCCCTCGTTTCCGCATCAGTGCTATATCCTCCGGGCAAAGTGAACGCAGCAGCGAAGGTAATTGTAGCGATGAGGATCGCCACTAGGGAAGTGTTGCCTGTGTATGTTTGAGTCGGGGACTTGATATCCTTCCTTGATAAGTCGGTCACCTTATCCTTGGTCATCTTGTGGATATTAAAAATAGAAGGAGCATCTTGAGGATCAGCTTTCAGCATACGCATGGACACTTCATTCTGCTTAAGGTTAAAGAAACATTTTGCATT